>CAUZXS010003766.1:15000-32500 GCA_963585895.1 Sepioteuthis lessoniana | reverse complement strand
AAGTGAAAGTTGGCGACCGTTGTCGAGGGTGACCTGAAGGCTCCCTTTTCAATAGCTACTACACCGAGGTGTAAGGGAGAATGCTAATCCTTTCCCCGGATTGCTTCACTTTACCTCCGATGCGTATCTTATAATACTGAGTGTTAAGCTAGACTGTAAGCGAATTCGACCTCCTGTCATGCTATAACTAGCTCTTTCGGACAAATACTTAGGGGGGGCGAGTATGAACTCCTTTAATTGAGCAATATCTTTTACAGAGGAATATCCACTTGAATGTATGTTTGGTGTAATGGTTATCGTCGCTGGAAATGGACACGGCGACACGAGTTCAAATCCTGGACGAGACTGATTGCATTTCACATAGCTCTAATACCCTTGGGAAAGGTATGAATCCAATTATTCTCCCTCCAGCTATGGGTAAATAGTAGGACAGACTTGGTTCTTCAGCCTTGGTGAGCCAACTAGTCTAGGAGAAGGAAAACTCTGAATTCAAACCTGCTAAACTCTGCTTAAAAATTGACCTTGTGTCATATCCTGCCCGAGCGGAGGGGTTGGGTAAATATGGTATGTTTGGTTATAATGTTATTTCTCCTAATGTGAGTTTATTTTCACGGAGAGCTTGTTACATTTTTTGTGTAAACATGCCCGTGTCTCTGCTCTAAATTCTGTGTAAATCTAGTGTTTTAAGACGTGTAAACTATATAGTTTAATTTTTAGATGTACATTTTGTTTTTAAGTTGACGAATTATATTATAAATTGAATTACCCTGACCAGAAAATCCAGCAAACATTGCGTACGGCTTATAGAACCACTGGACTGCTGTTTCAACTTTATGCCTCATCATTAGTCTTTACTCTGATCTCTCCCATTGGAGATTGAACCAGCAACCACAGAATGCAGAGCCAAAACTCTAGCTATAGCTGAAGTAGTAATGTCCTACAAAGAAAACTTTGGTATTAAATGAAATGTAATGAAAGTTGGCGACCATAGTCGAGGGTGACGAGAAGGCTCTCTTTTCAATAGCTACAACATCGATATGTAGGGGAGAGCGCTACTCCTTTCCCTGATTTGCTCCACTTTACCCTTGATACGTACCTTATAATGCTAAGTGTTAAGCAAGGAGGTGTCAGATACCATTTTAAAAGTCTTTAGTATGACCAGAGATTGAATCCAGGTCCCTCGAACCACTGGCCAAGACTCTACCCACTAGACCAATGAGCTTCATACTAGTGCCAAAATAGTGCCACTAAACTTAGGGAATCACAATATATGCATGTGTATGTGCATACATATATATATATATATATATACCTGGTGGGAGGTTGGATAAATATATATATATATATATAGTCATGAAAAAATCTACTTGCATTTCACATAGCCCTAAAACCTTTGGAAAATATATGCATCCCACCATTCTCTTTCCAGCTATAGGTAAATAGTTGGGCAGACCGGGTTCTTTAACCATGGCAACCGGTCTAGGAGAAGGAAAACTTTGAATATAAACCAGTTGTTGACTTGTAGAAGGATGGGCTCTGTCAAGCTATTCATGCCCAAGACATGCTACATGATCAAACTAAGTTACTGGATATATCTTTTATGCCTTTTTTTCGTCACTGAGGCAACGCCCCTCTCGTTGTACGTTCCCTAAAAATAACAACAACAACAATACTGCTAGTTAAAAGAAGAAACACTTTTTCAAAAAGATGTTTAAAAAAATCTGGCAACACAGTAGATATAGAAAGTAATTTCTCGACTGTGAACATCTGGCGGAAAATTTCACGAGGTTCTATAAATCAATGTCAGAATGCTAGTTATTAAGGAAGCAAGCGACCTTCACCGTTCAGGGCAATATAACCTATTAAAAAAATTAAGAGAAAATGCTCGCTCACAGGAAAAAACGGAAACATGTTCACTTACGTACGCCTTTCCTTTGTGCATAATTGCATCGACATACACAATCAGTCCCTTTCGACTTGTTCTTTCTCCGTTTATCTTGTGTAACTTCAATCTATCTATCTCACTCCGTTTACAAATCTCTCTTTACCGTCTTTTTCGTTGTATAAGGCGCACTTTTTATTTATTTATTTATTCATTTATCTATGGCGCCTAGAACGTTAAAGATGAACTAATATAACTCTGAGCCAATTATTTGTATTAAGAATAGTTACTTGAAGCTAGAATTGTTTACTAAGGATTATTATTATTAGTTACTTGAAAGCATATAACTGTGTGCCAATTATTTGTATTAAGAATAGTTACTTGAAGCTAGAATTGTTTACTAAGGATTATTATTATTAGTTACTTGAAAGCATATAACTGTGTGCCAATTATTTGTATTAAGAATAGTTACTTGAAGCTAGAATTGTTTACTAAGGATTATTATTATTAGTTATTTGAAAGCATATAACTGTGTGCCAATTATTTGTATTAAGAATAGTAACTTGAAGCTAGAATTGTTTACTAAGGATTATTATTATTAGTTACTTGAAAGCATATAACTGTGTGCCAATTATTTGTATTAAGAATAGTTACTTGAAGCTAGAATTGTTTACTAAGGATTATTATCATTAGTTACTTGAAAGCATATAACTGTGTGCCAATTATTTGTATTAAGAATAGTTACTTGAAGCTCTAATTGTTTACTAAGGATTATTATTATTAGTTACTTGAAAGCATATAACTGTGTGCCAATTATTTGTATTAAGAATAGTTACTTGGAGCTAGAATTGTTTACTAAGGATTATTATTATTAGTTATTTGAAAGCATATAACTGTGTGTCAATTATTTGTATTAAGAATAGTCACTTGAAGCTCTAATTGTTTACTGAGGATTATTATTATTATTAGTTACTTGAAAGCATATAACTGTGTGCCAATTATTTGTGTTAAGAATCGTTACTTGAAGCTCTAATTGTTTACTAAGGATTATTATTATTAGTTACTTGAAAGCATATAACTGTGTGCCAATTATTTGTATTAAGAATAGTTACTTGAAGCCAGAATTGTTTACCTAGGATTATTATTATTATTTACTTGAAAGCATATAACTGTGAGCCAATTATTTGTATTAAGAATAGTTACTTGAAGCTAGAATTGTTTACTAAGGATTATTATTATTAGTTACTTGAAAGCATATAACTGTGTGCCAATTATTTGTATTAAGAATAGTTACTTGAAGCTAGAATTGTTTACTAAGGATTATTATTATTAGTTACTTGAAAGCAAATAACTGTGTGGGGTTCAATACCAGGTCGCGTCATACCAAAGACTTTGAAAATGGTACTTGATGCCTCCTTGCTTAACACTCAGCAATATAAGGTACTTATCAAGGGTAAAGTGGACTATTGGTTTGATAGTGTCACTACTGTCCTTCTAAAAAAAAAAGGGATGGATTTGGCTTAAAATAACCCGAGAAGGTTGATATGCCATTAAATAAAAACAATATTAAACTGGTTCTGCATAGTCCATGAAAGCAAACATTTGGATAATATAATCTTTAAAACAAAGTGTTGATAATAATTAGAAAAAAAGATGAACAAATCATACTCTTTCTTTAAGTAAAATCAAATTTTGAATCGTATGTACGTTGTCTATTTTATTTAAATTTCGAGCCAACGGGATCATTTTGTCAGACTCTGTACGAATATACATTTATCATATTTACCCAACCTCTCCGCTTGGGCAGGATATGACACATGGTCAATTTTTAAGAGGAGTTTAACAGGTTTGAATTCAGAGTTTTCCTTCTCCTAGACTAGTTGCCTCACCAAGGCTGAAGAACCAAGTCAGTCCTACTATTTACCCATAGCTGGAGGGAGAATAATTGGATTCATACCTTTCCCAAGGGTATTAGTGCTATGTGAAATGCAATCAGTCTCGTCCAGGATTTGAACTCGTGTCGCCGTGTCCATTTCCTACGACGATAACCATTACACCACGGGCACCTCCTACGAATATACATTTATAGGTCACACAACCTGATCTCAGTGGGTAATAAGACATTCTGTTGGTATGGTAACACAAGGCTTTTTCTTTTCTTTTTTTTAACCTTCTTCTTTGTTTTAATGGCATATCAATACTTCCCCGGCCTTTTGGCTGGGCCGTCTGACACTCGTGTCGGATGGGGTATCGAAACCAATGGCAGATTCGAGGCCGAAAGGCCCCCAACTTTGGTTGAGCCACCCTCGGGTGGGCGGGCTGCTTTTCAGACCCCTATGTACCCCTTGTATAGCACTAGACCTCACGGTCTAGTTCAAGCTATATTCTGACATACGTGCCCGGATCTAGATTTAGGTCCGTGATACTGCTGAACTCATTAGAGCCACATTGCACTTAGTGGGTCAATGACTAGCAGGGTTCGAGTCTCGGCTCGTTCCCGACCTTCCCCTCCCGTTTATCCCCACTTTAATCGGCCTTCGGGCTTTTGACCTTATGTCAAGTCCTGTCTGGTGGGAGGCAGCGACAAATACAATACTTCCCTGGCCTTTGCTGGGCTGTCTGGCATTCGTGCCGGATGGGGTATCGAAATCAATGGCTGATTCGAGGCCGAAAAGCATCCGGCTTCGGCTGGGCCACCTTTGGGTGGGCGAGCTGCAACATTGGCACCTTTGTCCCCTATGTATAGCACTAGACCTTGTTTCAAGTTCAAGCTATATCCCGGCATTCCGGACTCAAATTTGGGTTCGGGATACAGCTCGGCTCATTAGACCCACTTTGAATTTTGTGGGTCAATGAGCAGCATAGACCAGCAGGGTTCGAGTCTTTGCTCGTTTCCAACCTTCCCCTCCCACTGTAATCGGCCTTCGGGTCATTGACCTTATGTCGAGTCCTGTCTGTTGGGAGGCAGCAACAAATAATTTGATGGCATATCAACCTTCGCGGGTTATTTAATCCCAACACCATCCTTGTAGAAGAACAGCGTTGATATTACTTAACTCATAGCCGAGTAAATAAGAAGTTCATAGTAAACGTCAAAGCTCGAATAGATTTCGAATTCGCTGTCCAGCACGTTAGCCACTGCCCACCTGATAATATATTTTAGTTTCTTCCTTTTTTTAATGGCATATCAAACTTCGTTGGTTATTTGATGCCAAAGCCGTCCTTGTAGAAGAACAGTAGTGGTACTATCTAAGGTTTTTTTATTCTATGGCATATCGACCGTTCTTGGGTTATTTGAAGCCAAAGCCATTCTTTTAGAAGAACAGCAGCTGGTGATATTTAACTGATAGCTAGGAGGATAAGAGGATTCATGCCTTTCCCAAGTGTATTAGTTCGAAAATGAATGTAATATCTCAAGTGGAGTTCGAACTCACATACACTGATTTCGCAGTCCAGTATGTTACCCACTAAGCCTCGGGGACTCCCTCTTTTGTTATTTGCTTGGTTACGTTTAATCTATTTTTGTTATCAATTCATTGTGTCCTCGGTATGACGCCGAAAAGTGTCCGGTGGTGAGGCTCCTGTTTTGGAGCTCTGGATAACGTGGAGTCATTTTTCATTGACCCACTCCGGTATGGAGGTGTAGTACCTGTTACGGTCAGTCTGAAAATTATCAGTATTGACTAGTAACGCTTGATACAATATAAATGTGCACTTTTTGGAAAACTGTGGCAAGGGATGTACAGGGTGAAACGATAAAATTGTCGTCCTAATGAAAACAACACTACAGCTTATTTTAAAACCTTTATTGAAAAAATCAATTCAGCTAACTTCATTATGTAGTAGAGCTGACATCTATTCAATGTAGCCGCCTTCAGCCTCAATCACCGCCTCGATACGGATCCGGAACTGGGAACATTCCTTTTCCCCAAGCGCCGGCGGGAGCTCGGCCAATACTCGGCGGATGGCGGTGACCAGGCTGGCTTTGGTGTTGTGGGAGGTTATGTTGGTGATGTTCTCGACGTATGACCAAACGAAGTAGTCCAGCGGGTTCAGGTCGGGGGAGGGGGGGGGCAGTGAGAGAAGGGTACAAAGTCGTAGCACTCCTCTTGAAGCCAAGCCTGGGTCTCTTTGAACTTGTGGGCCGGCGCCGAGTCCTGCTGCCACACCAAGGGTCTGCCACTGGCCACCTGATTGCACCAGGGGATCACCATACTCTTCAGCACATCCAGATACACTTTGGTGTTGACTTTCAAGCCGACTTCGAAGATGTGAGGTGGCATGATGTGGCCCGCACTTGAAACCACACCAAAGACCATAACCGTAGCCGGAAACTTTGTTTTCATCACCCTGGGCACGTTGAACTGTCCGGATTTGCATTTTGAGGATACTGGCAATGGTCCTGTTGTCATAACTTGGATCGGTGGAGCGCATGAGTTGTACAACGGCGCATTTCCGATCTCGCTCGTTGAACATTGTGTCACTTTCAAACATGATAGAAGGCTCCTATCGCTCCTGGGATTTGTACACAACTGGCCAACTAGTAGACGATCTGCAACAAAAAAAGAAAACCGGTTTTTATTAAACGGAAATGGAATCATGTCGTGTTTTCTAGGGCGACAATTTTATCGTTCCACCCTGATACGAATTGATACGAAAACTGAAAGATTTGAGCAACTGTGAATTGGAAGAGAAAAGAAAGAAAAGAAAGAAAAAGATGGGGACGTACAATTGTCGCGTAGGACAGTAAAAAAAAAAGGAAAGGATTGCTAACATATCAAAGAAATAAAAGCAAAACAAAACTTCGAGTGAATAGGATTTGGGGTTTTTAACGTAAACTGCTTGTGTTATTTTTTTTACGCCAGTTTTAGTGGATGTTCTTTTACGGGAGCCTGGATGACAGTAAGTTTTCCCCCGGGTTCCAGTACTTTTTTAAGAATTGTTGCCGATCTTAACAGCGCTATGGTTTGGATAACCTGGATTCTTTCTCTGTTGTCTAATTCGTCTAGTCTTTTTTCCTAGCTTTTGTGGATTATTATCATTATCATTTAATCCGTGGGAGTTTTTCACATCAGCTAACGCTGATAGTCTTTCATTGGAGTTTGAGGGACTGCATGTTTCCTCAAGTCTCCAGGACTCTTCTCAGTATTCTGGCCGATCTCAATAATGCAGTAGTTTGGATGATCTCCACTTGTCCCCTTGTTTCCATGTCCTCCAGTCCCTTTACCAATCTTTTGATGACTGTACCAAGAGCACCAATTACAATTGGTATAATTGTCACTTTTAGGTTCCACAGTTTCTTCAATTCCCTTGTAAGGTCCAGGTACTTATCTTTCTTTTCACTTTCTTTCAATTTTACTCTGTGGTCAGTCGGGACATCAAAGCCTACAATCCTTTAAGTTCTCTCTTTTTTGTTGATTATTATAAGGTCTGGTCGTCTGGCCAAGATTAGGGGATCCGTTTGTATCTCAAAATGCCAGAGGAGTTTTTCCTGGACAGACACTAAGTTGTGCATATACCATTTGTTCGGATGATTAAATTATCATTATTCTTAGTAGTAGTAGTATTTTCAGTTTTAATTCTTGTTTCTTACAATCTTTTACCAGGTCTTTACCCGAGACCTAGCGTGAGGGCAGGTAGAGATTATATGTATTCTTGGTATTTGTTTTTTGCTGCCTCTTTTAGGGTGATATTTTTCAGTCACATTCATAATACTGTCTTAAGAGATCAACAGTTCCGCAAAGTGCATTTTTTTTTTGTATTCATTACAGGTTGGGTCAGATAGAGACCTTACTAATGTGTTTATCGGTCCCTTTCTTAATAACACCTTGAACTCCCACTATTACAGGCACACACGGGACGAGTGGAGACCATCCTAACTACTGCATTATTGAGATCGGCCAGAATACTGAGAAGAGTCCTGGAGACTTGAGGAAACTTGCAGTCCCTCAAACTCCATAAAGACACACGGATACACACACACACACACACACACACACACACACACACACACACACACACACACATTCACTCACACAGACTACCACAAAAAGACACACAGAGACACATACACACTCACAGAGACAGAAACACAAGTAGACTACCTTACACACACACACACACACACACACTCATAGAGACGTGCACACATAGACACACACAGACTACCTCACAGAGACAGACAGACAAACACACACATACATACAGACACTCACACACAGAGACACACGCACATTCACGGAAACAGACACACGCAGAGTCGCGCATAGTCTCACAGAGACAGACAGACAGACAGATACGCACACGCACACACCGACTCACAAAGACAGACACTTACACACAGATACACACACACGTGCCTAGAGACATACACAGACTCACAGAGATTGACGGACGCATACCAAGACAGACACACACGTGCATACACACGCATACTCACAGAGACAGACAGACACACACACACACACACTTAAATTCACAGCCGCAGACAGACACAGACAGATAGACAAGAAAACTCACACACAAAGACACACACACACATAATACTTTACAGAGATACACACCCACACACACATAAAACACATACATAGTCACAGACAGACAGACAGATATGTTCGTAACTCATATGAAATCTCTCTCTACACGGGGCCAAATCCCACATAAACATCGACGCTCGTACAGGAAGTGTTTTGATAGGCTGAAACCCTGTGAGAATACTGACTCACCGCCATTTTGTTTTTGTCGGTCACGTGGTATGGTTCTCTTTTTTTCTTCTTTCTTCATAGCCACCCCACCGCCCCGCCCCGCCTCGGTGCCGGTTTTGCTTTGTTTACAGAATATTGCTTCTGAGTGATTTCAAAGAAAAGATAAAGAGACAGAAGGAAAAAAATAACAAACAAAAAAGAAAAGAGATAGATAGATAGATAGATAGATAGATAGATAGATTGAAAGAGTAAAAACTGCAAGAAAGTGAAAAGAGAAAGAATAGAACTAGAAGAGAGAGAGGGGTGGGGAGGGAGTAAGAAAGAAAAGAATACGAGAGAGAAAGAATCAGAGAGAGAGAGAGAAAAAGGATTGAACACAAGGTGAATTTTAGAATTAAATGTCGGAGAGAGAGAGAGAAATAAGAGAGAGAGAGACAGTCCTAGAGAAAGAAAAAGAAATTATGTGATTGAAAAAATGAGAGAAAGAGAGAGAGAGAGAGACGTTCATAGAAAATAGACGAAGAAAACGAAAAGAACGAAAGAAAAGTCGAGAAAGAAAACGAAAAACAGCAAAGAAAAAAAAGGAATGTTGAGTGAGGAGATAAGCAAGACTTTTTAAAACCTTATATATATATATATATAGGGGTGAGAACGAGGAGAGAGTGGGGAATAAAAAAAAGGAAAAACGACTTTCTGGCACATATAATTGTTCTTGTATGTGATGTTTAATGTCCGCTAATCAAATCAGCTTTTCCCTTTGAAGGCGGCTAACGAGCATTCATTACATGAAATTTGCGTCTGCCATGGCTTTATGACGTAGAACTACGAGTCACGGGCCGATGGTAGGGTTTCTAATCTCAGTTGCAAACGTTCGTGCACCTGGTACAGCCATGTACCGAACACCTTCCATGCTTTTTACAATCAACGTTTATCTCTCTCGCATATATATATATATATATATATATATATATATATATATATATATAAAGTTGACGACCGTAGTCGAGGGCAACCTGAAGGCTCCCTTTTCAATAGCTATCACACCGAGGTGTAGGGGAGGGCACTACTCCTTTCCCAGGATTGTCCCACTTTACTCTTGATACGTACCTTATAATACTGAGTGTTAAGCAAGAAGGCATCAAGAAACATTTTTTTTTTGTCTTTGGTATTACTCGACCTGGGATTGAACCCCGGTCTCACGGGCCAGCTGTAAACTAACTTTTATCTTATTCATCTTATTTTGATATTTTATCGTGGATTTTTTTTTTGTTTGTTTTGTTTTACTTTGTTTTTTTTTAAGGGTTTTTTTTTTGTCTAAATTTCTGAGATGAAGCTTGTTAATTTTTACCATTTACAGTATTTGAACTATTATCTTCATCTTTATTGTTTTATTGGCCTAATCAGTAGAGTCTTCACCAATGATCCGGGAGACCGGGGTTCAATCCCAGGTCGAGTCATACCAAAAACTCAAAAAATGGTACTTGATACCGCCTTGCTTGACACTCAGCACTATAAGGTACGGATCAAGAGTAAAGTGGGACAATCCAGGGAAAGGAGTAGTGCCCCTCCCTACTACTGACCAGAGTGGACCTGGGAGCGATGGCAATAAAGGGGTACTCCACATTCTCCAAAGTGCCAACATTACTGGAACCTCACTATATGATTGTTTAGTGTCATAACCATGACACTCATTGAGGGGTTCCTTACCCTTCTGTTGAGATGCAGTCGGTGTATTCTACATATCCTGACGATTCAAGAACTGCTTGAAAAAATCCCATAGTGCCTATCACATTGACCGTAGCCGACGGTCCACCTTAGCTGAGAATCGTGACGCCTGATGTCTCACCACCGACCATGTTGTGTCCACCTTTGAAAACACCCGCAGGGCTACTCTCAAGAATAAAAAAATTCCAGTCCTGAGTAGATCTTCACCTCTAGCCACTGTGACTGTGCCTGCCTGTCTCATATCGGGCTTATTAGTCACGAACGTGTCTGCAGTCTGTGCGGACCTGCCCCTTCTTAATCTTCATTTCATAAAGCCTAGCAATAAAGATGACGATGATGATAATACGTATAATATTATTTTTCTTCCTTCAACACTTATTCCCAGACATATTAAGATATTCACTCACGCAAATCATGAATTATTCATTATTTCCTTCTTTATCAACTCGTCGTAATCGTATCGTTGGCAGATCTCCTCTATTAGTTTGCAATTCGACTACTTCACCCAGCCAGCCAGCCGAAAATACCCCTCTCCCAGGCACAGGGGAAGGGAGTCTCTTCTTGTCAACTTCTTGTCAAGGCATTGAACCTCCTCAGTGCTTTTTGCCTGAATCCCCCTTTTTTTCGGGCTAGTATCGATTATGTAAAGCAATACTCAAACTTGAGTTGATATGTGATCCTCGTGAGGAAGCAAAAGCGACACGGAAGACTTAAAAGGCGAAGAAGACATGTGAAGAGAGGGTGGAGAGGTGATGGAAGAGGAGAGTGATGAGGGGAGCAAAATGAATAAATAAAATAAAAACTGTGGGTAGAAGAAAACTCGAAACCGGTTGGCATGATGAGCTGCTCGATTCCTGCGCGACTCGACTCTATAAAAGAAAGGAATTCATATTGTTGATTGCTATCTTGAAAAAAAAAGCTACAGTACTTGAAACAACTTATCTATCGGCAAATTTATAAGCTTAATCACTTGGTGGTACCCGTGGTGTAATGGTTATCGTCGAAGGAAATGGACACGGCGACACGAGTTCAAATCCTGGACAAGACTGATTGCATTTCCAATAGCACTAATACCCTTGGGAAAGGTATGAATCCAATTATTCTCCCTCCAGCTACGGGTAAATAGTAGGGCAGACTAGTTTCTTCAGCTTTGGTGAAGCAACTTGTCTAGGAGAAGGAAAACTCTGAATTCAAACTTGTTAAACTCCGAGCGGAGGGGTTGGGTAAATATATATAATATATATATATATATATATATATAAGCTTAATAATATATATATATATATATATATATATATATAAGCTTAATCACTTTTTTAAATTGTTACTCTCTTACATATTATACAGTGTAACCCGGATATAAGAGCAATTCGGGTATAAGAGAGATTTTTCTCTGGTCCCAAAATAGAGCCTGTGTTACCTAAACAAAATAAAGCAAACCCTGATATAAGAGACTTATTATCATGTCCCGATAACTCTCTTATATCCGGGTTACACTGTACATATCTATTTAAATGTGTGCAAAGAAAATGACTGATGTTAAATTCTTATTGTCACATAGCAACTCTTGTAATAATTTAACTGTGTGCAAATAAATGAGGAAAAGTAAATAGAATGATATATATACTGCCTGCATACTTATACCCAACTGAATGGTTTGAACACGAACTGTTTGACTAAATCGAATACCTTGAAATAGACATGTTTTTTAACAATTAAACTGTACTTACATTTAAACTGTGTGCTTATGCTAAACTGAATTGTTTGAAATGGAACTGTTTTAGACCTTAAAACTGTACTTACACTAAACTGAATTGTTATATAGAGGACTGTTTTGATATTTAACTGTGTGTAAACAAAATTATCATAATGTTCATATATATCTATATATCTATATATATATATAGATATGGTTATCTTTCTTGAATAAAAAGTTGATGACGTTAGTCGAGGGCGACCCGAAGGCTCCATTTTCAATGCCTAATAAACTGAGGTGTTGGGGGGCACTTCTACATTTCCTTAATTGCTCCACTTTACCCTTGATACGTACCTTATAATACTGAGCGTTACGCAAGGGGGCATTAAGTACCATTTTTTTGAGTCTTTAGTATGACTCGACCTGAGATTAAACCCCGGTCTCCCGGGCCAATAGCCCGGTCATATATATATATATATATATATATATATATATATATATATATATATATATATATATACAAATATGTCATATATGTATATATACAAATATATGTCTCTGAAAGATGACCACAGACACACACACAAATAAGATTAACTTCTCCCGACGATTGTTGCCGTGAAACTCCGAATTGAGGTACACAGATAACTTATTTTTTATATGATTATATTTGCTTTATCCTTTTACAACGTTAACACTGTTTTATTTCTCATTGATTAATGTTAACTGTTTAACGAACAGAGGATGGATATATATATATATATATATATATATAGGACTGCTTTGACATTTAATATATATATATATATATATATATATATATATATATATATATATAGGATTGTTTTGACATTTAACTGTGTGTAAACAAAATTACCTGAATTAAAACTGTTTGAATAATAGAACTGTTTTGTTTCTTTGTATTTAATGGCATATCAACCTTTATAGGTTATTTAATGCCAAAGCCATCCTTCTAGAAGAACAGTAGTGGTACTATTTAACCCATAGCTGGGAGGATAAGGGGGTTTGTACCTTTCCCAAAGGTATTTGTTCAAAGTGAACATGATAGCGCGACTGGAGTTCGAACTCGTTTACTACGATTCCGCCGTCCATCGGTTGAACCATTACACCACGAGGACACATCCAATTCACGAGTGATTCCGAGTCTCATTTGGTGCCATATTCATACGACCCTGTGCCACATTTCAGCAAAAAGCCTCGGTGATTGATTAAATTGGCGTATACGATCGATAACCAGTGTCGAAATGAAATGCATTCTTGAAAGAAAAGAAAGTTGATTTTCATTTAAGAGAAATAAACTAAAATATCTAAAAGTTAGTTATAATTCATTTCTTCCTGTTAGTTGAGTGAGCATAGACTGTTCCATACTTAATAAAGAAATTTTATTTCTCCGTTTATTTATACAATTCAAGTAGGTTCGACACTAGCTAAAAAGAAGTTAGTGATTAATCAATGAATTTAATTGGCTAAGAAATTATACTTTTAATATTCTTGGAGAGAAAAGATTTCTGCAATTATTTTGAGTTTTGATTCTAAAACTTTTTGCGGCAAGTCAAATAATGTCATCACCGAAGTATCTCGAAATTTAAAAAAAATAAACGCGAATTTAAAAACTGGCGCGAATTTATTGGAGAATGAATGCTGAAGTACAGTATAAAAATTTCAGCTTCTTGAGCTAACATTTTTTTTTTCACAAAAATTAACTTCTTTTTTCAGTATGGAAATCAGTTGAGTCTCTGTGTGTGTGTGTGTGTGTGTGTGTGTGTGTGTGTGTGTGTGTGTGTATGTAAGTGTCTGCGTGTAAGCGTGTGTAAGCGTGTGTGTAAGTGTGTGTATAAGTGTAAGCGTGTGTGCGTGTGTTTGAGCGTGTGTGTGTAAGTGATTGTGTGTGTGTGAGCGTATGTGTAAGTGTCTGTGTGTGTGTGTGTGTGTGTGTGTGTGTGTGTGTGTGTGTGTGTGTGTGTGTGTAAGTGTGCGCGCGCGCGTGTGTGTGTGTTTGAGCGTGTGTGTGTGTTTGAGCGTGTGTGTAAGTGTATGTGTTCATGCATCTATTGCTTCAAAAACAGTTTTACTAAAAATAAAATTATTTAAAAAATTTGAAAAGCCATTATTAGATGATGAACCTGGGACTAGACTTCGTTTCGGGACTGAAACATCATTACCACATGTCCTTGTGACCTTCTGTTCTATCTTGGAACCGTAGCTTACTTACACATACGCACACATTCGGAAGTGTATTTGATAGTCTCTTACAAGGACGCGCATGCGCACGCTACCGTGTTCACTGGGGTAAGTAAAGGGGAGGTAACTTGTCTCTGAGTGAATGAATAGAGGATCCAAAGAACTTAGCGTGGATTATGGCTTTGCCTTCTGTCAAAAACGAAAACCGAAAACTACTTAGCATCAGTTTCACTTACGACGTCCATTCTCCAATAACGATCGATTCGATTTGCAGACACGCGTTTATAGATGTAGGTAATCAGAGCCGAGGATGGCGGATGGAAGGGAAGATAATGCTGGAAGTCGAAGGATGAGGATGAAAGGAGACGACAGGTTCTGAAAGATGAACACGGACGTATTTGACAGACCGGATATAAGCAGATAAAATTTGACTTGGTTCTCTGTTTACAGTTAAGTCAGTACATCGTTCAGTTATTATTATTATTATTATTATTATTATTATTATTATTATTATTATTTATTTATTTATTCATTTATAACTTCTTTTTTGTTTGCGGTGGGAAGGTTTTTTAGCGTAATACCAAACGTGCTGGACTGAGACATCGTAATAAGCGGTTCCGAACACCAGTTTTGCTAGTACGGTCACTTCCGAACTGATAACCTTTAGCATTAAATAACCCATGAAAGGTTGCTATGCTGTTAAGCAAAGAAACCAAACCAAACCAATTCTTTTATCTTGCAATTTATGTTTCGTATTCTATATCTGATTGTATCTAGACTGTCCAACAATCTCTGGTCAGTTTTACTCTCTCTCTCTCTCGTCAGTTCGCCTCCGTCTATCTCCTAGTCAGTCCCTAGCTTCACTCTGTCTGTCGGTCTATTACCTCTGATTACCACTCTATTGCCTACCTATCTCCCTCTCGCGCGTGCGCATCTGTCTGTTATTTTCCTCCTTCTCTCGACTTCTTTGTCTCTTACCTCTCATCCATCGACTGGTCTATTTTGATTGTCAGTTTACTATCTATCTATCTATCTATCTCAAGCCTCTCTGTGTGTCTGTCTATTAATCTCTAAGCCCTGTTTCTCTGTCCGTCGCTTACCTCTTTCTGTTTATCAACCTCTTTTTTTACTTCTTTTGCCTGTTTACCCCCCCTCTCTCTCTCTTTATCTCAAGCCTCTCTGTGTGTCTGTCTATTAATCTCTAAGCCCTGTTTCTCTGTCCGTCGCTCACTTCTTTCTGCCTATCACCTCTTTTTTGACTTCTTTTGCCTGTTTACCCCTCTCCCTCTCCCTCTCTCTCACACACACACACGCACATATTTTCTCTTGCATCTGTCAGTCCATCTTTTACTTGACCCCCTCGCTGGTCTTTTTTGTCAATCTATAGATATTCATCCGTATTTCCAGCCAGGCAGGATTTGACAAAAGGTCACTTTATAGTGGGGATTAGGGGAAGGTGAGGTTGTGCACGAGTCTCGGCTGCTGGTCATAGATCCACGTAGCCCAAAGTCCAGGTGCAATGTGATGTTTGCTCGTCATGGCTAAGTTTCCCGTTACATATACCAAGTGACTTTGTTGGTCACAGATTTACTAGACCGAAAGGTCCAGTGCGATAAGAATCTATGCTTATCATGTCTGGCCACCAGGAACGATTGCCAGGCAGTCCGATGCTAGATCAGAACTGTAAATTAATACTTTTTTTCTGGTTTGGTTTGGTTTGGTTTGTTGGGTTTTATGGCATATCAACCTTTATAGGATATTTAACGCCAAATCCATTTTTTTTAGTCTTCAAGAGTGATGCAGTCAGTGTTTTTTACAGCTCTAGCTGACTGGGTCACTCGTTGGGAGTGGGGAGTCTTACCCTTCAGCAGTGATGCAGTCAGTGTTTTTTACAGCACTAGCTGGCTAGGTCACTCGTTAGGGGTGGGGCGTCTTACCCTTCAGCAGTGATGCAGTCAGTGTTTTTTACAGCACTAGCTGACTGGGTCACTCGTTAGGGGTGGGGAGTCTTACCCTTCAGCAGTGATGCAGTCAGTGTTTTTTACAGCACTAGCTGACTGGGTCACTCGTTGGGAATGGGGAGTCTTACCCTTCAGCAGTGATGCAGTCAGTGTTTTTTACAGCACTAGCTGGCTAGGTCACTCGTTAGGGGTGGGGAGTCTTACCCTTCAGCAGTGATGCAGTCAGTGTTTTTTACAGCACTAGCTGACTGGGTCACTCGTTGGGGGAGTCTTACCCTTCAGCTGTGATGCAGTCGGTGTTTTTTTACAGTACTAGCTGACTGGGTCACTCGTTGGGGGTGGGGAGTCTTACCCTTCAACAGTGATGCAGTCAGTGTTTTTTTTTACAGCATTAGCTGACTGGGTCACTCGTTGGGGGAGTCTTACCCTTCAGCTGTGATGCAGTCGGTGTTTTTTTACAGTACGAGCTGACTGGGTCACTCGTTGGGGGTGGGGAGTCTTACCCTTCAACAGTGATGCAGTCAGTGTTTTTTTTACAGCATTAGCTGACTGGGTCACTCGTTGGGGGAGTCTTACCCTTCAGCTGTGATGCAGTCGGTGTTTTTTTACAGCACTAGCTGACAAGGTCACTCGTTGGGGGTGGGGAGTCTTACCCTTCAACAGTGATGCAGTCAGTGTTTTTTTTACAGCATTAGCTGACTGGGTCACTCGTTGGGGGAGTCTTACCCTTCAGCAGTGATGCAGTCGGTGTTTTTTTACAGCACTAGCTGACTAGGTCACTCGTTGGGGGAGTCTTACCCTTCAGCAGTGATGCAGTCGGTGTTTTTTACAGCATTAGCTGACTGGGTAACTCGTTGGGGGAGTCTTACCCTTCAGCTGTGATGCAGTCGGTGTTTTTTTTTTACAGCACTAGCTGACTGGGTCACTCGTTGGGGGAGTCTTACACTTCAGCAGTGATGCAGTCGGTGTTTTTTATAACCCAGCCGACTGGGCCGTGTCGTCGTTTATTTAATGCCAAAGCCATTCTTGTAGAAGAACAGCAGTGATGATATTTAACTCTTAGCTGGGGTAATAAGGAGGTTAATAACATCTCTAAAGGATATTAGTCCGAAAGGGAATGTAATAGTACAAATGGTTTTCCAACTCGCTAAGTGACCGATGTCCAGCACTTTGCCTATTACGTCACGGGGGCTCCTCTTCTGCTATAAACAATCAAGTCTTTATGTAACGTAGCCATACATGAATACGTGAAATGTACATAGAATGTTCATAACGCACATAGGAATCCCGAACCCACGAAAAACACTTACGACATCTTAGAACAGGTACG
>CAUZXS010003766.1:0-7500 GCA_963585895.1 Sepioteuthis lessoniana | reverse complement strand
TAATGCCAAATTCTGTTTTTACCTACGTTAAACCTAGGATTTCTAAACGAATACTTTTTAGATAACATTTTAAACAGGCCATAGCTCATTTGTTAACATAAAATTAAATGGTTTAATTTGGTTTTATGACATATCAACCATTGTGGGTTATTTAATTCCAGATCCTCTTTATACATATATATTAAATATATATATATAAATCATATATATTAAATATATAGGATTTGGTTGGGTTGGGTTTTATGGCATATCAACCATTGCAGGCTATTTAATGCCAGATCCTCTTTATACATATATATTAAATATATATGATTTGGTTTGGTTGGGTTTTATGGCATTTCAACCATTGTAGGTTATTTAATGCCAAATCCTCTTTATACATATATATTAAATATGTAGGATTTGGTTTGGTTGGGTTTTATGGCATATCAACCATTGCAGGTTATTTAATGCCAGATCCTCTTTATATATATATATTAAATATATATGATTTGGTTGGGTTGGGTTTTATGGCATCTCAACCATCGTAGCTTATTTAATGCCAAATCCTTTTCATACATATATATTGAATATATATGATTTGATTTGGTTGGGTTTTATGGCATATCAACCATTGGAGGTTATTTAATCCCAAATCCTCTTTATACATATATATTAAATATATATGATTTGGTTTGGTTGGGTTTTATTGCATATCAACCATTGTAGGTTATTTAATGCCAAATCTACTTCATTCATAGATATTGAATATATGATCTTTAAACACATTTTGTAGATAATATTTTTAATTAAGCTCTTTTTCTTCCACCTAGTTAAATTGTTCCAAGAATATCTTTTTTCTGTTAATCATTTGTTTGCACACAGTTAAATGGTTTCAATCATTGCTATATAACAGATACAATGTAACATTAGTCATTCGTTTGCACACAGTTCTATTTGACTCATAGATAGGACCCTATCAAGTGATACCACTCCGGGTCAGAGTGGACCTGGGAGCATTGTCAGCTTGTAAGTAATTTCATTTTTAAATGAGTTAGAACTAATTTGTTTGCACACGAGTATTGCTATTGTTGGTACATAGTTGAATTGTTTCAAGTATTCCAATCTAACACTAATAATCTTATTCAATATCAATCATTTGTTTAAGGAATGTGGTTACAAGTATTGCTATTTAACACTAATTATTCTGTTCAACCCTTTTCATTTATCTGTTCACAGTTAAACGTTTCCAAATATCAGTCATTTGCTTACACACAGTTAAATAATCGAACAGTTCCATTTCCAACTATTCAATTTAGCATTAGTTATTTGTTTGCACACAGTTTAACTGTCAATAGTTCTATTTGACCCATAGATAGGACGCTATCAGAGTATACTACTCAGAGTCCGAGTGGACCTGGGAGCGATGGTAATGAAATAGTACTGTGCATTCCCCGAAGTTCCAGCATTACTAGAGCCTCACAATCAGATGCAGTTTAGTGTTGTATCCTGGATACTCGTTGGCGGAGGTTCGGTGTATTCTACAGCTCCAGTCAGCTATCCTGATAATTTGGTTTGAAATAACAATAAATAATTTTGAAATAAAAATCTCTTTTTATATTTCCAGGTGTAAATCTCTTCATGGTAGCTGCCCACGAATTCGGTCATGCTTTGGGTTTGTCTCACAGCAAGACATCAGGATCCCTTATGTACCCATGGTATCAAGGCAAACAATCAAAAGGTTACCAGTTACCCCAAGACGATGTTAATGGAATTCAAAAACTCTATGGTAAGCGCTGCTCTCTGTCTGTCTCTCTCTCTCTCTCACACACACACACTATATATATATATATATATCAACCCTTTTTAAACATTATGCTATAAAAGTACATACAGCGTGTCTCAAAATAAATGCAAACCATTAATATGATAATAATTTATTACTGAGACAAGCATAATGGCGGTCATTTGGAACACGTCCTGCAAAAAAGGCATTCTTTCAGTTAGACACATCAAATCAATGTTTTTTTTAATTGTCATTATATTAGCTTCCATGACATGAATTCTTTGTAGAGTTTCTTGTTTTGGTAATACATTATTATCATATTAATGGGTTGCATCTATTTTGAGACAGTTTTGAATGATTTTATATCCAAATAAGTAGTGACACAAAATATTTTTTCTCTCTTGTCCAAGACATTGTAATCGAGGATTAATAGTTGTTATAGTATAGTATTTTCAAATCTGAAACTAAAAAGAACACAACATTATTATTAGTAGAGTTATTTAGCAGTCACATGGGTCCCATGTATTTTGAGACACTCTACATATTACCAAATACCAACCGGCTCTTCACAACAATCTTCTTTTGTTTAAATCTGCTGACTATACAGCAACTACACCTAGCTAAAGTTAGGAAGAAAAAAATAGGAAAAATATAACTGAACCTTTAAGGTAATTTTTTTCTTTCCCCCCCCCCTTGGGGAGTCTTTTTTTTTTTCTTCTCCTTTTTTTTTTTTTTTTTCGTCAACAGTTTAGCAGATCTCCATATTCAGCTGTTGTTTGCTTTTGTCACGGTGTTGTCTGACGAGACCTGACCAAAGAAAAAGGTCCTTTGCACGCTCAACTTCGACATTGTTGCAGGAGTACTACAAGGGGACACGCTAGCACCATACCTCTTAATCATCTGTCAAGACTACGTGCTTAGAACTTCGATCGACAAAATCAGAGAAAATGGCTTCGAGCTGACAAAGTAAAGAAGCAGAAGGTACCCCGCAAAAACAATTACCGACGCCGACTACGCCGATGACATAGCGTTACTAGCGAATACACCTAACCAAGCAGAGACACTACTGCATAGTTTGGAACGGGCCGCCGCAGGCATTGGCCTCCATGACAATGCACACAAAACTGAATATATGTGTTACAACCAAACAGGCGACATTACCACACTAGACAGAACCTCTCTGAAACTTGTAGACAAATTCACCTACCTAGGAAGCAGCGTCTCATCAACCGAAAAAGACATCGACACACGACTAACGAAAGCATGGACAGCTATCGATAGGCTCTCGATCATATGGAAATCAGACCTGACCGATAAAATGAAACGCAGTTTCTTCCAGGCGGCGGTCGTATCGATACTGCTATATGGATGCACTACTTGGACGCTAACTAAACGGCTGAAGAAGAAACTAGACGGCAATTACACAAGAATGTTGAGAGCAATATTGAACAAGTCCTGGAGGCAACACCCCACAAGACACCAACTATACGGCCACTTGCCTCCCATCACGAAAACTATACAAGTTAGACGAACCAGACACGCAGGACACCGCTGGAGAAGCAAGGACGAGCTCATCACTGATGCACTCCTATGGACCCCCGCATATGGCCAAGCAAAAGCAGGACGACAAGCTCGAACATACAGACAGCAGCTGTGTGAGGATACGGGATGTAGCCCTGAAGACCTACCAGAGGCGATGAATGATAGGGAGAAGTGGCGAGAGAGGGTCAGGGATATCCGTGCTGGCGGCACGACATGATGATAATGATGATGATGAATACATATCGGAAAAAAAGAAGTTAATGTGTGAATAAAATTCCGAACTACAAATTTAGAAATAGCACCCTCCCCTACTCCATTCCCTGGATTGCTCCACTTACCCTTTAATCTATACCTTATAAAGCTGCGTGCTAAGCAAGGCGGTATCAAGTACCATTTCTTGAGTCTTTATATATACGGATTTCTTACAATATATATATATATGTAAAATAAACAAGGATCTCTTACAATATATATATATATATATATATATATATAAAATAAAAAAATAAAATAAAACTTTTTATTTATTATAATAAGTTTAAAACCTCGAATTTAGTCATTAGAAATAATTCCTCTCCCTCGATTTGGGTCTTGCAAAAAACCAACGTTATATACAAATTCAAATGTCCGTTGGGAGATTGTATCTCTGATAATAATAATATATATGTTGGTTTAACCTCAACTACCCTGTCGAGGGGACTTAAAATGCACCTTTCTGACACAAGTTCAATAGCTCAGCATTTAAAAAAACATTCATGCCCAACAACACAACTACGGAAAATTCTCACCGACAACACAACAATATTAGAACATCAAAATAATAAACAAAAACTTCAGATTCTCGAAGCACTACATATTAGTGACCTGCAACCAACACTCAATAGAATTAATTTTCGAACCAGTGCTAATGTGCTTAAATGTCTTTAGCTCCTGGCACTAATTATAGAATTGAATTTAAAAGCAAACGCTATAATCTTCAACGGCAAAGACGCCCTTACACAGTAGTAATATGTTAAAACAAAAGTTACATCACTTTTGTAATAGATTCTCCCCTGATGATGGCCCAAAGTCGGGCAGAAAGTACTAGGGATACATACAACTATGGACAATACCTAAATCGATTCCCCCCGAATACGATAAAAGTAATACGGGAATTCGAACAGATCCAGAAGAAAATATGTAGACATAAAATGCCTATTATGTTTAATGAAATTTGCATTAACGAAGAAATGCTGCATAAATATATATATATATATATATATACCTAAAATAAACACGGATCTCTTACAATATATATATATATATACACACACATTTTAAACACGGATCTCTTACTATGTATATATATGTATATATATATGCATAAAATAAACACGAATCTCTTACTATATATATATATATATTCGACTTGGGATTGAACCCCGATCTCCCGGGATATTGGCGAACATTATAACCGCTGAACAAATAACCTAATAGAAAAAAGTCTTTCACGACTCGGAGTTTCGCGCACATGATCATATATATATATATATATATATGATTTTATATATATATATATATATATATATCGCAAGGAAGACATATAGGTTTAGGGAAACTGTGGGCATGTTTATTGTTAAAAAAATGTGAACGACCGGTTTCTTCTGGCTCTTATCAACCTGTTAACGCCAGAAATTTTTTTAAAAGGGGGAATGTAGTGGAAAAAAAGATGAGGAAAGGAGAAAGGGGGGGGAAACACTAAGAGTGGGGTAGTCGTAGAGATGTACAGATGGTCAGAGACTAATCACATTCAATCCCAACAGACAGTCCCTCTGTTTACAGCGGGAAGGCTGACGGGATCGAACGTAAAGGGTCTCCAACACTTTTAGTTTGAAAATCGAATGTGACCGACACAGAATACTGAATCGGTCAACATTGAAATCTGTAACACATTCCCTACTATTAACCATGTGCTCCGCTACAGAGGACCCGGGTGTATTTGCAAGCTGACCTCTTTTAAGCTTAAGATTTAAAATTCGAGCAGGTAAATGCTGTTTTATGCGTAAATCTAACCGATTAGACGTCCTACCTGTGTAGTCACTGCCACAACTACATGTATATTTATATATTATGGGATACACATTTTTTTCTAGTCTTAAAATAAGCAGTAAAAACATACTTAAGAACATTCTAGAAATTTAGGATCAAAACCGTATTAGCATTTAAGTTACATTTCTATATTTTTCAACCGATCAGCTAAAAACATAGAATAGAACATTCTAGAAAAATAGGATCGGAAGTCAACTAACAGAAAATATTTAGGCTCGAAAATAAAATAGTAAAATACAAATCTGATTGGTCAATAAATGTCTACGCGCCAAAATTTTAGGACGATTCTTTGATCCACCTGTAGGATATAAATAACACAGAGTTAGAGAGCCATTCACACAAACTTACACTAAGACTAACACAACACCACAAGCCACTAATCCAGTAAAGCAGTAGCCGATACTGTGTCCGGCAAATTCTTTTCCTTCCTCAACTAAAGTTCATGACCTAACTTCAGATGGCCGAGAATCACATTCAAAAGAAAAACCCGACAAACCTTCTTTCATCAACGCGACACGCTGTCGCCACAATCATAAAACCCGCTATGAATTTAATGTAAGTAAGAACGACTTATTTACGGACTCCGTTAACATACACACATCTTTAAACAAATTTATTTTCTTCTTGCCAAACTTTATTTTCCAAAAGGCCATTTACACACCATATATTTTATTTGTTTTCATATTCTGTTATATGCATATTAAATTGTTTGTTGTTTAATGTTCGTTGTGTTCTATTCCATTTCTTTTACGCGATTGTAAAGTTTTCTGTTGTGTTTGTGGTGGGAATAATTTAGAGAGCAATATCCATGAAGTACGGGCGTACATCTACTGAAATAACCAAACTCATACAACCACCACAATATAACTGAATTAATATGGTGGGACGGTAAGACGTCTTTACGCATTGAAGCAAATGCATTTAAAAAAAACAGGTTGTTGTTATGAGACAATTGAGGAGCTGAAAGAGGTGGTGACGAAGGTCATTGACACGCTAACATAAGAGGAGTTTCATGGGACCTTCGAGAAGTTGTTGGAACGGTACAACAAGTGCATTGCAGCCGGAGGAGATTCCTTCGAAGGGGACTAGAGTTTCATGTGTGTACTATCAATAAAAGTGCCCATACGAAAAAAGTCCGGAAACTTATGTCATGATCCTCGTATATAACAAAGTGTAGTCGCCCTTCCTTGATCGTGAGTATACAACACCTGACGATCGGTATATCGTGAAACAGACAGTTGCAACAGGTATATTTGTATTTTTCAAAATTGAATTTTGATTTTGTTTACGAAATTCGATTTTAAAAACATGTTACTATACTAGGATTTTAATCCTGGATTATTGTTATGAAAAGGACGTGAAACTTAGTGTCGTGAGTTTTTATCCTCTTTTTATAATAATCTTATTTTAAATTTCCTTTAATATTATAAATAAAATTTAATAACAATTGCAAAACTATAGTAATATTTAATCGGAAGCTAAAGAGCATGAGGATAAAGCGGTTAGCTGGGACAGGTGTTGCAACCACTATTATTGATTGCATATGTATGTGTAGTTATAGAACTCTGATGTACATGTGTTTGTTCTTAAATTTCTTCATGAAATTTGAGGGAAAAAAATAATTCCAATTCTGCAGAAGTGTTGTATTTTGACCTTCGACCCGGCCAAACATGCCATTCCAAAGTGATGCACCGGAAAGAAGTGACACATTCCAATGGCCAGTAATCGAAAGAAATCGCGTAGGGGGATTTGGCTGACGAAATGGGACAAGGTAAAAGCCCATGATACACTCATAGACTGATGCACCGGAAGAGAGTGACCTCTGAACTGCATGACAGTTATTTCCGCTTGATGACGATCAAACATGCCATTCCAAAGATTGAGTGAGTGATTGATTGGGCGATTGAACTATTATATAACTCGGTGGAGACAGGAAGTCAGTGAGTTGGAGATCAGAGAAGTTAGAGACAAGATGTGGTAGGGAAAGCCACACCCGACCGAAGGGGCCCTCGAGACCCCCAGTGAGTTGGGGACCAGATGAGTTAGAGACGAGATGTGGTAGAGAAAGCCAGCAGAAAGCGGAGCCCCCGGGCCTCCGGTTGAGC
>CAUZXS010003765.1:0-50952 GCA_963585895.1 Sepioteuthis lessoniana | reverse complement strand
GATAAAATGAAACGCTGTTTCTTCCAGGCAGCGGTCGTATCGGTACTGCTGTATGGATGCACCACTTGGGCGCTAACAAAACGGCCCGAGAAGAAGCTAGACGGCAATTACACAAGAATGTTGAGAGCAATATTGAATAAGTCCTGGCGGCAACACCTCACAAAGCACCAACTATACGGCCACCTGCCTCCCATCACGAAAACTATCCAAGTAAGACGAACCAGACACGCAGGACACTGCTGGAGAAGCAGACACGAGTTCATAGGTGATGTACTCCTATGGACCCCCACATATGGCCGAGCAAAAGTAGGACGACCAGCTAGAATATACATACAGCAGCTATATGAGGATACGGGACGTAGCCCTGAAGACCTGCCTGAGGCGATGAACGATTGGGAAAAGTGGCGAGAGAGGGTTAGGGATATCCGTGCTAGCGGCACGACATGATGATGATGATATATATATAATAATTGATAACAAGGTAATCCAAGTAGGAGTGATTTATTGAGAAGCATAGTCAACACTATAGCGTTTCGATTGTAATAACCCATCATCAGGACTGTGAGCGATGATATTAGTGATGTTAAATCTACGATGGATGTGTAAAAGTGTAAAATTCAAAAACTAGGGGAAAATTTTCATAACAATTGAAATTTGGCCGTTTAGTTAATGAGTCTGCATTTGTTGTTTTGAATTATATCATTTGACTTATTAGAAATATTGCGTAGAATTTTTATTCCGTTTGTTTATCGAGAATCATTCCTTGTTTTCGACGAAGTTTTAATCCTATAAGTATGGCTTTTTCAAATGTATGTGCCCCGGAAAATTTTAAATCACCACTAGAACTTTCTAGGCATAGACGTATATAAACCGTGAAAATATGTTGTGATGGACGAAGAATGCTGGATATACTGGTAGGTGTGACTCTTTCTTGTATATAGTTGGTTAGAAAGGTCCTCCTGATTTTGAAAGAATGGGTAGTGATGAGTTGGTCTTTGTATCTACGAATCATCTTGATATCATCCATATGAAATATCGGAGTGGAAGAAATATATAGTTTCTCTGTCTGTCTGTGTGTGTATATATATATATATATATATATATATATATATATATATTAAGTTAATTCTATAATTGGCTCCATTGTATTGTGTTGAGCACTTTAGTAATTATAGCATTGCAGCATTCGCGGAGGGTTTTTTGGTTTTCTTTTGACCACTGACTGCGTACCCATTGATTTTTTTTCAAGGAGTCGTACGAGGTTGGCCTTTTCTTTCTTTTTTACCCAAAAAACTTTTTTCTTTTTCCTCTGGGCGGTGATTCGAGGTACTTTTATCTCTTGTTCCTGACCAGGGTTTTTTTGTTTTTTCCGATACCGTGAAAACTGGTAGATATTAGATTAGTAAATATATATATATATATATACTCGAGTGTGTTTACGTATTTTTGCATATATTTACACATGTTTGTGTGTGTGTGTGTGTGTATATATATATATATATATATATATAATGTGTGTGTTAAGTTTGAAAATATTCGTACACCCATTGATTTTGAACATTTTTTTCAGTTTCTCAGAATCTCTTACCCGAATGATTTTGGTTTGTTTTAATGTCGACCCCCCACCCCTCCCCTCAAAAAAATAAAAGGAATATGAAACTCAACTTACGCTCCAAGAGATTTAATATGACTTACTTACTGGTGCTTTCTGCAAAATCGGAAACAACAAACGAATCGCACAGTTAAAAATATATTTTTTGAATTCATTGGTTCAATTAAATATAAGCAATTTACTTCATTCCATCACCTGTGAAGTCTCCTTGACTATTTATTCACTAAAAGATTTGTGAAAATTCTAGCACTGATGTTTATAGTGTCACCTTTGTGATTCTTACTTTAACAACACAATGGTGAAGACAAATGTGCTTAGCGTTAACCTAAGAAAGAGAATTATTAACTTCTCCAAGTCTGGAAATAGTTACAGCCCTATTTCTAACCTGTTCGCTATCTCTAGATTTACGGTATAGTACGTTATAAAGAAGTTTAAACTCTTTGGCACGACAAAGAATTTGCCTGGGTATGGAAGAAAACCCAAATTGTTTCTGAGAACTGCACGAAAACTGTGTCGTGAGGTTAATATAAATCTAATAGTTATTTCGAAGGACATTTCTAAAAGTTAGGATTCGATGTGTATCACCTTAAATACTCGCTCAATACAACGTTGTTTGATTAATTGCAATAAGAGAAGTAATAAAAACTGAAGAACATATGAAAATTCTGCATGAATGTCTACAACTATCAGTGCAAAATCTTGATATAGATCAGCGTTTTACTTTCCAGCAAGATAATGATCCCAAACACTTCAGAAAAGGAAGACTACAGTTCAGCCATGGCCTTCAATGAGTCCAGACTTGAATCTTCTTGAAAATCTATGGCAAGAATAGAAAGTTCAAATAAATTATCAGTCATCATAAAACTTTCAGGGTACTAGTGTAACCTTTGAAGAATAGAAGAAAATCCCCGAAAAGACTTGTTCAAATCTCATCAAAAACGATAAAGTTATAAAAAGAAGTCATGCTATTGACAAATGTTATGAAGATTTTTCATACTGTACGAATCATTTTCTATTTTCCTCTGATTTTTTTTTTCCTCATATTTAGTGAATTTAACCCTTTCCTTATCAAAATTGAGTTTTATGTTCTTTTTCATACTTAATGATACATAAAAAGTCTGGCACCTTACTAGTATTGTAGAAAATTGGTTAAAATATTCAATATTAATAGATGTACGAATAATTTCGTCGTTGTGTGTGTGTATACTTTTATACATGTGTGTGTGTCTTATATATATATATATATATATATATATTCATTTTTTGTATACGTTGTATGTGTGTTTATATATATATATATATATATATATATTTGTGTGTGTATACATGTATATATTGACGTAAATATATATACATATGTATTTGTATAAATGTTTATGCGTATATATATATATATATATATATATATTTGTGTGTATATTCATGTATATATTGACGTAAATATATATACATATGTATTTGTATAAATGTTTATGCGTATATATATATATATATATATATATATATGCGTGTGTGTGTATACATGTATATATTGACGTAAATATATATACATATGTATTTGTATAAATGTTTATGCGTGTGTGTGTGTGTGTGTATATATATATATATATATATATATATATATATATATATATGGGGGGTGCATGTGTTTCTGTATATTGTATGGTAGTGTGTGTAGTATGGTTATGCGTCTATACGTATATATATATATTCTGTGTGTATATATGTATGACCGATATTTGTCTCTGGCTCTCACCTGACAGGACTTGACACAAGGTCAATGACCCGAAGGTCGATTATAGTGGGGTGGGTGGTGTATATGTATGACTGTATGTATATATATTTATGACTACGTATGCTTGTGGACATACATTTTTATGTTTGTGTGTATTTGTAAATATAACTATATTTATACTTATGTGTATGTATATCTATACATATGTGCACATATATATATGTGTGTGTGTATTCCTGTATTTATGTGTGTGTATGCATGTATCCACTTGCATGCTTATATGTATTTTTTTAATGTCTATAGTTCAGTGTGCGTGTGCACATCTGTATATATTTACATATGCATGTACCATATATATATATATATACACACACATGCCTTTACAATTCAACTTTAATCATTCTAAAAATATTTTTCTAAGATATTTTAAACTTTAGTCTTCTATAGAACTCTTTGATCTTATGTACTGTGAATCCAATTCCATTTTTCATTCTTTGTTTTACGTGTAACATTCTCTGGTAATTCTTTTTTAAAGACATATCAACCTTTTATAGTATTTCCTCATCAGGAATGTGTGATAATTTTTAGTTTGTGGTTTTAATTTCTGTGCTATACGTACTTTATATTTATGTATATATAATCTGCATTTGCTGGGACTTCCTTTAATGTTTTTAGTGATGGATTTTTTTTTCTTGGTGAAAACCTTACTAGTAAAAACCACCCTTTCATCCATACTTGTTGGTCAGAAAAGGAAAATATTGTTTACTCTTTACTTATTGGTGATATATTTATAGGGTTCATCCAATATATCATCATCATATCGTGCCGCCAGCACGGATATCCCTGACCCTCTCTTGCCACTTCTCCTTATCGTTCATCGCCTCTGGCAGGTCCTCAGGGCTACATCCCATATCCTCACAGAGCTGCTGTATCTATGTTCGAGCTGGTCGTCCTGCTTTTGCTCGGCAATATGCGGAGGTCCATCCAATATAAAAGGGCCTTATTTTTAGAAAATTTCTCCTGGTTTTTTTAAGCAATATAAATGACTTCCAGAATTTTTTCCATAAATGTAAAAAAGTAAAGTTGGCGAGAGTGACCCAAAGGTTCCCTTTTCAATAGCTACTACACCGAGAGAGCGTTACTCCATTCCCTGGATTGCCCCACTTTACCCTCGATCCTTACCTTATAATTCCGACTGTTAAGCAAGTCGGCATCAAGTACCATTTTTTGGGTCTTTGGTATGACTCGACCTGGGATTGAACCCCGGTCTCTGGGACCATTGGCAAACACTCTATTCATTAGGCCATTTGCACACATATTTGCGTAGAGGCTATTCAAAATGGCGGTAAATCAGTGCTCAGGGTTGATGAGAGGTCTGTCGTCAAATCTTTGGTTACTGAGAAGTGCCAATCATGTGAAATTTATAGAATATGTGATGCATACGTAGAAGATTGTTTTAGTGAAAAAAGATCTTTAGAGATGGACTAAATAGGGGTTTTGCTATAACTAGCCCGAGTCGAAAAGACAGTATATTGTGGGGAAATGCTGACTCTAAATAAAAGTTCCAGGTATAGCGGTCAGTAAAGAAGATCATGCTGATACAGTCTTCTAGGATATCAACAGATCCATCATTATTGATTGCCTTGAAAAAGAGTGCAGCTGTAGACAGTGCTTTCTATAATTCCAACTCCTCAGGCAAAATTCACCTCCGTGAATGAATGACCCTTGTAGAAGTGGATTATTCATAGTACATCAAAAGGTTTATACTTGCACATCTTAAGGTAAATCTTAGAAATTTATTACATTTGAAATCAAATGTTTTATACTAACCCTGCGTCCATCTCCAAGAATCAGATGAAAACCTATTCAAGATTTCCGGACTTTAATAGCTCTTAAATCCATTTTATCTGGAAGGAAGATATGTTTTTCTTGATAAAGCAACTTAAAGGCCGCCTTTTATTATCAATAAGCTCACTTTAACTGCATCTTCTTTATAGAACTAAGCATTAATTGCAAAAAAAAAACAAAACAAGAATACTGCTCTATAGCTTACATAAGAATTATAATAATCAAAATAAGTGCGATCTCTGACCACCCCCCACTTATTCTAAAGTTGCTATTTTTTATTTGCAGCAACCAGAGATACTAATTTGAATAAGAATTGCTAGAAGTTGCTCTTAGCGTAACGGTTATCGTCGTTGAGAATGGAATCAGCGATCAGTGTTCGAATGCTGGATGAGGTTATTCATTTCGCTTCTCGATCATGTTCTCGGGAAAAGCATAAATCTTTCTGTTTTTACAGCTACGGTTAAATAGTAGGGCAGACTGAGTTATTGGTTTGACTACCAGTCTTGGAGAAGGAAAACTAAATTTAAACCAGCATTAATTTGCTTTAAAAAAATTGACCTTGTGCCACATCCTGCTCGTGTCGAAGAGTTGAGTAATTCATACTGGTACCAATTGAACAATAAGAATTATAATATTAATTTTAAAACTGACATTCTGGAAAAATAACTTATTTAATCCTATTGGACATTTTGTACAAACACACTTCCGCGTAAAATTTTAATAAGTAAAGGGTCTCACTATCCTGTTGATGAGCTTAGAATGCTCAGACTGTAGCCCCTGCAGAGGATTACCCACCCTAACAAGACTGTCCTATTTATGATAATAACCTTTATCTAATTGTGAGGCTCCAGTCCTGGAGATCAGGGGAGTATGGAGTACACATCACTGTAATTACGCTCATGTCTATTCTGAACCTGATGGTAGAATCTCGTAGTCTGATTTATGGGTCTAGTGCAACTGTTTCCAAATTATTTCTATTAGAAAGGAATACTTGATATCATATGACAGTCTGCAAAAAACTAAATTTAAAAAAAAGCGCAAAAAATGTACAATGTACACAATTCCCTAACCTAAGCATAAAATTACGACAGACGGATTGATAGACCGTTAAAATCAATCGATCATATACTGATCGCGAAGAGTGCTAATGCAAACCCCATACTTATTAAGTTGCAATTTTTGGCCACGGCTTGCAAAAGAAAAAAGGAATACTAATCATTTCTAGGAACTACTGGTTGCAAATGAAAATTAAGAATTCTAATTGTTTTAAATCTGACATATATATATATATATATACTTACACTAAATGTAAGATTTTGTGCATATATATATATATATATATATATATATATATATATATATATATATATATATATATATATATTTCTATTTTTAATCCCATTGGACTTTTTGTTCAAGTTCTTCGTTCTCATACACTCTCAAATGTATAATTTTGATAAGGGTCATCCTAGCAACCCCCCCAAAAAATTCTAACGGGAAATATTTTATCAAAAAAAGTAGTTAACGCTATTGCACTAAGAAAAATCTCGCTAAAGTGTTTCTTTTACTTGAAGTTGTAATACACACAAAAATAGGGTCATTTAAAGTTTGATTTTTGTTTTTATGACTGTTTTTCCCCGTTCGTCTTTTGCACCTAAAATTATTAAAAAAAACAAAAAAAAACAAACTTTCATACATTGTATATTTCTGTAAAGTAAAGGGCCTCTCTTTGCAGTCTGAAAAAAAAGTTATAAATATTAAAACTTTTCTGCACTAACAAAACCTCGCTACAGTTTCTTTTTTATAGTAACAATATACGGGATCATTTAAAAATAAATATTTAATTTAATGAGTTTTCCGCTGTTTTATCGTCTTACCATTGCCTCTAAAATTACCCTAGAAAGCTCTCCCTTTCACTCACTATCTGTTTCCGTTGATTTTCAAGAGTGGGTCGTGAAGGAGTCCCCGGAGTGTTCTGGCTAACGTTCTGGACTACATCGTTGTAAGCGGGTTCGAACTCCAGTCTCTCTATTACGTTTACTGTCGGACTAATACCCTTGGGAAACGTATGAATCCCCTTATTCTCCCAGCTATGAGTTAAATAGTACAATTACTGTTCTACAGGGATAGCTTTGGCATTAAATAAACCACGAAAGTTCATATGCCATTAAACAAAGCCTCCAAACTAAGAGTGTGTCTGAGGAAAGAGATAGAAAAAGAGCTGGCTGTTTCCAGCTAGTGCAGTGGGCATATCTAATCTCTTAATAGCAATGCCTTGCCCAGTAGTTGTGTAGAGAAAGACATTTTCCCTTTTACCGTCTCCTACCTTTCCATGAAACGACCCCCAACCTTGGACTGGTCGCCTAAATACACTACCCCAGACATGTAACCTGTATGTCTGTCTCTCTCTCTCTCCTTTTTTTTTTTTTTTTGTACGTCTGACTTGTTCAATTTTTAAAAGTTTTTATTTGTTAGTAGTTCTTGTTTCTTTATCGTTGTCGTCGTCATCGTGCTCGTTTCGGTGGTAGAGGGGTTTGTGCTGCTATGGCCGTGTATGGAAACTACGGTGTTACAAGGACTTGCACATGCCTCAGTCAGCTCATCTGCTGTGTCTACTGTCTTTTCATGACGTCATTTTTGTATGTGTGAGTTGATGGGTGCGAAGGAGGGGAAAAAAAGAGAGAGAAAAATCACTTACGGTACGCCCTTCTGTGCCCCTTATAAAAATGTCTAACGATGGGTCTCGTCTTTCTTTTTTTCTTTTCTTTTTTCCAAAAAGGAAAAAAAAAAAACAAGAAAAAGGGCGGCCTTCAAAGCCAGCTGCTGTGTTGGTCGGGGAGGTGAAGGTCTTTCTTTCTCTTTCTCCTTCCTTAGCAAGGTTAACCAGCGTTGACCGGCCGTGAATAACTTTAAAAAAATCATTGACGAAAATTCTCCGTTTCCTGATCCTGATCTGCTACTTCGTGCTTAACTTAGATTTGATTCGTCAATTTAAATCTATTCTATTTGACGCGTTTTTCCTTTTCAATCTGATCATGTCCTCTCCCGCCTTTTCTTTATTTTCTACTTTTTCCTCTCTCTTATGGTCAGACAGATAGAAATAGAAGTCGTTCAACGCGCAGAGCAACTTTTAACATGTGTTTAAACAGGGAAATGTCCTAAGTGAAGTGGAAACGAAAAGGCCTGCCTCATTATGTATTTATTCATTGATACTGATATTTTCCTGGTGTATATATATATATATATATATATATATATATACACACACACACACACACACACACATATATATATATATATAAGTCAGTAAATTGGCCGACCGTGGTCGAGAACAACCCGAAGACTCCCTTTCTAATAATTACTACACTATGGTGTCGGGGGTGGCACTACTTATTTCCCTGGATAGCTACACTCATCCTTGATTTGTACAGTATAATGCTGAGTGTTAAGCAAGGGGGCATCAGGTGCCATTTTTTTTCTTTGTTATGACTCGACCGAGGATTGAATTCCGCCGAACTCTTTAACCATTATCCCAATGGGACTGTATCGAAAATGGCACATAACAGCTAGATTTTGATTAAAGCAATACTATTATTTAGACTAGAGAATATTTGCAACTGAACGTTACATTTTGTAAGATTTGAGTTCAGCCATTTTTAATGGCTTATATTCCTAATATAACTCTATAAAATACTAATTATACTTCGCTCCTTACTAAACAGAAGCATTGATATCATCATGGAATGCTGTTACTATGGGAACCCGATGGATTCACGGCTAGCCTTGTATGTTTACAATTTTCAAGAATGTTTTAAGGATTCAATGTTTGCTAAGATCCCTTTGAAGTATATTGAGACTAAGGCTGATTTTTACTTTTATAAGTACCACCACACACTTGTGGAAAAAATTGATAACACTGGGTCAAGGTGAGAAAAAAAAACCCCAAGAATATAAACTATTCTATAACATTTTACAAAAAAGAAAAAGATTTGATATAAAAATTTTCTTTCCAAGAGAAAATGAGTTACTTAACTTTAAAATTTGTTTATATTTATTCAAAAAAAATGTGAGAAAAGCAAAAAGAAATTAATTGGAATATTTTCAATACCAAATACACTCAGATTTGTTTAAAAAAATCTAATTATGCGCTAATTAATGAAAATTAATAAAACTTTCTGTAAAGTGATATGAGTGATTTAATAGTTTTTTTTTCTTCTCTTCAGTCAATGAATGGCAGTTTTTACAAGTGCATCATCATTGCTATTTTGAGTCGTTAATGTCTAAAAATTAAATTGAAAAATTTACAATTTTTATTGTTTCAGAGGATAATGCATTTAAGTCGCAAATTTGAATTAAATTTAATATTTAAACAGGCAAATGTCTTGATGGGAAATATCTTAGGCATTTTTAAAATTAAAATAAAAATTTTGTTTACTTTTTAAAAAATATTGTGATATATAATTTTGATTTGAAATATCCACCAAAATTATACGTATGCGAACACGTGCAAGATCAGGGTTGCCAAACTGAAATTTTTATTTAACTCCTGATTTCATTTTAAAAAATTTTACACGGTACATAAGTTCAAATTTTCTTAATTTACATATTTTTCGTGTTCAAGTTCTTATCGAATATGAATAATTTTTAAATATCTATTTAACCTATAGATGGGATACCCTTCTAAGTCGGTGGCCTTGGGAATAATGGTAATGAAGAAGTACTCCACTCTACACGTCAGATCTTCAGAACTGGAGCCTCACCTTCAGATGCAGTTTAGTGTCACACTTAGGACTGTACAGTCCAGTCAGCTGGGGCTGTAGAATACTCCGACTGCATCTCTGCAGATGGGTAAGACTCCCTCCTTTCCGCAACGAGAGTCCTAGATATGACACTAAACTATATGATGGTGAGGCTCTAGTCCAGGAGCTTTGGGGAAATTGGATTACCTCCTTTATTACCATTACTCCCAGGTCCACTCTGACCGAGAATGGTTGTACCTGTAAAGGTCCCATCTGTGAATCAAATTGAAATGTGCGCAGGCTTTAACTGTGTGCAAACAAATGACTGTTAAATTGATTTATTAGTGTTACATAGGAATACATAAAACCTTTTAATTGTGTGCATATAAATGATCAATATTAAATAGAATGATTAATGTTAATAGAAATACTTGAATCCATTTAGCCATGTGCAAATATTGAATTATTGGTATACATAGCAATATTAGGTAGCATTTAACTATATGCAAACGAATAAATGATGTTGAATGCAGTTATTGGTTTTTAACGGCAATACTTGAAACCCTTTAATATTGTGCAAAAATTGAATTCTTGGTATTACATTATAAAATGGTTTCAAGTATTGCTATATACAAATCAGACTATTTGTGTGTACAATACTTGAAACCGCTTCAATTTGTGCTAACAATTGATCAATATTAAATAGAATTATTAGTGTTATATACAATACGTGAAACCATTTAACTTGTGTGTAAACAAATGAACACTACTTTAGAAATAATATATATAATAAAGTACCAACTATTCCCTTACCAATCATGAATATCCGTTTAACTGTGTGCAAAAGAAAAAGTTTTGGTACTTTTAAAAATTTTATTCACAAAATTTATACAAAACATTCTTAATATATGTATAAACAGTATTTGGCATGAAATATCCTACAACGGTTGATATGCCATAAAACCCAAACAATCAGGACAATGGTGGGAAAATACTTAGACTTTTTGTGTGCTTATATATTGTATGTGTGTACGATTTGGGATTTTTAAACAACTAAAAAAAAAAAAGGTTGCGAATATTTTTATTGAAGGAATTTTTTTTTCGAAAAATAATTTTTTTTCTTCAAGTTAGAGAAAACATAAAAATTTTAATTTTCCGACACTGACCAAATTGTTAAAGGGCCAAGTTTCGAATTTGGAGCCAAAAAACCAAAGTGATGGAGATTAAAAAATGAAATTGATGTTAATTACCAAAGAGTTATGAAGGTCTGGAAAAAAATTCAAGTTTACTATTGCCAAAACTTAAACTTTCACTTGGTAATTAAGGGTTTTTGTACGAAGAGGCACTTTATTGATACTCTTAAATTCTTTAGTCGATACATTGAATTATATGCGAATCTAAAGAGGCTCTGCTTGGTCGAAAAAGAGTTTTGCTCTTTATTTTTCTGTCCTTCTCTCATCAGGATGTGGGAGTAGTAGTATTTGATGAAGAATGGCTATAATAACAAGTGTTTTGGTTCTCTTTAGCTCTCTCTCTCATATCTCCTCCCCCTGGGCATATTTTCCTTTAAAGGTTGGGGAAGGTTAGCAGTTGACAAAAGGGGGGCTTTTGTGGTTATTTTTGTCAGACTATTTGGTGTATGGAGTTTTCTCTCCCTTTGCCTGTCCAGACTGAAGTGAGTTTCTTGTCATCCCTTCTCTTAAAAACTTCTATACCCACCTCCCTTTTCACTGTGGGCCCAGAAGTCTGCCCTCTCCAGTCAGTCTGTCTGCTGGCTTGTCAACTTGATCTTCTTTAAAAACCCTATGTACATTGTCTAGAGACCCCAGAGAATTTCTTTTTCCCCCCTTTTTTCGTGTGTGTGTGTGTGTGTTGCTCTCATTGCTTGTACCTTATTTCTCTTCTTTCCTGTCTTGTGTTGGTATTCACAATAACTGTGGCCCCCTATAGGGTCGACCTTAGGAGGTGCAGGGGCCCAATTGGGAACATATATATTGCCATGTATTGTTGTGTGTACTTGCCGAGCCTAGAATAGATTACATTCTAGCGTGGAGTCCAGTTGGCTTAAAGCTAACCGTGATTCTTTAACACTTCACGCTGGTGAGACGTAGCTATGAGTTCTATGAAAAAAAATCACCTTAAAAGAAAGGACTTTACGTTTGATAAAGTTAAACTTTTATTAAACACAGAAGATTATGATGAAGTTAAAAATTGATCGCTTGTGATTATGAACTTAAAATCAAATAGATAAATACATCTGATTGATTGATTTTTAACGGCATATCAATCCGTTTAGGGTTATTTTATACCTAAACGTTAGGAATTGCGTTCATTGTTCATTTATATTTACATTTTTTTGTGTAGTTGCTTCTATAGAAATTTTTTTTCCTGCGGCCCTAATGAATACAAATTTTTAAACAGATCAATTTATTTAGGATTATAATGCATCAGTTATTTCATTTTAAAAAAAATTTCATTTTTTTTTTCCGGGTCACTTTAATTTACCCTTCCTCCCGAGTGTGTCGCGTTATTTAATTGGTAAGGGGTATTTGATATGGCATATACTTTCTGTATCTTATGGAGACAAAAAAGTCTTAAAGCATGAATGGAAAGTTTAAATTGGGAGCAAGTAAAAAAGTTAGCGACTGTAGTCGAGGGCGACCCGAAGGCTCCCTTTTCAACAGCTACTACACCGATGAGTTGGGGAGGGCGCCACTCCTTTCTCTGGATTGCTCCACTTTACTCTTGATACGTACCTTTATAATGTACCTTTTAAGTCTTTGGTATGACTCAACCTGGGATTGAACTCTGGTCTCCCGGATCATTGGCGAATACTCTACCCACTAGGCCAATGAGCTAGTTGGGAGCAGTTGGAAGAAGATTGTACACAAATCTTAGTATTAAACTTGAATTTAAAAAAAAGAAGTTCTAAGAGCTTTTGATATTATGATTCAATAGAAATTATAATTTTCCTTTAGATTATTTGGGAAATAATTCTGTATCGATATTTGTTCTGCTTAAAAAAAGTGGGGAACCTTAAGTTTGCATTAGATGTTATTAAATAAAGAATATTTTCACTAATTGAAAAATTTTATATTTTAAAGCAAGAAACTGGGAGGTATTTTTCATATTTTCTTTAAATTTTATTTTTGAATTTTTTTTAAGATATAAAAAAAATTTTAGACGAAAAAATGTATGGAAACCTAGAGTAACAATCATATAAGTAATTTCCAATTTTGTCCCTTGTACTCGGGGAGGGGTTGAATATTTAAGGAAAAATGTAAAAAAAAAAAAAAAATTGTTATAAAAATAGAAAATTTAAAAAGGTAAAAATTAGTGTTTTAAAAGCAATGAAAGTTTTGTGGTGAAACATTAAAAAGCAATCAAAAAATATTGTTTCACTATTTTAAAGATGAATTTAAAATAATCATTCCATTGAGTTTTCTTAATTGTAAATTTAAAAAAACCATGTTAACATATTTAATTGAATATAAACTATTGCTGATACAATTTTCTATACTTTAAAAAGTTTTTTTTTACAATTCTAACCTTACGTACTGATAATTTTTACCAGGGAACTAAAGCGCACATTAATCGCTAAAGTGATGCTAAAATATCATGTTAATTTTGGTCTACCACTTGAATTTAAATACCATAGTGATATAGTTATCAACATGTAATATTTTTAAACAAATCTGTTTTGATTCAATTTTTTTCTGAATATATTTTAAAATTTTAATAACTCTTTAATTTACCTCGAGTTATGTAAGGTCGTCACCTTTTGGTGACTTTAAATCTTTAAAATGTATTAAAATTTAGATATGTTTTTTGCTTTTAATAGTCATAATTCTGATTTTATTATCTTTCAAATAAAACTAAAACTTAACCTTAAATAATATTTTTTGATTCATATCAACGTAAAAAAAGAGCGAAAAATTATTAGTGCTTTGGTTATTAGTTATTTGAAACCATACAGCTGTTTGTATATTGTTCTTATTAGATAGGAATATTTGATAAATAAAATTATTAGTATTAGATAGCAGTACATGAAACCATTTAATTCTGTTCAAACAAATGAGGGTTAACAATTTGTTTTAAAATAAAGTTGCCTTCAAATTATATTATATAAAAACCAGATTAGGCATTAAATAGCCCATAAGGATTGATATGCCATAAAATACCAACCTACAATGATTCTTATTATTTTCCTTAAATTTCTTCTTCTGCTAAAATGTACAGATACGTTTTTTTTTAAGATTGTGATTGTATTCTAAAATATTTTGGTTGCTTCTAAAATCTCCTCCACCCCAGTAAAAAGAAAGTTTACGACCTATAGCTTTAACATAAAGCCAGTTAGGTGGTGTAACAGTTCCTAACCCACGAGGCCCAGTCGAATACACCAACTGCATCTCTATAGAGGGGAAAGATCCCTCTTCCCTGACGAGTGTCCTAGATATAACACTAAACAATCTTATGGTAAGGCTTTGGGCTTTAGGTAATGTAGAGTACCCTTTCATTGCCATAGCTCCCAGGTCCACTCTGACCCGGGGTGGTAGTACCTGATAGAGTCCTCTCTGTGGGTCAAATAGAATTGTTCGACATTTAAACCGTGTGTAAACAAATGACTTCTGTTAAATTGAATTGTTAGAAATAGAACTCTTTGACCATTTAACTGTGTGTAAAGAAATGACTGTCTAATTGAATTGTTAGTGATATGTAGTAATACTTAGATTCATTTAACTGGGGTGCAAACGAAGGAGTAATATTTAGTAGAATTATTAGTGTTAAATAGCAATACTTGAAACTCTTTAACTGTGTGTCTGAATTGAATTATTGGTATTACAAATCAATTCTTGGAACCATTTGACTGTGAGCAAATGAATGAATAATTTTTAATTGAATAATTAGTGTTAAATAGCAATAATTGTAAACACTTCAATATCTGCAAACAAATGATTAATACTGAATAGAATTATAAGTGTTAGCAATATCTGAAATCATTAACTGTGTTGAAATAATAGCAGTATTGTTCCTCCACGAGACTCAAATAGAAGGTTGTAATGTTACTGTACCAAATAGGACGATGGTACCGCCACGTGGCGAACGGATTTATGCGTGTATCGCTACGTTTTAAGTGATAGTCAGACCCTGTTGTAACTTCACCGTGGGAAAAGGTGACGAACGCACTAAACTCTTTTTTACTTCACTAACACAAAGGTTTATTTGCTTTTAAAGCAGTCGTCGGGAAAAAGAAACAGAGTATGAAAACTGAGCCGCCCGCGTAAGTTGGACAAAGAGAAACATGTCATAAGGAAAGAAAGAAGACAGACACAGACCTTGAATTTCCTTCCTGGCTTTCTAATGCAGTTCTAACGTACTTGTTCGCTGGTTTTGTCTTCACAGTTGTGCATCTGGTGTGAGAACTCTTTTCGGAGCTCACCCCAAAATTGAAGCCTCAATTTTCGTCTGGCTTTACATCTTCGTGGTTTGTGTTCACTCTAGTCTTTACCTCGTCACGTCCCCGAGCTAACTAACTTTCAAACCCGAATCGTCCCCTTACATCCGCTTGGTGTTGAAGGGAGGAACATCCGTTTTTGGTGGTTCCATACACGCGCAGAAGATTTGGGACCTCTTTTTTTTCCTAGTCATTTTTAATTACTGTAGTCATTCACCCGTGACTGGGTGACCTACGAGTGCTTTGGCTTTACTCACTCAGGTCAGCTGGCTATACGGTAAACTTTCTGTTTGCTTTTCCTTATTTTTTTCTTCTCTCTCTCCCCTGCCTCAGAAATTAGCTTCCCGTTCCCTTTATAACTTGGACCTACCATATCACGTTACAGTGCGCGAAGGAATTAGTTCAGACTCATTTAAAAATGAAATCACCTACAATCTATTCATTTATAAATCATATGCTTATCCATTTAAGAAACAAATGATTAATCCTAAATAGAATTATTCGTGTTAACTACAAATACTTGAAACCACTTAACTGTGTGCAAAAATGAGCTCAGGCTCTTTTAAAAATGCTTACAAAATGTTTACAAATCATATTCAATATATATGCATAAAAAGGATTTGGCATTAAATGACCCACAATAGTTGATATGCCATAAAACCCAACCAACCTAATCTAAAAACAAGAAGGAAAAGGTCCCTATTTTAACGTCAAAACCTCTTGAGTGTAAATAGACAAAAACCCCAACACATGGTGTAATGGTTAGCAAACTAGATTAGCAGACCATTGTAATCAGTTCAATTCTGTCTGGGTGCTCCGTACTTTTGGCCTTGTATCACAGCTAAGCTAGGCTTAGTTCATAACTAGAAGTTCAGTAGTTCCCGGAAGCGAATGAAATAAATGTAACAAACTCGAAAATTGAACAATATATAAGTTTTATTCCTTTAAACAACTTCAGGACTGACACGCTAGTTAACAATTAAAAAGAATTCTAAAACAATAACATACACTGTACATAAACGAAGATTAATACTCCACAATATATTTTGTAAGCTGTTGCTCATTTCCAACAATAATATATAAAAAGAACGTCTGTTTCAATTCAAACTTCTCTTGTTTGTTTTGCTGTTTGCTTGTTTTATTTTTAATCAATTTCAGCATTAACATTTTTATCACTACTCTCGAAATTCCTTTTCTGCAATATTGAGTTAAATTTCGTTACGCAATTGTTGAATATAACTCACTACAACATTCAGACTACCGTCGTAACAGTTGTGACCTCTACATCAGGAATCATAGTACGGGCTTTGTCAGTTCATAGATTACCTGTTTAGGTGTTCTTCTGCATGTTATAACAGAGGTATGCAATGCAATAGAAAGTTTTCTGAATTATCAAAAATAATTAAGGTTTTCTTGGTTACCCTTATATGCCTCTCACCCTCAATGTAATGGTTTATTTGAGAGAGCTTACTGGACTATTAAAACTGCTGTTATCTTATTTTTTTTCCCCAAAGATCCAATAAATCCCCCAAATACTACGTCCCAGTCCAACTTCAGACTTGTGATAAAGTCTGAATGAGAGTAGATCGCGTTTGAAGGTCATTAGAAGCACACTCTTCTGGTTCTTATACAAATATATAAATATACAAACACAAATATTTTCTTATAAAAACTAGCGATCATGTCCATACTCAAGTTTCGGTAGGCAGATTAAAACTGCAATACAAAGTCAAAAAGTAGAAAAGCATAGAAAAGAAAATTGTTTTCCCCAAGAAATAAATACAATAAGTTGACGAAAATGAATACTCACAAAACATATCTTTTTAGTGGCATTTCTTTTGTATAAGATTTTACAAGTTTTGTATATAGTGGTTTATCTACCTTTTCCTCTCGAGGATATTTCGTTTTTCTAGGCAGCATTTTTTTTAAAATTTTGATTTTAATTTAATTTTTAATATTACTCACTCACTTAAATATATTAATTTAATTTAAAATGCAACTTTTATCGTAAGAATTTAAAAACGGATACGTTTAATCTGACACGTTATGTTAGAGGATGGTGCTGTAAGTTCATAGTTTTAAACAGTTAAATTTTGATGTGTAATTTTCAATGTATTATATCATTATGTGGTGTAAATTTAAATGTATCATGTAATGGGTAATTTCCATGGTGTAATATTATTTTGAGGTGTTATTTTCATCATATGTTATTTCATGTATAATTTATTTTGTAAGCTGTTGCTCATGACCAAAAATATCAGATAAAATGACGTTTTCTGTTGTTTGTTTTACTGTTTTCTTGTTTTTATATATAATTCTTTTCAGCATTGTTTTTTTTTTTTTATCACAGCACCGGAAAACTCCTGTGCCATAATTTCGTTACGAACAATTCGATACAATATTTTTGTTTTTAAATCAATGATTAATTTTTTTTTTTTAAGCTTTCAAAGAATTGATCATTATTTGGAGAAGGCTCTTTAGCTTTGGTGGTTAATTAATCCTAACGGTATGTCATCCCACCCAGGGCTATTTTATGCTTACATGTTAGGAAATAGCATTCACTGCACGTTCATATTTACAAATTTTTGTGTAGTTGTTGGATTTTTTTGCACATAGGTTTAAAAATTCGCTGAATTCGATTAGACTATCTAGTTGACCCAGAAATGAGAACCTAACTGGTACTTCCCCTTCAGATCAGTGTACTCGGAAGTAATGGTAATGAAAGGGTTCTACACACTCTCCAGGTCTTCAACCTCACCATCTGATGCAGTTTAGTGTTATACCAAGAACATCCCTTTTGGGGGGGGGATTTGTAGAAAATACAGTTGGTATATTCTAAGCTCTGCCAACATTGCATTTAGCCTTGGTGGGTAACTTCTCTAAAAGAAAAGTAATTCTGTAGTCAAAATTGATGTATCTCTGTAAAGACACTTAGACTAGTGACTGGAGTCTAGCAAGATGCGGCAAATTGTGGAGCTGCTAATTATCTTGGATAATCAATACTACTGGATTTCAAGTATGCAAGTCAAGGTAGTCTTAATGAGGGCCTGCACAACCTCAATCTCTTTTGTGCAATCCTTTTCCCCACCAAATTTGCATGGAAAAAATGAAGTTTAGCGAAGAAATATTGTTATGTGTTGTTACGTTGTTTCTTTGCTAAGTTTTAAGGTAAATAAATGAGAGAAGAACCAAGGTGTCGAAAAGTTTTTATGATACTTTTAATGGCAGCGGGAATAAAGGATACCTCTATGCTGCAAGTCTCGTAGGAAGGACGGACGGAAGGAAATAGTTATGGAGTTGAGAAGGAATTTTAGCAGCTAAATGCCTGGGCGGAATTTGCATCGTTAAGTGTAGCAAAAGTCGTGTTTGCTGGTTAAGGACAGGAATGATGTAGTCACCTATGAATGTGTGTTCCTGGTTGTTGTGGGAGCGAAGCGTGAATGTCTCCAGTAAATGTTGCCCAGAGATGAAGTAGCTGGATGTCTGAGCGTTTTTTATGCGTCGCAGTCGACATGGCCAAAATTAGAGGCGACTTAAAGGTGTTCCTCTGTGTGTGTGGCGGATGGAATGCATCTAATTCATATTCAACTGGGAACCCTTGGTCTAAGAGACTAGACTTAAGAGGTCCATAAATTAGATGGCTTTCCTCATAGTATCGTAATACTACTGCTATGAAGGGAGCGGATAGTACGTCTGTCCTGTTCAAAAAGGTTCTGAGGAATTGAGAGTTTGGCGGGCTTTCTTCATTTTGGTGCTGCCCGGAAAAATGGTCCGGGCTGAATAGGATAAGTCATCCTCATTGGTTGAAAATATGCGTCGACCATAACGGTCAAATTAATTTACGCGCCAAACAAAAATACAAAGTTCTTTCTGCTACAGAAGAAATTAGGATTTTATGAGGTATGAAGAGGTTTTATTCGTAGTAGCGGTTGTCTGTGAATTGTTGGATTCTATTGGGATGATTCTGGGTTTCGTATCTGACTCCTTTTTTTTCTTACTCCATTCACTTATCTTTCTTGTCTGTGGGAAGCTGCAAGAGAATTAAGGATGGAAGGAAAGAGACAAGGATACCTTTAAACTCAAACTTTATTCTGGAGTTTTATGATTATTCTGTGGTGTGAAATGTTTTCCTGAACCAGTAGAAATAGTCATATTTCCTAGACAAGGTGTTAGAATTTATTAGTCGTTTTTCCATGAGTCATAAATTAAGAAGTTGATTGTGTGTCCTTTAAGTGTTTTCAGTAGAGTTGGCTACTTGCAGGAGACACGGCTGGATGCTAAGCTCTTGGACTTGTGAGAGCTTAGTGCTCCTACTAGCATCTGAGAGAAAGGTCTGTCACGTAGCAGTAGTGAATCAGAAACTCAGAAAGAATTTCTCTTTGGCGCCAGAAAGTCTATCTTTTCAAGCATGTGTGGATTTTGCTTTCTATCATTCATCTATTCCCTTTTTTTTTTTTATTAAACTTTGGATGTAATAGTTAATCTTTTTTTTTGCTGTGATGAAATTTCGTTTTCTTATGAGTCATTTTAAAAATAAATGGATATTTTAAAATTTCTACTTTTTTCACTATAACTTGACAACTTATTTGAATTTTTTATGGTAACGATTTAAAACAGGGATATGTTTAGTAAGACATGTTATGTCGGAGGGTAGAGCTTTAAGTTCAAGGTTTAACACAGCTAAATTCTGATGTGTAATTTTCAATGTATAATGTTGTTTTGATGTTTAATTTTCACTCTATAATGTTATCTTTATGATATGCAAGTGGCTTGAAAGCTATTGGAATCAAAATTGAAATCAACTGGTTGAGTTCAAATTCTGCTAAGGCTGGTCGTGTTCACTTAAAGCTGATGTTCCTGGTGAAAGTATGACCTACTATTTTACTCAGTTATAAGTAAAATTGTAGCTCTTACTCAGTTGGGTTAGTTTTGGTAGGGGCAACCAGTCTTAGTGAAGAGCAACACTGAATTCAAAACCACACTGAACACATGATGACCTGTTGATAGGGCTTAGTAAATGCTGACTATCCCTCTGCAGAAGAGTAAAACACCCCTAACGGTAATGTCCTAGGCATGACTCTAAATTGTATCTGATGGTGAGGCTCCAGCTCTGGAGTGGGGTGTTGTGTATGTAATATATATGTATGTCTGTTAGGGGCTTCATGGGGTATCATATGACAATCTCAAAAACCCATTCTTGACTCCATTTTGCCTCTGTTTTTTGAACACAAGGGACTTTGTCTCTGACTCTGTCAGGGAACAGTAAAGTCACATGACTATATTACCTAAACTTGTCAAATAAGCCTTTTTTCATTCTACATAATGTTCATGGAACAATATGTATATAATTCTACTTTAGGTCACATATATGTATTATTTCTTTTAATGCTTTTTTGATGTCTATTATGTATGTTAAAGGTTAAATATTCTTGTATGTGTAAATGAGTCTATGTTATCTTTACTTTTGTTGTGTTAAGTGTTAGTATATCATAGATATCATGATAATGTTGTGCTGCTAGCACAAATTTTCCTAACTCTCTCTTGCCATTCATCTTTATCATCCATAGTTCCCAGCAGGTCTTCTAGACTACATTTTATGTCCATACACATCTTTTTCTCTATATGCTCTGTCAGCGTCCATGTAGTGCATCCATATAGTAGAAGGTATACAACTGCTCCTTGGGAGAAATTGTGTTAGATAAATCAGATTTCCATATGATTGATAAACTATTGATAGCAGTCCATGCCTTCACTTGGTGCATATTGATGCCATTTTCAGTTGATGGGATGCTGCTACTAAGGTATTTGAACTTGACTAATTTCAGGTAACCCCCATTTAAAGTGGAGACATCTCCTTTTTGATTAAAAAAACATGTACTCCATGAAATGGAGGCCAATGCTACCTGCTGCCCGCTCCAGACTATGCAACAGGGATTTGGCTTGGGTACGATTTGCAAGAAATGCTCTGTCATCTGCATAGTCTACATCTGTAATAGTTTGTGTGGCATATCATTTGCTTCTTGCTTTTTTTAGTGTAAAGCCATTTTCTTTCATTAGATCAATTGACGTTTGAAGTAAATAGTCTAGGCAGATTATTAACAGATGCAAGGCTAATGTATCCTTTTGCAGAACACCAGGGACGATGTCAAAGAAATCCGTGTCTCTCTCCAGTGGGTGAACTTTTACTTTTGTGTTTCTATAGAGCATCATTGTGGCTGTGACAGTTTCTTTGGAGAGACCTTATGCTAGAAGTATTTGTTCCATCTTCCCTCTGTGTGTGGAGTCAAATGCCTTTGAGAAATCTATAACTAAGAGTGTAGCCTCAAGTTTTTTTTATGCATGAGCTCTTATGATTCAACAGATCGTCAGAATCTGATTTTGTGGATTGGTTTCTCTGAAAACCATTTTGATTCTTTCATAGAATTTTCTCAATTTCTGGTTTGATGCAGTTGAGTAGCTGAGCATTATAAATCTTAGCCACTATGGAAGTAACAGTTATACCTCAGTAGTTCTTGACAATTCTGAGGTCACCTTGTTTTCTTTTCTCTATTGTGTTATATATGGCGTTGCAGTATCAGAGCAGTAAGTCGTTGAATTTCCTAGTCTTTCATACTTTTGGAGTTATTTCATCAAGACTGTAACTTTATGGGATTTTTCAAGCAGTTCCTCAAAATGTTCTTTCCACATCTGTATTTGTTCTTAGCTGGCAGCTTCTAGTTTAGTTCACAAGGTGCTCTTCCTTTTTTGATAGTTGGTCATGTAACTTCTGAGATTCATCTTGTGATTTTACAGGATGTATCCCAGACAATATACTCTCCACCCCCGTAATAGTTTTTTCTTAACCAATTCAAGATACATCGAATGATTTGAATAATTAATAATAATAGCTGTAAAAATAACAACTATTATAGCAATGATTGGAAAAAAATATTTGCAAAAGAAAAAGCAAAATATTTATGAAATAAAAAAAAACAGGAAAAAGAGAAGTTCATGTGACTATACACAAATGTTTTAGCAATACCAGATCAAAGTGTAGGTATCATTTTGGAGTGAGTAACATGACCAACTATCAAGATAAATTAAGGAACCACATTAGTAAGACCATGAAAGACATTAAGTTTGCATTTTGATTCTGAGGTCTTGGGAAATAGAAAGAAATGAAAGTAGGAAGAGGATGAAAAATGAGGTGGGGAACAAAAAAACAGCTTTATCTCTCTGTGAGTGAATTCAGTGAATCTAAAAAAATTGTGTATATATATATATATATATATATATATTTATTTATTTGTGTGTATGTGTATGGATGCACTACTTGGACGCTAACTAAACGGCTGGAGAAGAAGCTAGATGGCAATTACACAAGAATGTTGCGAGCAATATTGAACAAGTCCTGGTGGCAACACCCCACAAGGCACCAACTATACGGCCACCTGCCTCCCATCATGAAAACTATCCAAGTTAGATGAACCAGACATGCAGGACACTGCTGGAGAAGCAAGGATGAGCTCATAAGTGATGTACTCCTATGGACCCCCACATATGGCCGAGCAAAAGCGGGACGACCAGCTAGAACATACAGCAGCTCTGTGAGGATACTGGATGTATCCCTGAAAACCACCTGGAGGCGATGAACGATAGGGAGAAGTGGCGATAGAGGATCAGGGATATCCATGCTAGTGGCACGACATGATGATGATGTATATATAAATGTGTTTGTCTCTGTGTGTGTGTGTATATATATATATATATATATATATATATATAATATATATATATATATATATATATATAATATATATATATATATTCAATTACACATGTGTAAGAGAGATAAGAAAAGGAAATGTAAGTTTTGGGGAATAATGTTGGATTATCTCTACATAGCACAATCTGATGATTTTTTTATAGGGTGTCCTGTTTCTGTATTTAATTTAAAAATCTTTAAAAAATATGTTCACATCTATGCAAGGGTAGCGTAATGGTCTATTGGTGTACAAAATGGAATAGTCAAGCTGAGTTCATTTTCATCTTAGGTTGTTGGAATTCACTTCAATCTAATACCTTTGTGAGAGATCATCAAGACATGACTATTACTCACTTCAGCTCTGCATAAAATAGGAATTGGGCTCTCTTGCCTTGGTGGTACTGGTGGGCAAACAGTTTAGGAAGAATACAACTTTGTAGAAACTATTGCGGGTGGGTGGATTCTTTTGATTTTATTTCCTCCAAAAGTAATCCTTCTTGATCACTTGATAGTGAATAATTATTATCACCTAATTCTGAAAAGAAAAATAATTTTGTATAAGATTCAATGTCCTATAAAGCAAGAATAATTAATGATATTGCCAATCTATCTACTATAAGTTTATCTTTGCATTGCCCTTCCCCAAGTTTTTTTTTTTTTTTTTAAATATTTTGACCACAATCTTCCATGTTTCTATTTGTGGAATTCTTGGATGAAAAACTTAGTGTTTTGGCCAACAAATTTTTTTTCTTTTCAAATTGTGGGCAACATGTCATCTTATTGCTGTTGGGAATATTTAAAGGAATAATTTGGGTCCAAGTTTATAACTGCCTGCACACAAAAATTTGTTGGAAATCAAAATATTAGAAAATGTAAAATGTATATATCTTGATTTCTTTTTCATTTTTTTCTTTTTATTGTAACCATTTGAACTTATTATTTTGTATTTCAGGCTAAGTGCTGTTTTACAAAACCCAGTAAGCCCAACATTTCAGAGTGAACACTATTTTGCTTTGTACCTTAGAGAACATGTCAGCTACTAATAAGTTAGCGACCTTAGTTAAGGGTTAACCTAAGGCTCCTTTTTCAATAGCTACTACACCGAGGTGTAGGGGAGGGCGCTATTCCATTCTCTGGATTACTCCACTTTACTCTTGATCCTTACCTTATAATACTGAGTGTTAAGTAAGGCAGCATCAAGTACCATTTTTTGAGTCTTTGGTAAGACTCAACCTGGGATTGAACCCCTGTCTTCTGGACCATTAGCAAACACTCTACTCATTAGGCCCATGGCCTGGTTAAGTTACTAATAATACAAGGCTTATCATTGGCTTTCTTTTTAATGTAATTATGTGATAGCTCCAAGCAAAAATGTCTGCTCCCTGGAGTAAAAATTTAATGTACTTTTTGCTTATTTTGTTTTTTGGTGAGTAGGTGGGAACTATCATTGCAAAGATACCGTTTTAATACATTTTGTATCACTTAGTAGAACCTAAATTATTTGATATATTCAAAAACAATGTATAATTCTCAATTGTGTTTTAACACACATTCTCATAATATTTACAATCAGTAGATTAATAATGGGGATTAGAAAATGCTGACTGTATCTCCCCAAAAAAGGGGTCCTGAGCATGACACTTAAACTGAATCTGGTAGCTAGGTTCCATTTCTTGAATATTCTTTTATTGCCATTACTCCCAAGTCCACTTTGACCCAGAGTGGTCGTACCTGTTAAGGTCCCATGGGTGAAATAGATCTTGAAAATTATTAGATAGGAAATACTTGATACCATATAACTATTCAGGTTATTAGTATTAAGGATTATTGTTTGAATCTATTATTGTTTGTTAAGGATTATTATTAGTTACTTGAAATCATATAACTGTAAATTATTTTTATTAAGAAAAGATGATTGAAACTATAATTGTTTACTAAAGATTAATATTAGTTATATAACTATTCAAACAAATTAGTTATATATATAAATGATTACTTCAAACCATGTAATTGTGTATAAAATATTAGTATTTGATAGAAATATTTGAAATCATACAAATAAGTACAAATTATTTGTATTAGAAATATTTGATTACCGAGCCATTGGCCTAATGAGTAGAGTATTTGCCAATGGTCTGAGAGACCAGGGTTCAATCCCAGTTTGAGTCTTACCAAAGACTCAAAAAATGGTACTTGATGCTGCCTTGCTTAGCATTCAGCACTATAAGGTGAGGATCAAGGTTAAAATGGAGCAATCCAGGGAATGGAGTAGCTCCCTCCCCTACACCTCAGTGTAGTTGCTATTGAAAAGAGAGCCTTCGGGGTGCCCTCAAATAAGTTTGCCAACTTTACTATATATGTTAGTGTGCCAAAAACTGATGAAAGAATTATACAAAAAATGCAAATATAAACATACAATGAATGGGATTCCCTAACCTCTGAGCATGAAATATCTGATGGATTGACCTGTGGTTAAACTCAATCATTACTTTGATATATTATCATTGACAATACAACAATTGATTTTAAAAAATTGTCATGTATGTATTTTTTAGTGACACAATCATTTGTTTGGTTTGGTTTGGTTTGGTTTCTTTGTTTAATGGCATATCGACCCTTGTAGGTTATTTAATGCCAAAGCCATTCTCCTAGAAGAACAGTTGTGGTACTATTTAACGCATAGCTGGGAGGACAAGGGGGTTCATAACTTTCCCAAGGGTATTTGCCCGAAAGTGGACATAATAGCGCGACTGGAGTATGAACTCGCTTACTATGATTCAGCAGTCCATCACTTTAACCATTACACCATGAGGACCCCCCCCCCACAATCATTTGTGTATTAAGAGAAAATATTTTTTCTTTTTAATTAAAATTTCCTTTTTCTTTTTTAATACATAAATGTTAGGATATTCGGACTATTATCCTTATCTTCATTTTTATACTCACTGTATCGGCCAATGCATTTCACCCTGAGTTCGGCAGGACACATGGTGCTGTGGATAAGGCTTTTGGTTGAAAACTTCTACTGGGTGAAATTATCTGGAGGTTACAGGTTCAATCCCAACTACATGTAAGAATAACAAGGAATACTTACTTAACACTTGTACCCAAGGATGGTTAACTGAATTGGAACAATCTACCATCATGGATTAAATAAAGGGTTCAGTTAGAGTTTCTGAGTTTGACATGAAACACCTGAAGACCGAAGGACATATAAGCCAAAACATAACTATAACAATAAAGATGATGACAATAGTCCAAATATTCTAGGTGATAAAAATTATCTGGTTTTATCTCAGAAATTTTGACAAATAATATTAGGATTTATTCTGAAGTTGATTAACTGTCAGTTTTTTTTTTTTTTTGTTTGTTTGTTTTTTATGTGCATTATGCATAAACATTTACAGTAATTTTTGCCTTTTTATATTACATCTTCAAGTCAAATCATATTTTGAGGGTTTCAAAAAGCTAGAAAAAAACTTAATTTAAGTGTGTATGTCTATTTTGGTAGTCGATGATTTACAAGAATATAGATGTCCACACTTTTTTGGCTTGTAAGCTACTTTTAAAATGATCAGGTCAAAATAATCTCCCTGTATTAAAAAATGTTAAATATATTTATTTATATATATATATATAATATATTTGCATACCTTATATCATTGCATGTACTGTTATGGCACAATGCATTTATGAATACATTTTTGGTCAACACCCGACTCTGATGATTTCTACTGAATAGTATCAGCCAGGATTGTATCATCTGGACAGCAACTACTGGTAGTCAGCCTCAAGATCGTTTCCAAATGATCATCAGTCTTAATAGAATGGTATTTGGACTTAATCTTACCCCATATAAAGATTGACTTTTTGGGGAGAGGAGAGGAAAGGCTAATTTTTTTCTTTTTTAGATGGTGTGCAATCAACCATACTGCCTTTGTGATCTATGGGTAAATTGCTAGATATATATATATATATATATATATATATGTATATATACCCCTGCTGCAGAGTATTTTTTTATTGAATTTATTATTATTGAAAATTCCCATTGCACTGATTGGTGAGGTAATATCATTGATTTGATTTTTAAAATTTGGTAATGTATCTCTGTTCTTAACCATTGTTTTTCTTTTTCAAAAGATTTTTTCTTAAAATTTCAGCTCCCCAAAAAGATGAGCGAAGGACAGGACTTCAAAGCTGATGGTTATGGAGATATGGTTATTGAAAATCTTAACGTCCTTCGCACAAATAGTGAATTGTGTGATTTCAAAGTGTCTGCTGAGGGCAAAGTTTTTGAGGTAAGAATAGTTTTTTTTTGTTTTGTTTTTTAAACCTTCCCTTAATCATGTTTTACTTGGGCAAGTCAAAATTTTTGCAATATTTTGGTAACATGAAGCAGAATTGGTCAGCCTCAGATGTTTTTGTTGAGCTCGTAAAAGTAACAAACCTCACTGGACTGATACCTTCAGTGCACGACTCACCAGATTTGCCTCTTTGATTTAGTTAGAGAATGGCCTCAGAACTTGTAGTTTTAGACTTATCTGACTTGTCAAGGTACTTGCAGCCTGAGCAAAATTTCTTCAACCATCAACTGCACCTTCACATTTCACACTAAAATTTTTAGTTGTTTTTGTGGCATTATGGCCGAGTTTCAACTTGTAAAGCATAAGTACCCGAGTCAGATTACATCATATGTTCATCAATGCTCTACATGTCAGTCAGATGGGGCTGTAGAAAACACTGACTGCATTTCTGCTGAGAGGTAAAACCTCCTTCCTACCTCCTGCCCACGAGTGTCCTAAATATGACTCTAAAGATTCTAATGGTGAGGTTACAGTCCTGGAGCTTTGGAGAATGTGGAGTACTCCTTTATTGCCATTGCTCCCAGGTGCTCTTTCACCCAGAGAGGTAGAACCTGATAGGGTCCCATCTATGGATCTAATGGAACTTTGACCATTTAAACTGTGTACAAACAAATGACTTAAATTGAATTATTAGAGATAGAACACATTGACCATTTAACTGTAGACAAATGACTGTCTAATAGAATTGTGATACATAGCAATTCTTGGAACCATTTAACTGTGTGCAAACAAATAAGTAATATTGAATAGAATTATTAGTGTTAAATAGCAATACTTGAAATCTTTAACTGTGTGCTTAAATTGAATTACACTGGTCAATGGTCAACATTATATTTGGTGCCGGGAAACAAAACACGTATTTTTAGCTAATTTGTTGGTGCTGATTCTGGAAATGACCCTAGTTTTTCCTGGTTAGCTACCATTTTTGCTGTTGTATAATTGCTCTTTTTTTATAAAAAGAAGGATCAATTTATGATCTTGGCTGATCAGACAATCTAGTTAACCAAGGTCGTAGAAACCCATCAATTAATCTAAAATAGGAGTACTGAATTTTCCCAATTTATTGCTAAAATTTAAATTAACAGATAAACTTTATCAGTAATATATTTAAGTAAACCTGATAAAGGCAGCATCAAAAAAATGAAATTCTAAAATCATTTTTGTTCATTCTCTATGGAAGGAAACCAAGCACATTGAGAACTTTCATTTTTTACAGTTAGAAAGAAACTCCAACTAAAAACATCCCAAATGAATATACCTATTCCATTGTACATGAACATCATGAAAATGGTTTCACCATAACATCAGGAAACTTATTAAGGATGATGAATTTTTTAATTCAATTAATGACTTGGAATTACGTGCTTGGATATTGTTTGTTGACATGGTGAAAAACTTCTTGGGCAATTGCTGGGCTGAAAACTACAAGGAGTTTGTGGAAAAGCTGTTGAAAATTCTACAGGACATAGGTGCTAACAAGAGTATTAAGGTTCATTTTTTTTTACATAACTGTCTGAATAAATTTCCAGATAACTGCAATAATGAGCAAGAAGAATGATTTCCATCTGGATATCAAAACAATGGAAAAGTGCTACCAGGGATGGTGGGACAAACAAATGATGGTTAACTGCTGCTGAAGTATCAAAAGGGACTTAAATAACATTGAACATGACACACAATCAAGAAAGAGAAAATTTTTTATCATACTTATGTTCATAAAAGGTTTTATTTCGACTGTTAGTTTATTAAATGATTTGATGAAAATACTTGTTGGTCTTGGTATATTCAATTGTATTATTTTTAAAGACTAAGTGTCTGATTGTTATTGCAAAAATAGTATTTCTCACTCAGCAGACCAATATTTGTTGGTTTAAATATGAATTAAGAGGTTTCTATGATTTTACTTTAAGAAATGATGCCATCAGTAAATATCATATATACAGAAAACAAATGAGAAAAATGCTTTTTTCCAAAAATGAGGCATTTCTGTACAGCAAAAACTGTAGCTAACCAAGAAAAACTAAGGTCATTTTCAGATTCAGTGCCCTCAAATTAGCTAAAAAAAGATGTTTTGTGCCTCGATACCATTTAAAAATTTTTTGTTGTTGTCCAGTGTTATTGGTATTACATAGCAATACTTGGAATCATTTGACTGTATGCAAATGAATGAATAGTGTTGAATAGAATTAAATAGCAATACTTGTAACCAATTTCTTGTCTGCAAACAAATGATTAATATTGAATCATTAGTATTAGATAGCAATAATTGAAACCATTTTACTGTGTTGAAACAAGAGCAATACTAATGTGCAAACAAGTTAGTTCTAACTCATTTCAAAATAAAATTACCTACAATCTGTCCACTTACAAATCATATGCATATCCATTTAACTGCGTGCCAACAAATGATTAATTATATATGAAATTATTTGTGTTAGATACAAATAGTTAAAAGAATTTAACTGTGTGCAAAAAATGAACTCAAGATGTGTTTACAAATCATATTCTATATATATATATATATATATATATATATATAGAGAGAGAGAGAGGATTTGGCAATTAATAACCTACAATGGTTGATATCCCATAAAAGACAACCAAACTAAATCATATATATTTAATATATATGTATAAAGAGGATTTGGCATTAAACAACCTACCATGGTTGATATGCCATGAAAGCCAAACCAACCCAACCAAACCATGTCAGTACAGTAACTACTACAATACTACCAATCAAAGTAGGTACCTACCTTGTCTTGAACTGTTTCAGTCATGTGATATACTCACCACAAACTAGCACATACCAAAATATTACAAAATTTTTGACTTGCACTAGTATATTTGAAGCAGAGTTATGGAGACCTCCAAGCTGTAATAAAAGATATAAAAATATTGAATTTTTCTATTAGTTTTAAAATTGTTTAAAAAATGTATTTTTATTCAAGCAGACTTTTTTTTAAAAACGTTTTTATTTTTAATGGGTCAGTTAGAAAGTAATTCATAACGTGTTCAAAAGATTTAGTTATATAAGTAAAATTGTGCAAAAGTTTCTCCCCTAACCTTTTCACACTTAGAATACACTGTTTGTATCCCCACCTCACAAAAAAAGGGTGTTCTAGATATTATATTAAATTGCATTCAATGGTGAGGCTCCTGTTCTGCAACTCTGAAGAGTATGGAGTACTCTTTTAGTGCCATTACTCCTAGGTCCATTCTAACCTAGAGTGGTAGTATTGGTTCAGGTCCCATCTGGCGTTAAATAGATCTATTCGTAAATAATCTCTATTTAATAGGAACATTTGATACCATGTGCAAAATATTCTTAAACAACTACACAAAAAAATATGATTGCAATTCCCTAACCTCTAAACATAAAATAACCCCAGACAGGTTGACATGCCATTAAAATCAAAGAATAACTTCATTTTTTTGATAATTCATTTTGATATATTTAATTTTTAATTTGTATTTTCTAGAATTTTTTTATTCATATTTTGACATTTAGTTATTTTTGCTTTTTTAATATGGAAAAAAAATTGTTTAAATTTTAAGTTTTGGCTTTTTAGATTTTTTTAAAGACTTTCTATTCTTTTAATTTTTGTTTTATTGTAAACTTTTAAAAAATTCATCTTTTTTTTGTTTACTTTTTTTAAAGCTGTATTTAAAAGTTAAAAACTTTTTGGTTTTTTTAAACTTTTTAAAAAACTTTTTGAAAACATTAAAAAAGAAAATAAAACAAAACTAAAGAAGTTTTTTCAAGTTTTCTTTCTGTGTTTATTTATTTTATTTTTTTAAAATGTTTTCATGCTTAAAAAAATTAAAACATTTTAACTTTAAACATGAAATGAAGACAACTCGATAAGACAAAGCAATGGGCATTTGGATTTATTTTTCCCAGAGGAATTACGTGAAAACCTTTTGATGTATATTTATTTTAGTTATATTAATAAGTCAATCAAGAAAGTTCACATCTAGTAGTGCAGCAGTTAGTATGTTAGTCTCGTTTTTGACAAAGAATACATTTTTTATGTGGTTGTGCTAGAGTCTGTTTTTACCCAACCCTTCTATCTCAAGCAGGATGTGACTCCTAGACTCATTGCTTAACCAAGGCTAAACAACCCAGTCTGCTCTTTCTACCTGTGGCTAAGCCATTTATATAGTATGACTGATAAGTTCATGAGTACAAAATATATCACTACTTTTACTGCTCATTATTTATTCTATTATTTGTATGTATTCATTCAATCCCTCCATGATAGGCTGGATGTAATGCAAGGTTAATTTTTTAACAGTGAACAGCTGATCTGAATTTAATTTTCCTTCTTTTAGACTTGTCAAGGTTAAGGAACCCCACCTGCTCTGCATAGTTAAAGAGACATTTGATAGATTCATGCCTTTTTTTCAAGAGTATTAGTATATGAAATGCAAATAGCTTCATCTGAGGTTTTAACTTTGGTCACCAATCCCATTTCCTCAGACAATAACCATTATGCTAACCCTGCCTATTTGGCATTTCCTTCATGCCAAATTCATTAAAGAAATTGGGAACATTTCATGATATCGTTACTTTCACAAAAAGTACAATTTTTGCAGCAGATTGGAATTTTCTGATTTACTTGTTACTTTCTTTATCATAAATAATTCCTTGTAATTATTTGACATTTAATTTTTAGGTTTTTGGATAAGTTTTTAAAAATTTCAACCCTTACCTAATTCCAAATAATCTTTTGTGTTTTTTATCTCTTTCTATGATTCTAATGAATGTTGTTTCTCTTTTTTTAGGTGCACAAGGCCCTGTTGGCTGCCACAAGTGATTACTTTCGTGTCATGTTCCGTGGCATGATGGCCGAAAGCAAGCAAGACACAGTGGATTTGAAAGGCGTCACTGCAGACGGACTGCAACAAGTGATTGATTTTATTTACACAGGCAAGATGTCTCTTCATTATGACAATCTCACAGAAATCATCAACACTGCAAGTCACTTACAGGTGTCATGTGCACTTGACCTGTGCAGCAATTATATCAAATCCCTCATGACTTTTGACAACGCTGATGATTTTTTGAACATTGCAGACACTTACTCGCTCGATAAGGTCCTACTTCATTGGGATGATATGATCTTATGTAACTTTCATGAATTTAGCAATAGCCAGGCATTCCTTAAATTGAGTGCCCAAAACCTGGTTAAATACCTTTCGTCCAATTTACTTTGCACAGTGTCTGAGTATCGACTTTACCAATGTTTGGAGAAATGGCTGACGGCAAATCCGTCACGCATTGCTAACGATAGTGCAGCCCTCTTGCCACACTTTCGTTTCCCTTTGATGTCACTCATTGAACTCACCTCAATCAAGGACAGTGAAATATTTCAAAAGATCAATGGAGGTACACAGTACATTGCCAAGGGCTTCCAGTATCTCATTGACTGCAAACAGGGGCATCCAGTTATTGATGAATCGTCCACGATAAGGGCCAACTCTCCATGTCTTGTTCTTGTACATCACGGCACTGCTTACATGCCTTTCCAAGTTACGGCTTACAACCCCAAGACCAACAAATTTTACAGACTATTCTCTGACGTCAACGGCAGCAGGGATTGCCGTATTGCTGTAATAGACAATTTTGCGTACATTTGCAGAGTCGTTGATTTTGGAGGAGGAACTTTGATGAGTTCACTCTTCCGATTCGATCCAAGGCATCTTGTCGGGCAGGAGTTGCACCCAATGAAGCAACTACGTTTGGATTTTGCGCTAGTCGCTTATAAACACTGCTTGTATGTCTTTGGTGGTTCCACTGAGCAGTTTGCTATTCTCGACTCTGTTGAGTGCTACAATGTAAAAACCAATATGTGGGAGGAGCTGCTGTACCTGCCAAATCCGGTCCACTCTTTGGCAGCCACCGTCCATGATGGCCGGATTTATTTGTCTGGTGGAGTGATCGGCCAGGAGAGGCAGGCCACAAACAGCTTCATGTGCTACAATGTCATGTCTCGCAGGTATGAGGTCAAGCCTGGTATGTTTTATGCTCGTAGATTACATGACATGGTTGCCTATCAGGGAAAGATCTATGTCCATGGAGGTATTCCACGGCAAGGCATCCCCCTCCACGGCCAAATTCCAATTGAATATTTTGATTTGGAAACAGAGCTATGGACGATTCTGACTTCTTCTACGCTCAGTGGTCGCTCAGTTGGGCATTATATTGTATTCGAGGAACAGATTTTGTGCTTGGGTCACGAGCACCACCGTGCCACAGAAGATGAAATTTGGATTTATGATACGACTTTAGATGATTGGTTGAAATACACCAAGGCTCCACAACGAATGAGCCTAACGACGGCCATTTGCATTCAGATGTATATAAACTTTAACGAGGAGAAAGTTGCCAAGATGTTACTGAAAGAAAAGTAATTGGCAATTGTTACTATGTATATCTATACAACAACTACATTGCATACGTACATTACATACCTACATTACAAACGTACATTACATACCTATATTACATACCTCTTTTAGTTAAACAATACCTCATATAATTGGACAGTTTTGACAATTTTAAAGACTTTTAATGTCTTCAATTTTTCTTGATGATTTTTGTTTACATTTTGAAATAACAAAAAAAATTTTTTTAGTCAGATCTTCCCTCCCACCCAATCCCATCCAATTTATTATTATATATATATTTTTTTTTTTAATTAATTTTAATTTTTTTTTTTTAAATATATAAACTAAAACAAAACTTGAAAGAAAATCATCATTTTACTCTCAGGGCTTTTAGCCATTTGTGTTGGAAGACAAAATATAAAAAAATTTGTCTATTGCAGTAGTTTTTTCTTTTTTTTTTTTCTTTTTTTTTTTTTTAAATTTAAAAAAAAAGAATTTGAATATATAATTTTGAAAACTTTTAGTGATATGACAAACTTTTTTATTTTTTATTTTTTGACCTCTATTGCAGTTGAACTTTTGATTGTATCAATAGTCAATTTAAGATCATAGAATACAAATATATTTAAAAAAAAAAAGATCCACACATTAATTTTTTTTTTTTTTTTTTTTTTTAGATAAAGTAAACTGATAAATTCGTTTTCAGTATGAATAAAATGTACCATATATACTCGTGTATCATGTGTCTTTCTAAGACTTAAAAGCTAGCCTAATATTAAGGGTTTGCACCATATGTAAGATACAAACTAAACCTAGTCTTGGCCAACTCTTTTCACACACACACACATATATATACATATATATATATATATATACACACATGCAGTTAGTATCTCATGTATGCTTTTACGCCCAAAATTTGGCTAAAATATAGCCTTAAAAAGTTACATGATATACAATTATAAATGATATCTAAACTGTTTTACTATTTACGCTGTTACTTGTTCCAATTGGAAAGTATTGTTATCAAGGCGTGCCAACAGCACGGATTCCTTTGACTCTTGCCATCCGTCCCTATCGGCCATCGCACTTGGTAAGTCCTCTAGACGGCACCCAGTGTCTACACAGAGCTGTTGAATGTAAGTTTTTTGCTGGTCGGCCAACATTGTTGGGTCCATGTGTAGGAGTTCATTGAAAGTTGCTTTTGAGTTTGTTCTAGCGTTTCATTAGTCCAAATGGTGCAACCATACAGTAGTATTGACATGGCTACAGCTTTGAAAAATTCTCATTTTATTTTATCAGATTTGATTTCCTTATGGTTGATAACCTGTCAGTAGCAGTCTACAATTTGTATATGCATATGTTGACATCACTTTCTGTAGATAAGATATGGCTACTGAGTTATATGATCTGGTCTACTAATTTCAGAGGCTTGCCATTTCCTTGAGGAGATGACATCTTGATTAAAATATGAATTCCGTTTTATCTGAGTTCACATAGACCAATTCCCTTTGTTGCCTGCTTTAGGCTATGCTGCAAAGATTTGACTTGAGCAGGTGTATTTTCAAGAAATACTAGGTCTTTTTAAAGAATTAATTGTGTGGCTTTTTTTTTTTTTTTTTAATTGTATTTTATACACTTGGAAGACTTAGTTCTGTGGAAAGTTTATTAAAAAAAAGATATGTATGTAATATGAGGCCAGATAAAAATGAATAAGGTATGCAGAGCATTTTTCTTTTTTTTTTTTTTTTCAAATAAACTCTGCTTCCTTTAACTGAATTCTAGATTTAATTTAGTTAAATATCAGATTTTTTGTTTTGGTCATTTGTAAGATTTTTTTTTTTATGTGTGTCAAGAAAGAGACCAGTGCAAAATGCTTCAACTGCAAAATACTGTTTGAATTTTAAGTACAAATTGGGTAAATTGAATGAAGAAAATGTTTTAAAAATCAATTCTCAACATTTTGCTCGGCTAAATTCCAGTTATCAGGGAAAAAATGGGATTTTCAACATTGAGAGAGGAAGAAAAAAATCTTTTAAAGGTCAGAGACTTGGTTGATCAAAATGTTTTGAATATGTATTTTTTTTTTCTTAAAAATAAACTCTCACTGTTAATCTTCACTTTTCATATCTCCTTATGGCAAATCCATTTGATAATGCTAAATGTTTACAAATACTGTATGTTCTCATGCATAGGTACAAAATATTTGGCATCAACCTGTACACAATTTATAATTTTGGAAGGTTGAAATTCAAATATAATGGAAAGGACAAGGAGAAACCCTTGGCTTCAAAAATGAATTCTATAAATTGATGATTTCATAAACATAAGGGTTGACCTATACATGACGTTAACTTTTACACAAATATATATGGTATATCAAAGTTTCATGATTTGGGAATTTTCAAAATGTACATTAGTGAAATTTTAATTCTTATGTATTTTTTTCAGTAAAATTTATAACTGAGTGCTTGAAATCTCTCATTACTGAATGTCTTTTGTTAACTAAATTCATGATATATTTAGGTGTATCAAAAGTATTTTTTTTTTTTCTAAGTTTAAAATATGGTATCTTTTTGATGATCCTACTTCATTTCAAAGTTTTTCATGTGCTGGTGGTTGGGATCTCCTGTAACATGCATTTTACAGCACCATAGTTGACAATTGAGGGTCATTCACCTCTGTGCTTTATTTTAATGGAAAAGTAGAAGTCACTGCCCTTAAAACACTTCAACCTGTTTTGAGCTGTATGGTCAGATATTGTTTAATTTCTTTCCACTTTGTAAATTCTGCAAGCAGTTTCAATGGCTTCGAGGTCCAGTTTAAAACAATACCTTACAAATGCCAAAATCTCAATACTTGTATTCACAATTACAAGATCTTAAAAAAATGGTCCAGCTGAATAGTATTGATAATGACATATCAATCACAGATAGTCTTTAGATGTGTTTGGTTTGATTTTATGGTATATCAACCATTGGAGTCTATTCAATGTCAAATCTTTTTTTTACTTTTTTTTTTTCATCATACGTGTGAAAGCATGTGCGATACCATGTCCTCATCAGCCACCCACCAGGGGTGATAACACAATTTCGGTAGCTCAAGGCGGTACTGCCACTCCTGATGCTACCAAGCAGCTTTTGCCACCAGACAGGGTATTAAGAGAATTATATATACATATGTATATATATATATATATATATATATATATATATATATATATATGCCAAATCAATTAAGAGCAGAGACTACATTGGACATTAATCTTCATTTTTAGTGTGCCATTTGTGATTTAAAAAAACAAAAAAAAAATGTGTTTACTTTCGGCGGTTGATGTTATTACGCATTTACAGTAACCGTTTCTTACGTAATCACACGGGAAAGGTGGTTCCATGTGTATTTCCTTTATGCTGAAAACTTCTCACTTTCGACCAAATCCAGCTTGATGCATATTGCGCCGCGGTTTGAAAACAATTTGAGGCAACTTTCAAACTGCGGCCAGTGATTCCTATTTTTGAAAGAAACAAAATGACTGAGTGTCCTATAAAACCACGACAACCAACCTCAATAGGAATCATATGGCATATCTAACCCTTTTCCACGCAGTCGGCATATATCAAATATATAGGATTTGTAAACATTTTGTTTGTAATAATTTTAAATGAGCTTGAGCTCATTTTTTTTTTTTGTACACAGTTAAATGATTTTAAGTATTTCTATCTAATACAAATAATTCTATTTACTATTAATCATTTGTTTACACACAGTTAAATGGTTCCAAGTATTGCTTTGTCTCACTAACAATTCAATTAAATTTCAGTCATTTGTTTACACACTTATGTGATCAAACAGTTCTATCTAGTATAAGTCGTTTGTTTGCTCTCAGTTTAAATGTCAAACTGCTTTATTTGATCCATAGGTAGGACTCTATCAGGTACTACCACTCTGAGCCAGAGTAGAACAGGGAGTGATGGCAGTGATAGGGTACAACACATTCCCCAAAGCTCCAGCATTACTGGAGCCTCACCATCAGATTGTTTAGTGTCATATGTAGGACACTCATTGGAGTGAAGTGGGTATCTTACCCCTCTGCAGATATGCAATTGGTGTATTTTACACCCTCAGCCAACTGGCCTGTTAAGATATCTATCGGTAATAGGCTTTGTTGGTAAAAGGAAAAATACTTTTGATACACCCTGATATTAAAGATTTTCTTGAATTATTTTTATGACAACACTGAGGCATTTTGCACTGGGTAGTTTCATTACCATTTCCAAAGAAAATATATGTTTATGGCATCAGCTAACCCACATATACTTTGAGAATTATTGCTAATTTCTGTCCAGATTTTTGGGTGGCCATTTATTACTCTCATTTTTAATTTAATTTTTTTTTTTTTTTCATCCTGTCACTTTTCACTTTATCAACTAAATTTAAAATACCATTTGAAACATTTAATTCTTTGTTCTTTAAATCATTAAGAAGGCAGGGGGTGTGGATCAATGTATTTCTGTGTGTATGTATGTATGTATGTATGTGTGTGTGTGTGTTCGTCTTCTTATATTCATAATCAAATCAGGATTTTAAAAAAAGCCAAATTTTTTTTTTTTAATATGAAATTAGTTTTAGAGTTAATTTGGCTATAAAATTTGGATTGGGTAAAAATGAAAAAAATTAAAAAGAAAAAAAAAAAATCATTTTGGTAATTTAGAGATGATGAACACTTTTCTGAATTATGACAAAAACTTGTTAGATTATTACTAGGTTTGACTAATTTTTTTTTTTTATTGTAAATTTTTTCCTTGCTTTGTATTAATAAATCTACTGGATTAAGGAAAAATTTGATAGTATGTATAGTAACTTTTAGTTGTATTACTCAGATGAAAAAGACTACAACTTCTGTCCTAAAATACTTGTTATATTTAAAGAATGAAATTTATATGCAAAGTAACAATCATTATGGGACAGAAGTAGTAAGTAAGTAAAGTTAGCGACCATAGTCGAGGGTGACCCAAAGGCTCCCTTTTCGATAGCTACTACACCAAGGTGTAGGGGAGGGCGCTATTCCATTCCCTGGATTGCTCCACTTTACCCTTGAACCGTACCTTATAATGCTGAGTGTTAAGCAAGGTGGTATCAAGTTCCATTTTTAAAGTCTTTGGTATGACTCGACCTGGGATTGAACCCAGGTCTCCCGGGCCATTGGCGAACACTCTAACCGCTGGGCCAATGTCCCCAGGTTTGAAAGAGATTGGCTTTAAACCATAAGAATTATTTTGTTGTTTGTATTTCTGTATTCAGTCAAATTTTGATTTTTGAAAAAGACTTTTTTTTCTTTTTTAATATGAAATTAATTTTAGAGTTAATTTGGTCATTTAACATGGATTGAGTAATCATGCCCACCCCAAAAAAACCCATGTCTATTGAATACGATATCAACAGGCATGTTACTAAGACAAATAGAAATATGCAGAAATTAATTAAGGGCAATAAAAACAAAGATTTCCTGATGTGAAGTCAGGGTCCTTATAGTTATTTACTAAGCTTAGATGTGATACGAGGCCATGGGTATGGGGCACCAAGTAAGAAGTTAACTCACTGTTAATAATCTGCTGATCAAGCTTGCTAACAATTACATACCATACGAGGTGCCCTAAAAAAAAGGAACTTAGATTTGCCCTATAAGTATGGGGTATCCAATGAAGATTGAACTCACTGTTCAGTAGCAGTGAATATGCAAGTCTTGCTTGCTAACCAATAGATGACGCGATGCCTAAGTCAGGGTCCTGGCTTCAGATCAATAAGCTAAACATTTTTTAATGTGGATAATTTTGTAGTAAAATTTGTGAAATAGAAAATTGTCATTAAAGAATAGAGACCCTCATTTGTTTTATTTTTTGAATTATTCTCAAAGAAAATTTGTTCAAAACCCAATTGGTCTGTTGCATTCACTTTCAGACTAATGCCCCTGGGAAAGCTATGAACCCCATTATCCCCAACCCACTGCTATGGGTTAAATAGTATCATCACTGTTCTTTTACAAGGATGGCTTGGGCATTAAATACTCCATGAAGGTTGATGTGCCATTAAATATAGAAACCAAAGCCAAATCATCTCCAGATAATTGGATTCAATAATGTTATTTACAAATAAAAAAAATGTTCATTATCACAAAGCTGTTCTATTTACACCGCCACCTCAATAGGCTTAATGGATAATCTCCTATGTTTGCAGTAGCCTGGTGATGGGCCAGCATCTCCAAGTAAAATTATGTTTATTGTATGACATTGGGTAGTGTAATTTGAAACAACTCCAATTCTCTTTTGGAATCATTTCAATTAAATTCATAAAGGTTGGGTGAAGAGTTGATGTTAATATTGCAAATGATTATAATGAGTTGTGTGTGTGTGTGTGTGTGTGTATATGACAGTGATGGAGGTGGTTAAACCCCATGATTATGAGTTATTTAACCTGTCACATGTTACTTGAAGAGATGATAGGCACTGCTAAGTAACCTCCATTGCTTTGATGAATGCCATGAAGGGGAATTACTCAGTGTGACACAACAATGTAATAGTTTGAGATACACAAATGTGTGTGTGTGTGTGTGTATATATATATATATATATATATATATATATATATATATATAATTTCACAGGACATGATCATAATATCAATGAAAATCATAGATATAGATGTGTGTACATATATATACATATACACACACACAAACACACACTTGTGTATATATATATATGTATTATTTGGTCCAGTTAAACTGGAGTTGGGAGTAATTCCATCAGGACAAGAAAACTATTCAAAATTGAACTATTTATATATATACACACACACACACACACACACACACACACACACACACACACACACACACACACACACGTGTGTGTATGTGTATAAATATATATGTATATAAAATTTCCATTGGCACCATTTTTCATATATGTATATATTTCAGAGGACATGATCATTTGTTTTCACTGGATAATATCTAACATTGATGTGTACCTTATGACATTAGGCTATACTGGTGAATATATTATGCCAAATTATTAAAGAAATCAAAAATAATATGACAAAGAAATTGCTTGGTGTGACATAATCATAATATCACAATGAAAATTTTTCAAGTAACTTTATCTTATTGTAAATAATGAAACTTTTTCAGCAAAATTAATCTTTGTAGTTTATTGGATACGGTAACCTGAACTGATTCTAATTCTCAAATTCATTTCAACAAGATTTATTAAAAGGGTTCAATAAAGAATTGATTTTAACATTGCAAATTTTTTATGATTATAATGTGTTAAATTAACATGTTCTTAAAAAAAAAAAGGAATTCTTACAAGAATAGACAATGATGATAAATGAAGTTTTATAGTACAGTGACTCTTATTAGTGCTTAGTAAAATTTTCTTTTAAAATTTAAACTAATTCTATTTAATTATAAATTGTAGGTTTTTTAGCATCTAAGAATTTACACTAATTCTATTTTATAGGTTTTAAACTATTTATATTGTAGATTTTTCAAATAACTTAGTTTTATTTTTAGATTACTCATTGTCAATATTATTAATTTTACTTGTATTTTCTTTTTCCTCTGAAAGTAAATAAAAGATGCTATTAATCTTACTGGTGTATTGTAAAAAAACAAAAAAAAATGGTGCTAATGGAGATCAAGAAATGGAAGGAATGAGTTTATTGGTTTGATTTTTGGTTTTAGTCAGAGCAGTTGATGGGTTTAACCAAGATTCCTTAAAGCAAAAGTGAATTCTTTAAATTTAACTTTTATTATTTTGATCCATAGTATTTCCTCATTGGCACTGAAGTCTTGAGTGAGTTACTATAAAAAGCCGTTAAAAAGATAAAAGAAAATGCTAATCAAAATAAATTATATTAATTGAAAATGCTTAAATTAAAAATGAGACTTGCTTAATTCATTGAAATGCTAAAATGGTTAGTTCCAAAATGTTTTTTTTACAATAATATAAAAAATTGAAAAAGTTAACTAAAACTATCAATATGGTAAACTCTTATACCTGTATTGGGTATAATAGCTAAAGTGCTCAACTGTGGCCTCAAGGTGAGTTCAAATGCCAATTGCACTATTAGATTTACTTTTGAACTAATACCATTGGGAAAGGCAGGGACACTCTTATCTCTGCCTCTGCTATGGGTTAAATAGTATCATTGTTCTTCTAAAAGGATGGCTTTGGCATTGTATAACTCATGAAGATTGATATGCCATTAAACAAAAAACTCAAAATTTATAATGTACTCATTTTAACAGCACTGTTTAATATACTCATTTTAATGGCACATTCATTTTCATATTATCACAAGACTATTGTTTTGGGGGTTGTGCATCCCCCTGGTGTACTAGCTAACATACTGGACTGCAACATCCCAGTGAGTGAGTTCAAACCTTCTACTAGGATGGCTTTAGCATTAAATAACCCATGAAGGTTGATATGCCATTAAAACAAAGAAACCAAACCTGTCTTCAAATTTGTTTGCAGATTTCAGTAGATTATTTAAAAACTAAAATTTAAAATTGTTGCATTCTGGTTATTGAACGCTTGTAATATTAAATAAGGACAAACCACGATATGAGAGGAAATAGAGATATATTCTCAGGAAAAAGTATATACAATAGAGAGACTAGTAGGAGACAAGAACATAGGATTAGTGAATACAGAATAAAGATATAGTCCAACAATAGTATTGGCTTCCGTTATAAGAAGCTGCTCTTCACCTTCTAGTTTGCCCTGCTATATATGGCAGATGGACTAGTTCATTGTGTGGAAGAAGGTGGGTGATACCCAACAAAAATAATGCTGTCTAAAGTAATGCAGAAAACTGAAAATGAAAATGAAATAATGACAAACTGGAAATAATTGATATAATTTTTATTAAATCCATCAATTTAAAAAAAAAATTTTTGTTCTTTTTATTGAGTAGAGTAATATATTTTTTAAAAAATTAGGTTTAACTACTTTACTAGAAAAGAGAATGATAGATGATCTAAGTGAAACATTCAAAATAATTAATGGAATTTCTAATTATGGTAGACTTTTTTTTTTTTTTTCAATATTTCTCCTTGAAACAGATTTCATAAACTAACTTTACTAAACAATTGGATTTTTTGCTAATAAAGCAATATATCTTTGGAAAAAATTGCCCAATCAACTCAAAAACAGTAATAGTTAAAAAAAAAAAAAAAAAAGAAAAGTAAAAAAAGATTAAATTGAATGATTTTGGAAATAATGGTAAGAAAAAGAATCTAAGAGGATGTTTTTTTTCAAACTATCAAATTGGTTACTTAACAGAATTTAATCTGTATATAAATATTGTATTAATAGTGTATATATTCTGTTTAAAGATTCTTTTTATTTCATTTTTTATTTTTAGCTTGATGTGAGAAGAGAGTAAAAAGTGATAATACCCAAGGAGGCATAATAACCAATAATTGCAAATTTATGACAGTACTCATAAATCTGAGGATGCTGTAATCATTCGTCTGCTGTGTGTGTTATATATAAAGATTCAAATGAAAAAAATACTTGTATATAATAAAAGACTGTATAGTAGGTATTAATTTGATTCTTCACAAGGTCAAAATTTGATCAACTGTATTATAACTTTTTGTTGTATTACTTAGATGAAAAAGACTACAACTTCTGTCCTAAAATACTTGTTATATTTAAAGAATGAAATTTATATGCAAATGTAATGATCATTATAGCACAGAAGTAGTTATAGAATTAAATTTTGTATCAGTTTTGAAAGAGATTGTCTCTAAACCATAAGAAAAATCATTTGAATTATACTTAATTTTCTCCTTAAAAATGCTTAAAAAAATAGAAAAATGGTTGTTGATATCATTCTTTTGTCTTGCAAGATCCTGGATCTGTACTGGATTTCGACACTGGTTGGAGTAAGGTTACATAAAGGATCAGTAACTGACCTCCTCTTTTGATGCCACCACATTGTTCTAGGTGAAGGCTGGAATGACATTGAAGACATTACCAGACTATTTTTGAATTTGGATTTTTCCTTCTACTAGACTGGTTGACCATCTGGACTAGAGAAACCTGTCTGTCTGTTTGTCTGTCTGTCCTACTTTACCCTTAGCTAGGATAAATGATTAGAATTGCTGAAAATATAGAAACTTGCAGATTCTAAATAAATTTAAACTTTACACATTCTTCAGAATGAAAGAAATTATAATCTCATAAAATTTATAAATTACTCCTGTAATTTTAACCCTTGGAAACCTGAGCCCCTCCTGACTAAAAATATTATGATTTGTTATTTAACAGTCTAGTTGACTGGATTGCTGCTAGGCAATAGCAATGTAGAAATAGGGTTTCTTCAACTAGAATTCAAGCAACATAAGAGTATGTATTTCTAGGTAGTGACACTAATACTGGCCACTTGGGTTCAAGGGTAAAGTTACAAAATCAATGAAATTTATACTGTAGCCCAATCACACATTTGCAAGATGACACACACATATCCACACCCCTTACACACTTGGGTGACTGGGGATAGTTTCACATAATTTTATTTCTGTAAAAATCTCATCTCCCTATATTTACAATTATTGGCTCAGCACCTCCCCTTTCCCTTAATCATTCCTTTTAATCAAAGATAACACTTGAGACCCCAAGTATCAATTTTCTTTGTATATTCTTTTATAAACTAAGAAAAATTAAGTGGGTTGGCTCTACAAAAAGCTGTGTCCTTTGTTGCTTTGTTGGATTAAAGACACTTTTCTCTTATATTTTGGGATGTTAGGTCTTGATTACAAAATTGAATTTTGAAAAGTTCTCTAAAATTAAAACATTTTCATGGAAATAAAATTATTTTCTTACAATTTGTATTGTTTTCATCATGTACATTCACTTGTCCAATTAATTAGCAAGAAGTAACTTTTAATCTTACAGTCAAGCAAGTACTGGTTCCCTGAAGTTAAGAGTCAATGATCTTGCTTGGTATTTAGATGGGTGACCATTTTATTAATAGGTATTCAAGCCTGCATGCCAGACTTGATCAAAATTTAGTAAATGACAATAAATTTTGATTTGAAGAAATCAGATCAAACTCACTTTTATACACACTGTTTTTGGATTTTTTTTTCTCTCAATGCTGATTGTACTTGAGTAATGTGTGACATTCTATAACCTAAATTGAGACTTTTTGCTGCTGGAAATTGTAGGTGTACTAGTTGGCCTAGCCTTGGCCAACTATTTACTCTCACTCTTGTGTATAGTGTGACCTAATATGAGGCTAAAATTTAGAAAGTCACATGTGTGAGTATATATGTATTTGCCGAACCAATCACCCCCATGAGACGGATCCAACACAAGGTCAATTTTTAAGTGGAGTTTAACAGGTTTGAATTCAAACTGCTTGCCATACCAAGGTTAAAGATCCCAACTGACCTATTTCTCCTAGACTGGTTGCCATACTAAAGCTAAAGATCCTAATTTATCCATAGTTAAAGGAAGAATGGTCGGATTTATAACTTTCCCAAAGTTATTAATGTAGTGCAAACAGCCTCGCCTAGGATTTGAACTTGGGTCACTGTGTCCATTTTTTATAATGATAATCGTTATATTATAAGAAAGTACTTTTTGCTTTTGGATTATTTCCCCCCCTTTTTTAATATGAGAATTAATCTGTATATAATTGAAACAATCAAATTGTCAATGCTTTTTTTTATATGGCAATATAGATTTTATTTGTATTTACATCCCACTTCTTCTCTTAAAGTTTTCTTATTTTTTTTTATTCTACTTGACTAATTTCCCCATTTTTTTTTTTTCAATATGTAAATAAGATTATTGAAATTTAACTGTTTTGTGATAATTATTAAACTGTCTGAAGGAGCTCGTTTAGTGTAATGGACTGCGGTTTCTTAGTTAAGTGAGATTTTACTCAAGTCATGCTATTACATTTACTTTTGGACTAAAACCCTTTGGAGAGGTACAAACCCTTCTTATCATTCCCTGCTGTGGGTTTAATAGTATCACTGCTATTTTCTACAAGGATACTTTTAGTATTAAATAACCCATGAAGATTTATATGCCATTAAACAAAGAAACCAAACCAAAATCAATGTTATTTACAAATAGAAAAAAATTACTCCTTTCTGTATCAATATTCAGTTGTCTATCAAAGAAGTAGTCATTTAATAAGTCTAACTTAGTCTGGCACAAGGCCAGAAATATAGGTCATCAGTAATCAATAAAAAATATTAAGCAAAGCTCAAGTTTGGCTCAAGGAAAGGTACAGTGTGATGATTTAACTCACTACTTATGTGTAACTAATCTTCAAAATTTGCTTGCTGACCATAATACAGTAGAATGATTGGCTCAGATTTGGTACAAGGCTATAAGTGTGAGGCACTTAGTGAGGAGCAAATTCAGTTGTAATTAATTTTTGAAACTAGCTTGATAACTATTGTGAAGATGAAGTATCCAGTGTTTATCAAAGAAGCAAACAAATAACTTTCAAGTGATCCTTTTATAGATTGCTGTACTGTAAACCTCTGATATTTCTAATACTGAGGATATTATGTTGACAATTACTTTTCCTACAAAATCTTTGGCATTCTTCTATGTAAATACTATTTGTTGGCATTTTCTGTAGAGGTGACAAAAAGTTATATTTGGAATGCATCTTATGATAACCCTGTCTCTGACCAGTCAATCTACTTATGTTGTGCAAGCAAATACAGTCCACTTGATTGATCCAATCTCTGTGATAAGAGAACTTGATCCATTGTTGGAGACCTGTTAATTTTCAAAGGGAAGATGGCATGTTTAATGACTGGTAAGCATCTTATTTATTTACAAACCTTTTCTTAGTTGTAGCATCAGACCACAAGTATGAGGCCCTCGGGGAGAATTAAACTTACTAATCTAGCTTGCTAACTATTACACCATGTGAATTGGCTATAATAAGCACTCTAGTGACAGTAAAATAATTATTGTATTGAACCTAATTATATAGATGTGTGTGTAACTTTTTGACACTTCTGCATCTTGTGTTGTCACATACGTTACAACAATGCCTAAACTGTAGTCGAGGGCAACTAGAAGGCTCCCTTTTCAATAGCTACTACACCGAGGAGTAGGGGAGGGCGCTACTCCTTTCCCTAGATTTCTCCACTTTACCCTTGATACATACCTTATATTGCTGAGTGTTAAGCAAGGTGGTATCAAGTACCATTTTTAAAGTCTTTGGTATGACGCGACCAGGAATTGAACCTACGTCTCCCGGACCATTAGCAAACACTCTACCCACTAGGCCAATGAGCCGGCAAACAAATCACTTATCAGCTTGTCGTGACCTGGATTCAAACCTGGGTTACCACGACCACAACGTGGGGTCCTAACCACTAGACAATCACGGCCAACAGCTACAATGCCTAAAAGCTAGAACATATTTACAAAAATTGGAAAGAAAAAGATGACTTAAAAAAATTTGTATCATTTAAATTTGTCTGAACTTAAGGGTGATTTAAAAAGGGGGGAAAAAAGTTTATTCTTAAGGAAGTACTTTTATAATATAATTTCAGGCTCACCATCTCTGTTAATACATTAGAATCTCTTACTGGTGATTAAAAAAATGTTGATATTCTTATAGGAGTATCTTTATTAGAAAAGCACAACTGATATTACAGAGACCACGTTGGGAAGATTGCAATGAGGTATTGACAGGAATAGTGAACATGAGGAGACTTTAGAATCATAATATCACTTTCTCAGTAGCGTTAACATTTTTTAAAACACCCTGTATATTGAAATAATAAATTTTGAATTCAAGACTGTTTAGTCTATTGTAAGTTTTTAGATATTATTAAACAAATAATTTTTGTTAACATCCCAAAATATATAGAAGTCTTTATCCAAATTGAAAAATTGAGGGTACTGATTTTTGAGAACTGACCCTCAAAAATATGATTTGTAAAAAAAGAAAGAAAAAGGAAAATCCTGATTTTTTTTTTCTTTTTTTTTTTTTTTTTTTTCTTTTTTTTGACTGTGCAGGTGTATAAAAATAGAAAACTGGAAAAATTAAAAATTTTTTTTTTCTTCCTGATTATCAACTGATTCAGAAACTGAGTTAATAGCCCGTCTACATTATTAATATTATTTTTACTGGCAGGAAACATGAGGAAAGAAAGTAGACAATATCTGGTGTGAAAGGGGAGAGAACTCTGCATGAGTGGGTGTATGTGTGCAATGCTTAACCACTGAAGTGTTCAAAAGAAATGAAGAAAACATGGTTGATTGTTGTCATACAAAAGTTAGTCTTTTTTCCAGTTTTTTTTTTTTTTTTCCTTTTTCATATCTGTAATTTTTTTTTTAGGCCAGCTGATTAACATTTCTTTATCAATTAAATTAATTTTGCGTATTTATCAGCTCACTCGATTTAATTCTACATAATATGAAGTGAATAATTTTTATTAAAATAAATTTCTTTTGTCTATTCTAATCTGAATTGAAACATTCGGCTCTTGTTTAAAACATATTGCGTGTGTTCCAATAAACTCAGGGATTTAGATATTTTGCCATGGTTATATCTTAGTTCATTTGGCATTGTATGTGCTTTTTATACACACACACGCACACACTTAAAGGTTTTAATTTTTTATGGTCTTCTTAAGTAAAGTTGGACCTTAGTATATATATATATATATATATATGGCCAAAAATAAATGGATGTTTATTCATCACTCTGTAAGTTTCTAAAAAAAACAAAACAATCCTGTGATGAGACTTGAGAATAGGAAGGACAAAGAAGGTTAATAAATACGTATTTGTCCTTTCTATTCGCTCGTCTCATTTGTGGTTTATATTAGAAAAAAATTAAAGAAGTTATTGAGGCTGTCACAGAAAAGTGGGTAAACATTTTAGGTTTTATTCTACTCTAATAGTTAGTATTAAGCACTTTCATTTTTTTGAAAAAATGTTTTTAAACAATTTCTTTATTCAAAGTCATTTTATTAATAATTTTGATTAGTATTATCCTTCACTTTCCAAATTCCAATTGCTTTTTATCACAACTCTCTAGGATTGTTATTTCTGACAACAAGGAATGATAGACATTAGAAACAAGGCAAGTCAATAAATTCCCAGTGGGACTTGAATATATATATATATATATATATATTAGATATACATATTTAGTTAATAGAATTTAGACTGCGACCTCTGGGTTTCGTGGAGTTATTTTTCAAAACAACAATCATCAGGCAGTTAAGAAAATGAACTGTCTGATGATTGTTGTTTTGAAAAAAATCCATGAAACCCAGGAGTTACAGTCTAAATTCCATGAATTAAATATATATATATCTAATATATATTTATTTATTATTATTATATAATAGCTCTATCCTAGATATTGAGCACTCTCCATATTATATTGCACTTGGTTCGACACAAACCCACAAAGTGATTTAGTGACAACCAACTCTGTTATAATATAAATATATATATATATATAATGTGTGTATCATAATTAAAATTTAACAAAGAAAAGCACCTCTAATTTGTAAAATCTTTACAGTGCTTAGTACACATAAGTGTGAAGCGATATCAATATATTTCAACTGTTGTATATAGTATATGTACTTGGATTATAACATTAGACACTTTTGATGATTTTTATACTACAGTTGCAACATTTTGCTTGCAAACAGGGGAAAGACAGTAAAGCCGAACACCAAATCCTTGTCTGTCATCTCCAATAGAATTATACATATATAAGTTGGTGACCTTAGGGAAGGGCGCTCTTCCATTCCCTGGATTGCTCCACTTTACCCTTGATCCTTACCTTATAATGCTGAGTGTTAAGCAAAGCGGCACCAAGTAACATTTTTGAGTCTTTCGTATGACTCAACCTGGAATTGAACCCCAGTCTCCTGGACCATTGACAAACACTCTTCTCATTAGGCCAATATATATATGTATTATTTTCAGACCAGATGCATGAGCTTCCTAACTCTTTTTAACCCTCTTTGTATTTTCTGGTAAAGAATGATGGAGGAGTGTACAATGTAGGATTTTGAGCATATCTTGCATTTGAGGTATTGTCTTTTCAACTTCAACCTCCATAATAAACAGTAAAAAAAAGTCTATCAAAAGAAGTTGTCTTCAAACCTGTTTTATTTTATTTTTTTTTTAATACAGTGCATGATTTGTAAGATGTAAAGTCTGCTTACCCTGTGCCTGCATTATAGTTTGAAAATCAAATAGATGCATTACACTTTGATATAAGAACATGGCAAAATAAAAATAGAAGAAAAAAAGAAATCATTTTTCTTTACTTTTTTTTTTCTTGATGGAATTTTAACATTCTCATTTGTATTTTCTTTATAAAATTTAAAGAACATTTTCAAATCATCTTTTTCTTCAGGTCTTTTTAATGAAATAATTTTTTACGAAAATATGTTTAAGTTATATTTCATATTCCAGCCAAGGAAGTCTAAGCCCGCCTTTCCCTTGTGGCTCCATTTCAATGTATAGACTGCATCCCCTTAAAGGCCACACACACAGTATTTAAAAAAATTTGATATCATTTGAGATGTAAATATCTGAATATTAACAAATTCTTGGCAAATTAAACTGAAGTGGATTAACTGAGACAAATTTCAGATTTACTCGTGAAAATTTGATTGAGAAATTAAGGTTTTTGATTTCATGAATAATTTCCTGAGTCTTGAAATGGTGAACCATCTGTGATATAAGACGCATCAAGATGTTTCCTCAGCTGCTTTTTTTCCTGTACGGACGGATTCCCTTTTGGAAATTTTTGTGTCTAAATTTGCATTGCAGTTGGTGCGTCTATAATGAATGCACTAAAAAATACCTACTGCCTTTTCTTATTCATCGAGACACAACAATTCGGCAACTTAATGGATTATAAATGGATATCAGTTTTTTTTCAGAAACTGCGTATACGTATATACATAGATTTGTGCGTGTGTGCAGGGATGTGTATGTGGGTGTGAATATGTGTATATCAG
>CAUZXS010003764.1:0-24292 GCA_963585895.1 Sepioteuthis lessoniana | reverse complement strand
AAAAAACATCAGGTTAAATGACACTGACAAAGAAGGAGATTATACTAAAAAATAGATAGATATTTAAAAAAGATATATGCACATAATTACATTACTAAGTAATGTAATTATGTGCATATATACATATACACTCATTTTTTTTAAATCAAACAATCATACCAGTTATGATCATTATCTATATAATATTTTTCTTTAGATTTCAATTTCTATATGTTATATTTTCAACCAAAAAGAATTTCATCATTTAAGATATGAAGGGATAAAAATTCAAAGCTGAACTTATAATCTATTAATAATTGGAAGGGTTTGTTTTCTATAGATGACCTGATGGTTTTGATGTAGATCTGTCAAATTTAGTATTCATACTTATTGAAACCAGGCTGTTATGATTTATAAAATGGCGATTGGCGAGTGTTCTAAAAATAGAAAAATGTAGACGCACTGACACCAAGAATTCAAAATTGGGCGGCAAAAATAAGGAACCGTTTCTTTGGTAGGAGGAGATTAAGAAAAGGGGTAGGAGTAAAGAGTAGGAGTTAGGGACAGTAGTTTTATAGCAGGTTCGAAAAAGGACACATGAGGAAAGAAGTGAGTTGACAACTAGAGTCCACGAGGGATAGTCGAGTTTACTACTAGAATCCACAGCGAACAGAACTCAGCGAGTCCGCTCCTGTATCAACAAAATTTAAAAGGTTGTAACTTGACGGCGTCGAAAACAGTTTTATGCAGCAATATCGTCGTTACCAGCCGAAGAAGTGGGTAAACTACCGAATGCTACCCTCGCATCACAAGACTACGAGGAATTAAAACGGACTCTTATAGAAGATCAAGAACGAACAAAACCGGAGCTTCTAGAGAAATTAATGTCGGCTACAACTATTTCAGGGCGACCGTCGGCATATTTACATGAAATGCTAGTCGTAGCTAAACGGATTGGAATTAACGACGACATTGTGAGACACAAATTCCGGCAGGCATTACCGTCAACAATATCTCCAGTAATAGCCTCGCAAAAAGATTAAAACCATACCCAACTTGGCAGGTTAGCAGATGAACTGATGCCATTATTGAATAACGATAAGGCATTTGTTATTCAGCGACCCTTGTCTACTAAGAATAACTCACAAACAAATTATAAAGGAAAATACAGTCAAGACACTTCAGTGCCACTAAATGTCAGGCCGTATCGGAGTAACCAACGGACAAAAATTTGCAGAGCACATATTTATTTCGCCAATGAAGCAAGAACGTGTAAACCTTGGTGTAAATGGCCCAAAAAGAACGGTTTACAAGTGTTGCCTAGTTCCCGACCAGCAACACCTACTGGAAGTGATTCGGAAAAATAATAGGGCGAACAAGTTCAGTCCCACGAGGTTCGCCGTTATTAGAAATTAACTCAAAATTAGGGGCTACTAAATTGAAATTTATCTTAGATACAGACGCAAGTATCTCAATGTTACTAACCTCAGCAGTAAATGGTATTACATTAAACCCGACTCCTATATCGCTCTCCACTGCAAATGGGGAGAAAATAAAATGCTACGGACAAGCGAGTCTGGAAATTGGGATACCGAGTTTAAGGAGACCTTTTACCTGGACATTCGTGATCGCTGATTTCCCCAACCCACTCCTTGGACTGGATTTCCTCAACAAGTTTGGTCTAATAGTAGACTGCAGTAACAAAACCATTTACGATCCTACAACAACCCAGAGAAAGAGTTCAAAAATATCTGCATCATCGTTGAATCTAGTCGTAAATAAAATGGAGCTCCCGTCATTCGTACGGAACGTGATTAACGAAAAATATCCAAACCTAATCACACCACACAAGAACAGTAACAAAAAATACTGCGGCGTCTACCACAGAATTGACACAGGAAGCCATACGCTAGTATTTGCAAAACCTAGGCGCTTAATGTAGAAAAACTGGAAGCCGCGTGTAGTGAATTTAAAACCCTACGAAAAGATGGGGTGATCTTCCTTTCCAAAAGCGAATGGTCTAGCCCACTGCATATAGTAACTAAACAAAACGGAGGTTTTAGATGTTGTGGAGACTATCGTTCTCTCAATTGCATAACTAAGACTGACAGGTACCCTCTACCAAATATAAACTCTTTTTCTGCAAAACTTGCGAACAAACGACGATTCTCCAAAATCGATTTAATTTTAGCCTACCACCAAATTAAAATGCATCCGGACGATGTAGCAAAAACTGCTCTAACCACCCCATTCGGTCTTTATGAATATAATTATATGCCGTTTGGATTTAAAAATGCGTCAATTACGTTTCAACGGTATATGGACAATTTTTTTAAAGACATTGATTGTGTTTTTATATATATTGATGACATTTTAATTTTCAGCAATGATGAGATTTCTCATAAGAAAAAGACATTGAATCTGTTTTTAGTATTTTAAATGAACACAATTTAAAAATTTCAGCCACAAAATCTGTTTTCAATGCGACTTCCCTAGATTTCTTAGGCTTTCATATTAGCGTAGATGGCATTAAACCTACAATTAGTAAAATAGAAGAGTTAAAATCTTTTTCTTACCCTAAGGACGCAAAAGGGTTACGCAGATTTCTCGGAATGGTTGGATTTTATAGAAAATTAATACCAAATTTTCAGAGATAGTTTTACCCTTATCTGAGAGAATGAGGTTATCCCCTAAAGGCTCGTTCACATTAGATGAATCTGAACGACAATCTTTCAATTCTGTAATTTAGGAACTTAATGATACATCCTCATTAGCTCACCCAGAACCTAACTATACAAATTATTAGTTAGTCACTGACAGTAGTAATTATGCTGTCGGTGCGGCATTGCACCAAATTGTGGAAGGAAATCCAATACCGATCGGATTTTTCTCTAAAAAATTAACACAAACGCAAATGAGATATCCTACATTCGATCGTGAGCTTTTAGCAGCTTATTTGTCAGTGCTGTACTTACCTCACCTATTAGAAGGTTGCCAAGTGCTGCTTTTAACTGACCATAAGCCATTGTGTGGTGCATTTTATAGTTTAAACCCCTCTAAATCAGACAGACAACAACGGCAATTAGTGATCCTGACAGAATTTATTTCAGATATTGAACATGTAAAAGGCAGTCAGAATATAGTTGCTGATTGCCTATCCCGACCAACTCTTGCTGTATAAATAGATGCGTGTGATTTACCTGCACTTGCAGAAGCACAGGCATCTTTCACGTGATCTCCCACTGAGAGGGGAGAGATAAAGAATGTCCCCTACCCCTCCGTGTTTGAGTTAGCAGGCCACCCAAAAGAATGACCGTTAAGACATGATAGTAATATGGGTCAGTTCCTCATGGCCTGTCGGAGAAAGTAAAGAATGTGGGTCAGGCTATCTGTACTCTATGACCTCACTTGAATTGCCTGACCAGAGGAAGGAAGAAGATAGAAGCCAAAATGATTGGCTAGAACCCTAAGGCGGAAGTGGGAGCTCCTTCCGTCTGCAGAAGTAGGGAAGAAGAAAATCAGTTGTTGGACAGAGGTCGTGGCGGACGAATCTAAAGCCAAGACTCCGGGTAAAGGAAGACGAAAAGTATCTCGGATAAGAAGGAGCCATACCTTCAAGCCAGAACTAAAAATAACCTAAAGTCTGTTAGCCCGTAAAAGAGGAAATATTCTCCACAGGAATCCATCGAAATAAGATAAGTAAATTTTGAGACTGTTTCTTCCTATACCCAATTGTACACCCTCTCTCTCTCTCTCTCTCTCTCTCTCTCTCTCTCAATTCGAGGAAAGAATAAAGAAGAAAGAAAAGAAAAGAAAGACATTTATGTTTATGTACTATCCGTCAATAATATGGCCGACGCGTTGAATTTGTGTATCAGCGTGTGTAGTAAAAAGATTGACATATTTTCATATTCCCACGTGTTGAAGTTGTTCATTTGTGTCATCTACTACTCAGTTGTTATTTCATATTTCTATTTCAGCTTCTATTAGCCTTATCCTCGCTTAATTTGTCCTATTTGAATTCCTTTAAAAATATTACACGGGAAACCGGAATTGTCGACTACTATAATTAATATAATTACTTCTAAACCTAGAGGTCCATATCTTCCATTGTTCTAGGGGAGGAAGAACTAGTTGCCTTGGTGGGTGTGTATATAGTGTGAAATTTGGAAACCCCTTGCCAACGGCGGTCAGTCTAGCCATAAATTAACCCCTACATAATATGCCAGTTCCTACATGCCCGAGAAAGGACTCTAAACGAGGGCTTATTCTACAAGGGATCAAGTGCCAGTCTGTCCCGTCTTCACACGTGCGAAAAATAAAGTCCCGTTTTGGGATTTTAGTAAATTTGCCGTCACACATCTGATACTGAAATTCAATCTTTTCAGAACTTAAAAAGATTCACCATACCTGGAAATAACCAGTTTATATGTTGTGACTTATCAACGTCTTACCCCAGACCTTTTGTTCCCTCTAAATTGCGTGAGTCCATATTCTATATTATCCATCCCATAAATCACCCTGGCATTAAATAATCCATTAAGATGATTAAAGCTAGATATTACTGGCCAAACATGGATAAAGAGCTTTGTGCATCATACACAGCGTGCCAATAAGCAAAGGTCTACAAACATACAAAAACACCTATACAGACGTTAGAAATACCATCAGCTAGATTTCACACAGTCCACATAAATATAGTAGGACCACTCCCACCAGCAAAAAGCCCAATTAGCAGTTACATCAGCCCTTATAGATATATCCTCACGTGTATTGACTGCACAACTCGTTGGGTAGAAGCACACCCCATCAGCGAAATCGCTGCATATAGTGTAGCTGAGGCCTTTATGAACAAGTGGGACATGTGTTGGGGTGTCCCTCTGCATGTTATAACTGACAGAGGCCGACAATTTGAAAGTGAGTTGTTTAGTGAAGTAGCAAAAATAATTGGTTTTATTGACTACGTATGACAGCTTATCATCCTCAATGTAATGGTTTGATTGAGAGAATGCACAGGACCATTAAAACTGCTATTATAGCACAAAAAGAGTCCTGGCTTTCAGTTCTTCCAATAGTACTTCTTGGGATTTGCAGTATGCCCAATGTAAAGTCTTTATATCTGAGGTAATGGATACTTGCTAGGTATGGACTATTACCAAGATGAATCGATAAGATGGATGATGATTAAAGACAGAGGGAAAACGAACATCTGCTGCTATGCCTGGTATATTCGTTTATTGACAAATCCCCCGGATGTAGTAGGGGCCGTAACACCTGTGGCATCAGAGGTTATTTCCCTTTTGTTAGTTAGGATATTACAATGCTCTCTCTTTTTTTTTTTTTTTTTTAATAATAACAACAATGGCAGTGGTAATTATCTGGTGAGGGAGTTCATTCAGTCTGTGAAGTGATTGGGATGCTTGAACAGATGGCTCGGACTCTATGTCGGAGGAGATGTCTGTTAACCTGAATGAGAAAAAGAAAATGATGATGATTCAGACTAATGTGTACGGATATGTTTATTTATTTATTTTTATTTTTATTATTTTTATTTTTTGTTTGTGGTGAAATCTTTTGGGTGGCCGTTTTGTTCTGCTTGAACGCCTGAGGTTTAGAGGTGTGTGTTGTGTTTGGTTGTCTTTGTATTCTGGTGGTGTTGTCGTATGTGTGTAGCTTTCATCTTCAGATGAGGGGTAATCCAGTAGGTTATGTGCAGGGTTTGTTGTTGGCTTAGGGATTTTTTGGAAGAAGCCGGAATTTCTTGTAGTTTGGCTACCTTTGTGTGTGGCGGTGATCATGGATCCCTTTATTTATAATAGTCATTAGGTTAGGCTGGTAAGGTGTTGTTGAGGTGTTGTCGCTTTTTACAATGACTGTATCACCCACCCTGAGATCATTGGGTTTCACGTACGTTTTTCTATCAGCGTATTGCTTTATTTTTCTCTTGGCCTCGGTGTCACGCTCCCTAATGTTGGAGTCTTCAGCAACGGGTGGGATCAGGTGTGGCAGGCGGTTTTTTATGGTCCGGCCAAATAGGATTGTGGCTGGGGGTGCGCCGGTGGTGCAATGTGGTGTCGTCCGGTAGTCCAGCAGGAATTTGAATAATTCCTGCTTCCAGCTTCGACCTTTATTTAAGGCAGCTTTAATAGACTTTTTTACAGTGCGCATGAAGCGTTCTGTTTCCCCGTTGGCCTGGGACCATAGGGGTGTTATTCTCCTGTGTCTGAATCCAGTGATGGAGGCATAGGTTTTGAATTCGTGGCTGTTGAATGGTGGGCCATTGTCCGTTTTGAGGGAGACTGGCACGCCAAATTCGGCGAATATCTTATCTAGGCGGGGTATGACTGATGTTGTTGAGCGTGAGTATTCGTCTGTGACAACGAGGAGGTACTTTCCATTTCGGAGGTGTCCAAAGTCAGCACTGACTTCTGCCCATGGGGCTGCTGGTAGTGGGGACATTTGCAGTGGCTCTCTTGCCGGTTTATGGGTACTGACCTGACAGGTGTGGCAGTTCTTGATGTTTTCTTCCACTAGAGACTGCATGTTTTTTAACCAGACCTTTTCTCGGAGGAGAGCCATGGTTTTCACAATGTCTTGGTGTCCAGCATGTGCTATTTTGGCAGCTCTGTTTTGTAGTGCTTCAGGCAGTACTATCCGGTGCCCTTTGAGGATGATGCTATCCTTGTGTGCAAGTGATAGTTCGGCACGATTGGCGTGCAGAGTGTGGATGTTGCTTTGTTTATGCCATCTTCGACACCATGCCATTTGTTGGTAAGGATGGCTTGGATGACGGTGGTGAGTGTCTTGTCTTTTGCCGTTTCCATTGCAACTTCATCAATTGTCATTGCTTTGGGGGTTGAGGTTGAGAGGATGTAGTTTATATATTCCTCTGCTATTTTTTGTTCTCTGTCGCTTGGTGGTAGGTGCATTGGATGGCGGCTGAGATAGTCAGCTGGGTTGTCATGGCCTGGTCTGTATATGACGGTCATGTCGTATGGTTGCGTTCTCAAAACCCAGCGTTCAATGTGTGCTGATAGTTGGGAGCGGGTGTTGTTAAAATGGATATAGGGGTTTGTGGTCTGTAAAGACAGTGAATGGAGCTCCAAAGATATATATGTGAAAGTGTTCACACGCCCATGTGATGGCGAGTGCTTCACGTTCTGTTTGGGAGTATCTCTGTTCAACTGCGGATAGAGCACGGCTTGCAAATTGTACTATCCGTCCATTTTGTGACAGCACAGCAGAAATGCCTACCGGACTGGCATCCGTATGTATTTCAGTGTGTTTGTTCGGGTCAAAGTAGGCAAGTGAGCATGCTCTGCTCAGTGCCTCCTTAATGTTTTTTAGACATTCAGTGTGGCATTCAGTCCAGGACCACTGTGTGTGTGTTTTTTTTTTGTTAGTTGACGTAGTTCATGGGTAGGGTTGCATAGTTTGGAATGAATTCTGCCCCACAGAAGTTAGTCATCCCCAACAAGCTTCTGACTTCTGATGCGTTTTTAGGGTCGGGTAATCCAAGGATTGCTTTTATTTTGAGGTCGCTTGGGCTGATGCCTTCATTACCGAAGGTGTGTCCAAGGAATTCCAGTGACCTCTTGTTGTACTCACATTTGCTGCTATTTAGGGTGAGTCCTTTTTCGCGAAGTCGTCTGAATATCGCATGGAGGTTTTGGTCGTGGTCTTGCTGGTCTGATCCGAAGCAAAGGATGTCGTCACTGATGTTGATGACCCCCTTGATCCCTGTAAGTGCTTGACTAATTTCTTCCTGGAATATCTCACTTACGGAGTTGACACTAAAAAAAAAGTCTTTTATATCTGTACAGGCCCAGGTGTGTTGCAAAGGTGGTTATATATCTGGATTCTTCAGCTAGTTCCAATTGGATGTAGCCTTGGTTAAGATCCAATTTGCTGAAAACATTAGCTCCTGATAGAATAGTTTTCAGTTCATTGAGTGTGGGAGTTGGGTGTCGTTTCCTTTTGATAGCTTTGTTTGCCGCCCTCATGTCGATCCAAATCCTGATTTTATTTTGACCCTTTTTGGGTACTACAACAATAGGAGATACCCATGGGGTTGGTCAGTCTGCCTTTTCAATCACTCCCAGTTTCTCATCTTTGGCTATTAACTCTTCTATATCCTTCCTTACGTGAAAGGGGACCCTGCGGTATCTCTGAGCGATGGGTGGTATGTTTTCATTTATGTGTAAGTGAACTTTTTTCTCTTTGAGTTTACCCAGACCATTGAACAGGTCTGCGTAGTCCTCTAGAAGTTTAAGAGTGGGGAGTGGGGTCTGTGCATCAGAGTTACTGATGTGGTTGACTGAATGAGTGTTAGCTGACAGTAGTTTGAGTCTTTTACATGTTTCCCAGCCAATAATGGGTTTTTCTGGGTTCTTTATAACATGTATGTCCGCTTGGCAGGAGATGCCTCTAAACTTTAGAAGTGTGCTGAATTGACCTAGGAGTGGGGTGGCTTCCTTGACACCAAATCCAGATATTACGGTTTTTGTGGGTCGGAGGAGGGGCGTTGGTCTTAGGGATTTGTAATCTGCCTCAGACAAAATGTTTATGGTGGCGCCAGAGTCAGCTAAAACATTGAACATTTGATGGCCATCACCAAAAGATAAGTCAAAGTAAGGAAGGTTTTTCACTTTACCTGTATGGAATACATATTCCGTGTCACTGCTGCTGTTTGAGTCTCGTTGATGGTCCTCAGTGTAATTTACCGGTCGTCGACTGGTTTGAGCTTGTAAGGCGTGGGGGGCGGTTTATTCTTTGCCGTCTGTCCTCGTCATTTAGTTTTCTGAAACAGACAGAGGCGAAATGTCCCGATCTCCGGCAATACGCACACTGGTTCTGGAAAGCAGGGCAGGATGTCGGTCCCCGTTCATGTAGGTATTTCCCATTGCAATTTCTGCACCGGTTTTGCTGGGGGCGTTTGCGTGGCCATTGTTGTTCATGCATGACTTTGTTGGCTACTGCATTAATGGATGTGGTAGGTTTTGTAGTAGAGTTGGCGTCTTCTAAGTGCATCTTTTCGATTTGTTTGGATATGATTTCTGTCATTTTGGCATAGTTTATTAGATCGCCTAGGAGCATGTTTGGGTTCATCAGTCCCTTTTGGCGAACTTTTTCTGATAAACAGCCCGTTATTAGCTGGGATTTTATTTCTGCATTTCTGTCTGTGAAACGGCACATAGCTGCTGCCTCTTTTAATTCCCGATGGAAGTCTTCTATGTTTGGGGTGTTGTTTTTTTTTTCGGAATATAAATCGGTTATACTCAGTGTTGTTTTCTGAGTTGAAGTGGTTTTGCACAGCCAGGACGAGCTTATCGAAGTGTGTTTCGTTTTTTTCTGGTGTGGTTTGTTCAGACGGTAGTTCCTCAATAAGATAATTTACTTCTTCGCCAACAAAAGTTAAAAGCATAGCCTTTTCCGTTTATCGTCTTCTATGTTGTACGCAGTGAAATAATTTCTCAGTCTGTTGACATATTTTGTCCATTTTGCTGCTTTGTTTTCTGATTCATAGTTAAATTCTGGGTAATGTGGCAAAGCGGCCATGTTAGTTTTTTTTTTTTCGCTCGTGGGCAGGTTTGTTCTTTTCTTTTTTTTTCTTTTTTTGTTGTTTTTGGTGAGTAAACGACTCTTTCTTCGTCGCCAATGTAAAGTCTTTATATCTGAGGTAATGGATACTTGCTAGGTATGGACTATTACCAAGATGAATCGATAAGATGGATGATGATTAAAGACAGAGGGAAAACGAACATCTGCTGCTATGCCTGGTATATTCGTTTATTGACCAAATCCCCCCGATGTAGTAGGGGCCATAACCCCTGTGGCATCAGAGGTTATTTTCCTTTTGTTAGTTAGGATATTACACCCAACAGCTCTGATTTTTCTCCTTTTTATGCTGTTACAGGCACACAATGTTTGCTACCACAGCTGCACAAGCAAGGAGGCTATAACTCAAAATTTCACAAGAGATTTACATAAAACCATGTCACAATTTGATGTGAGAGACTTCACCAAAAGAGTTACTAAGCCCACAAAATCTTATGTCCCAGAAAAACTTCAAACTTGTGATAAAGTTTGGATTAGAGTGGATCGTGTTTGAAGACCATCAGAGGCACCCTATTCAGGTCCCTACACAGTCCTTCAGCGAATACCTAAATATTTTCTGGTTAATAATGATATGGTGCAAGTTTCTGTGGACAGGTTGAAACCATATATAGATGTACAAAAACAAATTGTAGAAGAAGTAGAAGAAAAGCTGAATTACAACAAAACGCTCAGTGACTAAGTGAAATAAATAATAGAAATAAAAAAGAAGATTATCCCATGATAAATACAAAATCTCGTTCAGGTCAAACAGTTTTCTGGAAGAAACATAATGAGTACTATTATTATTAGTATACTCTGTTCTAAAGGGGGAACTTGTTATGGTTTATAAAATGGTGATTGGCGAGTGTTCTAAAAATAGATAAATGTAGACACACTGATGCCAAGAATTCAAAATTGGGTGGCAAAAATAAGGAACAGTTTCTTTGGTAGGAGGAGATTAAGAAAAGGGGTAAGAGTAAGGAGTAGGAGTTAGGGACAGTAGTTTTGTAGCAGGTCCAAAAAAGGACACATGAAGAAAGAAGTGAGTTGACAACTAGAGTCCACAAGGGACAGTCGAGTTTACTACTAGAATCCATAACGAACAGAACTCAGTGAGTCCGCTCCTGTATCAACAAAATTTAAAAGGTTGTAACTTGATGTAAAAATCTAATTTTCTCAAACCAAAAATAAAACATCATTAATTCAAAGTTTGTGTTTTCTTCTAATAATAACAACAACGAAGAAATACAACAAAGTGAAGGTTTTCATGTAAAATCTTTTGTTCTTCATGGGGAAAGAGACATTCTCAAACAATAAGCCATCATTAGCAGGAAGCCATGTTGCAGCAAGATGTAATTAATTGTAGTGTGTCTAAATTTAAAAATTCAAAAGAAAATTAACTAATTATTTGTCTCACTAACATAATTGTTCACATTTGATTAAATATTATTAATTAGATTTATAGGTAGTTCTTTAAGCTAGAAATATAAAATAATTATATAGCATTATTGCTTACTCAAGAAGTTGATATTATTCTGTGAAAAACACAGAATAATATCAACTTCCCAAGATAGCATAAAAAATATAAGTAGTAAATCTCATTACTTTTAAGTGAACTTATCTTTTCTGGTAATAACTACTGTTTGTAACCATTACATCTAAATTTTTAATTGAAAACAAAGACCATAAATAGATGATGTTTAGTAAAATGAAACAAATCAAAAGGAATTTTTACTTTTGTCTGCTGATAATTTTGTTGGTAATTCAGGTTTTGACTGTACAGACATGTACTTCATTCTAATAAATGCTTTATAAAATCAAGAAATAAAGCCGTTCAGAGTTTTTAAATTCATTAAAGTTTTTTCTTTTTTTAGAGGATGTGATTTTCATAATTTAGAAATGGATCAGCCAAAGTTCATTAAACATTTTTTAAATTAAAAAATGAAAAAAATCTTATTGATGTCAAAAATAGAAATAATATGATATTTTGTTTCAAAGAGAAAAAGTATTTTCAAGAATTCTTCATTATCAAAATAAAAGGCACTCATGCCAAAAAAAAAAGATAAATTCTTAATTTTGGCTGTAAAACTAAGATGTTTTTCTTTGCTGCATTTGCAAAGGAAAAGGTGCGTGTTGATAATCAAATTAAAATCTCAAAAATCCCAGGAACATTAAATAAAGTTAAATTTCCAGATTTTGTCAATTTTTTTATGAGAGTGTGATTAAAATTAAAGGATATTCTTTTTATTTCATTTCAAAATGACAAAAGTTGAAAAGTGTAAACAAAAAAGAAAATCTTTAAAAATGAAATTTAAAAACTCAAGCAAAATTTTATGCTATTGAATTAAAAATTGAATAAAACAAAAAACAAATGTCAAAATTATCACAAAAGGATGCACTAGTAGTATGATTACAATATTTGTTGGGCAATTTCATTATGCTATAAGCATTTTTAATGCTCAAGAAAGAGAGTAGAATTGAACTTAAAAGCAGACACTCTCATTTCAAACAGTTTATTGAGTATTTTGAGCCAATTTGAACACAATAAAAAAGTTTGTTTGAGTCTTCAATGTAAAAGATATGAAGTAGACATGAGTTATGTGGCCCCACTTATGGGTGGCTCAGTAAGACTGTGTTTTGTTCCTCTTTTTAGTGTTAGAGTGCTTATGGCCTATGAAATTAGTCTGTGAAACTTCGGCTTCTTATGTGGACTTGTTAACCAGTCTCTATTATGGGTTGCAAATGTGTAATTATTTTAGCCAAGTAAGTAAGGATTTATTTAATGCTCACATATTTCTAGTTCTATACAAAATAGATGTGATAAAAATATTCTTTATAATTTTAAAGTTCATCATCATCATACCGTGCTAACAGCATGGAATTCCTTTACTTTCTCTCACCATCCATCAATTGCTCCTGGCAGGTCTTCTAGACTGCATCTTGTGTCAGCTCAGAGCTGATTTAAGTTAGTCTTTGCAGGTTGACCAACACTGGCATGTCCATGTGCTGGAGTCCTTGAGGGAATGTCACTTATGAGTTCATCCTTGCTTTTCTAGCAGTGTCTTGTTTGTGTTAAGTGAATGGTTTGTGAGATAGGAAGCAAGTGGCTGTGCTGCTGCTGTTTTGTGGGGTGTTGCTTCTAGGATTTGTTCAAGATTGCATGCTGCATTCTTGTGAAGTTTCCATCAAGATTTTTGTCTCTGCATTTTGTAAGTGGCCATGTGTTGGATATGTATAGTTGTATGGAAACTTGGAAGAAATCCCATTGTATTTTATCAGATAGACCAAATTTTCATGTGATTGATAACCTGTCAATAGCTTTTGAGGTCTTTGTTAGGCATATGTTGACATCACTTTCTGTAGATAAGATATTGCTGCCAAGGTATGTGAACTGGCCCACTAATTTTAGAGGCTTGCCACTTAAATTGGAGATGGTGTCTTTTTGCTTAAAACATATACTCTATTTTATTTGCATTGATGCTTCTTGCTGCTTACTTTAATCTATGTAGTAGGGATTCTACTTGGCATTGTGTATTTGCAAGAAGTGTTGGATCATCTGTGTAGTCTGCATTTATGATGGTTTCCACAGGATATCATCTGCTTTTTGCCTTTTTTAATGTGAATCCATTGTCTTTTATTAGATATATGGATATTTGAAGTATGTAGTCTCGGCAGAGTTCAAATAAATATGGTGCTTAATGTATCTCCTTGCAAGACTCCAGTGACTATGGGGAAAAAGTCAATATCTCCATCAGGTTAGTGAAACATTGCTTTTATGTTTTTGTAAAGCATCATTATAGTGGTAACAGTTTATTTAGGAAGACAATATGCAATTGGTCAAATGGGTAGAGTGTTTGCCAATGGTCCAGGAGGCCAGGGTTCAATCCCAGGTCAAGTCATACCAAAGACTCAAAAAATAGTACTTGATGCCGCTTTGCTTAACACTCATCATTTTACGGTACAGATCAAGGGTAAAGTTGAGCAATTCAGGGAATGGAGTAGTGCCTTCCCCTATACCTCGGTATGGTAGCTTTTGAAAAAGGAGCCTTTGAATCACCAAGTTTACTTTATATGCAAGTAATATTTGCTCCTTTTTTCCTCTGTATATGGAATTAAATGCCTTGGAAAAATCTACAAACAGTAGTGTTGCCTGAAGATGCTTGTATTCCTTTATGATTCAATGATTTGTCAGAATCTGTGAGATTGTGGAATGATTTCTTTGAAAGTTGTTCTGATTTTTTTAAAGAATTTTCTCAATTTTGGGTTGGATATGAGTGAAAAGCTGGGCATCATAAACCTTAGCAACTATAGCTGTAAAAGTTATACCTCTGTAGTTCTTAGTGATTACGAGGTCTCCTTTCTTGGGGATGGGAAGGATGTAACTTTTCATCCATTTTTTTTATTGTGTTTTGTTTATAGACAGTATTACATAATTGGAGAAGTATATCATAAAATATTCCTGTCTTCCAAACTTCCGGCAATATTTCATCAAGGCCTGCAGCTTTCCTGTTTTTAATTTTTTTCAAACTGCATCAAGTCCTTTCTCCGTATACTGTCCTAGTTTGATGCCAAGTTGACCATTAATGATTTATCAGTGATTTCAGGAGGGTTTCTTGAAATATTCTTTCCATTTTAGAATACTTTTTTCTTGGCTGACAGCTTTTAGTTTTGCTCTTGAGATACGCTTCTTTCTGCTCACTTCATTTACTGTCAGCCATGCTATTCATGATTGTCTATCTTTACTGAATTTCTTATTTTATTGATATTTTCTTTTTGATATGTGTTGGTTAGTTCCTTTTGGGTTTTCTTAAGTTTCTACATAATAGTATTTGTTGAGTAAAGATGTTTTCTTTTAAGTTATCTAATTGTTCCCTAACTACTAGTGACTCACTTGAAACTTTATATTTGACTCTTGGTTTCAATAGTATGGACTCTGCTGCTGCTTCTAAGAGAGTAGTGACAAAGATTTCATATTTGTCATTGGTGAATGTCTGTCAGGTACCTCCTGAAGAGTATCAGATTTATTTCATACATTTAGTGTATATTTATTGCTTATATCTCTATTGGTAAGTGAGGATCAGTCATAATGTGTGTTTTTGACTTTCTTATTTCTACTTAGACACAGGTATATCTTTGTTGAGATGATTCTGTGATTGTAAGTTACTCATTCAAAAGAGGAATATGTCTCACAGTTCAAAGTGCTATTTATCCACTTTTTATTTATTTATTAGTCTAGCTGTGCTTTAGAATAATTTGGGTAGGTGGAGGTTCATAGTTTCCCCTCTTTTTTTTTTTGGAATTTAGTATTTAGGCATGAAAGCAAGTTCTCAAGAGAAAAATCTGTTAGATATTCCCCATTTCTATTTGGGTATTTAAGGATTCATGCCTCCACTGATGATTAGAATGTTATATTTGGGAATGTGCTAAGCAAGGGAAGATAGCCCATTGTAGAAATGGTGATATTCATTTCATCACTGGCATAGCGAGAAACAATCATTTTGCAGGGGTTGCCATTAAATGTAGCACACATCAATCTCAATTGAGTTTTCTTTATACTAATTAGTGATTTTAATGTGCAAGGAGTGAGAAGCATTCCTACGCTTCTATACTGGCATTGATATAGTGTTTCCATGCAGACGCTGAGACAAATGCCTACTCCTTACCAGTATCATATTTTAATTCTAGTTCACTATGGTAATATCTATGTTCTTACACACAAGTAATACTTATATTGTGCTTGGCTACAGATCCTGTAAGTTTGGGTAGCTGGTTTATTGTTATTTAAAGTCCTAATATTAAATATTAACAATGTTTTTGCATCAAAGTAAGTTGAGTTTGAGCTTTGTAGCTGATTTTTTGAACACTGGTTTCAGAGCTCAAACCTTAGCAGAACACACCTCTTGTTTACCCACATGAAAAGTGATGCAGTTTTGATTAGAATTATCATAATATTTGTTAATTTTTTTGTTTTCACATCTTTAGATGCCTCCCTTATAGATTAGTAACTGTAGTTACCTGACTGAATAATTTGATCCTGACTATTAACCTATGAGGTTCTTCTGCCCAGTATCTAGTAAAACTCACCATAAACCCAACTTTGGATTCATCCACCTTGCTTCAAATTCACCATGCTTCATCCTATGGTTTCCATTGTTATATATTTGTGTGGCTCACAAATTACTGTCCTCTCTCAGAGACTGTTATCCTGGGCAAGATATCTGAGTGGTTATGGAGGTATAAAACAACAAAAAAAAAGGGGAGAAAAAAGACCTCTTGTTTTCCTTAAGTAAGTAAGTAAAGTAGGCGACCATAGTCGAGGGTGACCCGAAGGCTCCCTTTTCGATAGCTTACTACACCAAGGTGTAGGGGAGGGCGCTACTCCTTTCCCTGGATTGCTCCACTTTACCCTTGATCCGTACCTTATAATGCTGAGTGTTAACCAAGGAGGCATCAAGTACCATTTTTTGAGTCTTTGGTATGACTCGGCCTGGGATTGAACCCAGGTCTCCCGGGCGATTGGCGAACACTCTAACCGCTAGGCCAATAAATATCCCATCTTTGCTTGATCAGTTACATGTGGGATTATTTCATTGTAGCATTGTGCAAAGACAAAATTATTCTGGGGAAAATGTTTCAGAGTTTTCTGGTGCAAATGAAATATTTTCATTCTGGTGAAATTTCTTTTATTTTTACATACTTTTAGACTTTGAGTGTCTTTATTCTCTTTTTCAAAATGAGACTTGAGAAAGCTACCATGTGTTCATAACTTTTAAATTGTATAAGTTTTAACTTACTAAAAGTCCACATAACCTTTTTTTGTTTACTTTATTTAAAGAAAAATTTTTTTAGATTTATACAAATTTTGCTAAATTGTTTAAAATTTCATAGTTTACACTTAGTGGGTTACTAGTTATTAAATATGTAGATTTTTAAAGACTAAATTTTACTTCATTTGTAAGGCAAAGATTTTTAACAAATATATACACACAAAACTAAAAGATGTAATGATCATAAGTTTCGAAAGTTTTAGTTCTTCTTCTTTCAAATTTGTACATACATATTTATATTCTCAAACCCTAAGTGGCTCTTTAAAGGTTCATTTTATCTCATGTTCACTTTGTGAGTTGCTAATTATAAAATTTCCAGGTTTTTAATGACCAAATTTTAATTCAATAGAAAGGCAAAAATTTTTAGAAATATATACATGTAGCACTCCAAAAAATCAAAAAATACAAATTTATAAAGTATTTCTTTTTAGAATGGGTTTTTCCGATTTTTACTGAGCTAATATTGTGTCAAACAGCAATGCTCCCTTTCACTGAGCAGTCAATACTTTAAATGACAATTTCTTCATTTATAGATTTCTAACTATTTTGTAGCATTTACTTTTCAAATTTGTTTCTATAAATAGCTTCAGTAGCTAAAGACATTTAAGTTTCAAAATTAATTCTATTAAGTTTGAGTTGTATGTTCCTAATATGGAGTGCCTCAAGAATCTGTAGTTTTTGCTTGTTATTTTGATGTTCTAATATTGTTGTGTTTTGGGTAAGAGTTTTCTGAAATTTAGTTGTTGGGGATGAATGTTTTTTTGGATGTTGTGCTATGGAACTGGTATCAGAAAGGTGCATTGTAAGTCTTCTTGATTGGGTAGTTGAGGTTAAACTGATGTATATATTGTTGTTTTCAGAGATACAATCTCCTAAAGGACATTTAAATCAAAATCAAAGGAGAGGAATTATTTTTGATGATTAATTTGGAGGTTTTGAATTCATTATAGTATATGATAAGTTTTATTTTTTTATTAGGATCACTGGGGAGTATATTTCTTTGAATCAATGTTTTTAATATTTTTTCATCTAATTTATAATTGTAGTGCATTTGGTCGCAGTAAAAAAGTTCGATAAATGCTTATTGACTGGGTGGAGTGTTACAGTGTTTATTTTGTTGGTTAACATTTTTAATCATATGTTTAATTTGTTCATCAACAATATAGTTAAGAAACCCATTATTGATGAGAGTTTGTTTTATGTTTTTTATTTCTTTATAAAATATTGTTTTGGAGGAGGAGATTAGTTTGGCATGGGGTATAAGGTTATTAATAATTGCTTTTTTATATTGGAAGGGGCATTCACTTTAAAGTTGAGAGTACAGGAGTTATTATTAGAGGGTTTTTTGTAAGTTGAGGCAGTGAAGTTATTATTATTGTTAGTATCAAGGAGAACATCTAAAAAGGAAATTTTATTGTAGGAATTTACTATGCCTTTTAGCTTAGAGACGGCACCAGGCCGTATGGATGAGGCACCCAATGAGACATGAACTCACTTGTGAAGGTTTGATAGTCTAGCTTGCTAACCATTACACCATCAAAGGTGCTCATAAAAAGAGATTTTGTTGTTCTTGTTTAGTTCATGAGTAAAGATAAGAACTGAATTTTTTTGGAAGGTGTCTTGTAGTATGTTGATTTCCTTAATATCATTACCAAAAATAAGTATATCATCAATATATCTTAGGTATATTGGAAGTTTCCTAGTGCTATTTCATAATTTATTTTCAAGGTCGAACATGTAGAAATTATTGAAGATCAGGCCCAGGACAAATCCCATAGATACCCCATCTGTTTGAACATAAATATTACCAAGATGGTCATGAAATGGAACTTCAGTAGTACATGTTAGGAATATCTTACAAAGTATATTAGGGTTGATTTTAAGAGAAGTAGAAGATGGGTTATTATAAATATTATTTATGATTATATCACTTGTTTCATTGACAGATACTTTAGTGAATAAATTTTCTACATCCAATGAGGTTAGTGTACCATTATTGGGTCTAATTGTATGAAGTGCGTGTAGGTATATGTGATATAATTGGGTACGGAGGATGATTAGGTTTATGTATTTTTACGGTTCCATAAAGATTGCCAAGTTTATAATCACCAATTATTTTGGGTAGTTTTGTGCTATTAAGTTTGGCATTATTAGCAGTGATTAGTTTATTAATTTTTTATTTTAGATGATTGGTGGGAATCTTATTTAATTTTTTGAATTTTGAATGGTCATCGAGAAAATTTTTTGTTTTAAATGGTAGTCTGTTTTATTGAGTACTACAAAAATGTTTGTTTTATCTGCTTTTTTTATGGTGGCGTTAGGGTGATTGTGTAATTCTTTAGTGGCAATTTTTAGTTGATGGGTTAGTAATGTTGGTTGTTTTTTGTTGTATTTATTTTTGATGGCTTCATTCTTAAGGAGATCATGGAATTCAGGTTTGATTGAAAGTACCTTTTTATCCCAAAGTTTTAAAATATTCTGGTATAAAAAAAATAATCTGAATATGAGCACAGGTAAAAAATCATACATAATAGTAGTAATTCTAGTCAATGAAGAACATTAAGTTTATAAGTCTCAAAAATTCACTCTGAATTGTCCAGCAAGACACATGGTGTAACGGTTATAAGTGTTGGTTCCCTAAGCTTCTAAAGAGACAATCATCTGGAGATTGCAGGTTCAATCCTGACTACAGGCGAGTAACAATACAAGAATACTTAATACTTGTTAACGGAATCAGAACAGACGACCCCTGTGGATTCAATAAAGGATGTAGTTCGAAGTTCCATGAAGGTTCCCGAGTTTGACAAACTCCTGAAGAAGGCTGGAGGACATATTGGTTGCAACAGTGTGGAAATAACAATAAAGATGAAGACAATAGTCCAAAAACCCTTAATGATAAAAATCAGGTATGAATCTGTCTTTTCTCCTTCTAGTTATGGGCAAATAGTAGAATAAACTGGGCTCCTTAAATTTGGTATGGCAACCAATCTAAGAGAAAGAAAGCTGAAATCAAAGCAGCAGTTTTCAGATGTTATAATCAGATGATATTTCACTTGTTAAATACCAAATAAAAAGATGTTATATGGGGACTTTCAGAAATCTATGATTTTCAGTCATTATAAAAAAATGAAACTGCGCTTTGTAGCCTTGGTCAGGAAACAATCTTGTAGAATGACAATGAAAACCAGGAGCTGTAATCTCAAAGGTAGTCTTCAATATTATTCTAGCAACTCATTCAACAACACTGGTGCCAAGCTGTATTGGTCTTTGCTTTTCTCTTGGATAACATCAGTGGTAGAGAGGGAGGAGATTTGCTGCATGGATACCTCCTGGTTTTTCTATGCCTAGCCCAGGCCTGTGTTTAGATTTTGGCATAGACCCATGATCTCAGAGAATAGATGCTTTAACCAAGTTAAGCATTTGCATTTCTCAAAAGATGTCTGAGTGTGTGTATATGTGTGTCTGTGTATGTGTGCTTTAATGATTTTATATAAATTTATTCTTTTTTTCAGACTGCCACACCTTGTTTTCTCTATTGCATCCTAGTGTCATAAGTCACTGAGCTGAAATATGATAAAATTAAAAAATGTGGAAAAGAGATAGAAAAACAAAAACCTAAAACAGGATGGGCAAAGACAATTTTAATTATGAAATGGCATATAAATAAATAAAAAACTGTTTATTCAATCGCTAAAATTAATGAATCAGTTTTAAGAAAATATCTTTAATGTCTCTATTTCATAAGTATATTTTTTTTTGTTTGTTTAATATCAATTTAAAATTTATGGCTTTCAATTGATTGTGATTAATATGCTCGGATCAAGTTCATATATAAATGGTCACTACATAACTTTTCTCCAATATTTTCTCACTTAACATTGTTTGGTATATTTTATGGCTTGTAAATTTTCATTAGTTACTTTTATTCATTACTTAAAATTGGGTTTGAAACTCATTTTAATAACATTAAAATACTTAGTATTGCTGGTGTGTTGGTACTATTTACCAACCCCTCCGCTCGGGCAGGATATGACACAAGGTCAATTTTTAAGCGGAGTTTAACAGGTTTTAATTCAGAGTTTTCCTTCTCCTAGACTAGTTGCCTCACCAAGGCTGAAGAACCTAGTCCGTCCTACTATTTACCCATAGCTGGAGGGAGAATAAGGGGGTTCATACCTTTCCCAAGGGTATTTGCCCGAAAGTGAACGTAATAGCGCGACTGGAGTACGAACTCGCGTACTACGATTCTGCAGTTCATCGCTTTAACCATTACACCATGAGGACACCCTCATTGCTGGTGTGTTGGTAAATTTTGTTTTTGTTAGAGTTATGAAAAACTGATGGAAATATATATATATATATATATATATATATATATATATGAAGGTAAATATAGATAAAATCCGACAGTATGAAGGTAACAGAAAAAGCATAATCCAAATAGGTGAATATATATATACATATGAAAACTTACTTGTTGCATATTTCTCAATAAATGGGAGGTTTTGTCTCATTTCTTTGGGAAATTCAACATTTTCAAATATTTTTCCACGTGCTAGACACGTTCTAATGACTTTTGAATAATGAACACGATGTGCACATTTATGTATCTTTTCATTGCATATTTCTCATTTGCTCCTGTCATCTCAGCAAGCATCAATCGCTATGTGAACTATTTTGATATCCAAGTCCTGATGATGGTTACTGAAACTGAAATGTTAACGTCAACTTTACATCATAATATATTCACCTATTTGGATAATGTTTTTTCTGTTACCTTTATATATATATATATAAAGTCTTTGAATTTTTGTAAAATATCACTAAACAACTTAGATAATAAAGTGATAAAGTCTAGATTTTTAGACAAATCAGTTTGGAAAAAATCATGAGGACATTAAAAGAAGTACAATATAGAAGCTTCACACAATATTTAAAGAGGAGTTTCAAAGGTATTTTTACTAATAGAAAAATTAATGGAATTAGTGTGTTCAATGCAAAGAGGACTAATTTGTTCATCTCTACCTTGGTAAATGTCTTCAGTCTTGATAGTTTTTGTATGTGTGTGTCTAGGTGTGTGTGTGTGTGTGTGTGTATATATATATATATATGTGTGTGTGTGTGTGTGTGTTTACAAGGGTGGATAAAGTCCATAGCCTGACATGTTGCTAAGAAACTATTGACATTTCAGTTTCGTAATACAAAAGCTAATTAGTAAAGAAATAGAGAATGCAAATATAGTTTTAGACATTTGACAGAAAGGGTGTATAGAAATCCTATGATAATTTTATTTTCTTATGGATATTACAGCTTATGTTTTTTCACTCACTCTGTTTACTTAATTAAATAGATTTCCTCAAAATGTTTTAAAGCCTTTTAAAGCCTTCTCCATTAATAAACAACTAGGGAATTTCTCATTCATCTATTTACTGTTACCAACTCACTGGTTTCTTCTATCATCATCTCTTTATATGCTCTTGAAGATGCTCTTTCTTTTTCTTATAGAAAGGTGTTTGCTAAGATATCCATTCAAGCCAGAGGTGTGTTACTAATAGATTCATGTCTTGGCTTGGTATATCAGGAACACCTACAGCTTATCCATAATTCATTCTTCTTCACAGGTTGTAATATATGAGTAAGCAACAGACAAAAGTAATTTCTCATATAAGTATTGTGAGGTTTAGTCATCAGTTTGAAACATTATTGAATTGGTTAAGCACCTCTGTCTCTGCCAACTCCAGTGCCCCAGACAGTTGGAGCCAAATGAGTTAGTGTCCTGCACTAAAGAAACTGTTTATCTGCCAATGCCAACATTTCAGACATCTTTGCCTTCATTTCCATTCTCTCTTTTTTATTTGTTTCTTTATTGTTTTGAATTTTTTTCACTTTTTTCTTACCATTTCCTCTCTCTCATCCTCTCTCTGGATATCCTGAATATTCTCTTTCTCTCCCTCTCTCTCTCTCTCCTTCTGGATTTTCTGGCTGCTCTTCTCTCCTCTGGATCCACTAACTGCACTTGCTCCTTTTAGATCATCTGACCGCTCTCTCTTTCTCTCTCTCTTTAATATTCTGACTGTTCTCCATCTTTTTCTGGTTCTCCTGACACGCTTTTTCTCTTTCTGGATCTATTGACTAGTTTCCCTCTCTGTGGATCTTCTATCCTCTCCTTTCTCTGAATCTCCTGAGTGTTTTCTCCCTCTCTGAATCTCCTGACCATCTCCCACTTTCTTCTCTGACACTTATACTCACTCTCCCTGTTTCCCTTCACTTTCTAGTTTTTCTTTTCTTTCTCTATCTTAATCACTTCTTACCTTCTATATTTGTTTATTTGCAGCCTTTATAACTTTTTCTTTAACAAAATGTTTAAACACTTATCTTAAATCAATGAAGGAAAAATTCACTTTGGCCAAACTGTTCAATTGAAATGAAAAAGGATTTATTATGAAAGCTTAAAACCATGGATAGATCTTGATCAACCTTCAGCGTTTCAACAATTTTTTTTTTTTAAATAGGATCTACTGGTGGCTAAAAGTTCTCCTTTGTGTTCAGTGTGATTCAAAGGGAATTCTTTATGATAAACTATTAAGACCTTAGCAATTTCTGACCTTGTGCCAAACCAAGTAAAGCTTAGTAAATGTTTAGTTGAAGACAACATTCAACATTTCAACATTAATGAATCTGCTGTTTGGTAGGATTCAAAGAAAATTCTTTCATATGAATTCCTGAGACCTGAACAAATTGTAACTGCTCAATGTGTGAAAACTTAAAGACCTTTTTTCTAGGCAAGAAAGTCAACCTGTGGTTTTGCTGCATCACAGCATCTGTGAGCATATTGCTAATGCAATGCAGCAAATGGCTATAGTGCTGCAATGGGGCATTCTTTCACATGCAGGATGTTTTCCAGTACAATCACTTTGAAACTTTCATTTTGTTCTCAGCAATACTCTTTGTTTGCTCAGTGGTTTCAACAAGCCCAAATTATCTATGAAAAAAAATCTTCAAAGAATGCATCAAATGAAAGTGGGAATCATTCTTTTGTGATGGAATAATCAATTTAGTTGAAAGGTGACTGAAAGGCATAGAAAGCTAGGAAAATACTTTGATGATTGAATAATGATGCTATGAGTTTATAGAAATAAAAGATTTGTTCCAAAAATAATGATGGAGACCTTTGTATCAACCTAAGAAAACATTCTTCTCTCCTTTCTTTTTCTTTCATTTTGTTTCTCTTTCCTTTTCCTTCATTTTGATTTCTCTCTCTTTTTTCTGTTTCTCTTTTTCTTTCATTTCGTTTTGCCCCTTTTTTTCTGTTTATCTTTTTCTTTCTTTTCAATAACTTTCATTGCTCTTTCATCCTGTTCTTTCCCTTTTCTTCCCTGCTTTTTTTCTCACTTGTTGATATCTTCTTTTCTTGCTCAATTTTCTCCTTCATTTCAAACCTTGCATACTTCTAGGTTACCTTTGGGTAATGTTAGTTATAGCTGTCATTTTATATCTTTTATGCTAAGAGGTTCGTACCTTTTCAGTTATTAGTTTTTGGAAATAAAACAAAATTTGATATGGAGAAAATTTGAAGTTTTCTGTAAATAAATATCTAAATACCTCTGGTTCTCCTCCATATACCAGTACCTCTAGTTCTCTTTCTTATTTTCCATGTATCAATACCTTTACTCCATGTCTTTATGATAAACTATAGAGTCATTACTTACTCCATGTCTCAATCCTTTCAGCTCTCTCATTCTCTCTTTCTAAATTCCTATGATACTCTCTTGCTCTCTCTCTCTCTCTCTCTATATATATATATATATATACACCTCCATTTTATTCACTATGTCATTCTCAATCTATCTCCCTCTCCATCAGTGTTTCATTTCTTTCTCTTCTATATC
>CAUZXS010003763.1:0-16664 GCA_963585895.1 Sepioteuthis lessoniana | reverse complement strand
GCCCTTTTTTGTCTACAACTATTTAACACCTGCGATCTTTTATTTAACATATTCTTACTTTTACAATTTGCTATTACCAATTTTTCCTCCATGCACAGATTGCAAGCTCTATTACCTGCCCTATATTTGCGGCATTTCTTTATTACTTCCCATTTCATTATAGGATATACTCCTTGTTTACCCTTAAGTTCCCACACAGAACTAGATAAAGCAGTGCTATACCTATACTTCTCGTGCGAAAAACTTGTTCTATGGTTATAGTAGCTAGTTTTAAAATCCCCTTGTGACGACCCAAAGTATTTTTTTTATTTCCCTTATTATTCGAATCACTATATACTTCTACTTTATACACTACACATTCCTGCTTACATTTGCCTTTGAGGGGACACCTAACCTTATCCCTACCGTTGCATTTATCAATCTCTTTATTTTTCTTTGTACCTAATTTAGCTATATTACTCCTATTTATTATTCCATTAATGTTTGGCATGCAACTGTAGCTTAATTTTATACAATTCTTATTAAATACCTTCTGTAATTGGTTCCCACTATGGAAGTTTCTTTTTAATATCTTGAAGAACTCCTTTCCCAAGTTATTAACTACTTCCATGTTGTAAGGGGGATTAAACCATAAAATTTTCCTAGGTCTATTTCTCCTTCCTTGTGTACCAATTCTATCCCTATTCCTATATTCTAAATTTACCCTATATCCGTCATTCTTTAAAGCCTCCTCATATTCCTGCGTAGTTCGTTCAAAAATTTCCCTGTTGGAGGAGTTATTTGATAATCTATGCTCTATTCCCTTAGGTACATGTTTAAAGACCTGTATTGGGTGATTAGATCCCCTGTTTACATAACGCAGATCTTGGTTCCTTTTTCTAAATGGAGATACTGTTGCACTATGTAAGTTTAAAGTAACATCAAGATAATCAGTTATTTTTAGGTCTGTTGTTACATCTAATCTAAATCCAAATTCCTCAAACAGCTTATACAATTTTTTTCTAATCCCATCACACTTCTTCGGTGTACTTTTATCCACTATAATCAGTCGGTCATCATGATAAAGTCCATGGCTGCTAGGGTCCATAATCTTATTAATACTATACAATAATACACACCCGACGAGCTCACAAATTTCTGCGCCATCATATGCTCCAATTGAAACGTCAAAATTTCCACCCTCCCCTTTTTTTTATCCATGCACTATCTTCATAGTATAACAATGTTTTACGACAATGCTTAATTATTTCCACCTTATCTAAAGGTATAACCATATATTTTTTAGCCAAATCTAACGCTCTATCCAATGTCCTTTCTGTTATCGACGGATAAAAATCCTTTATATCATATTTAATAAAGGAGCACCTATCATCCTTCTCATACTCCTCAAACCACTTAATACAGTCATTAGTGCTCCTCCACTGATTGATGTTTAATGCCAGCCTAAGTGATTCACATATTTCTTGTACGATTATCTTACTAATCCTACCTATTTGTGTCTTGGCCGGGTTAATGAGCCTACATTCCGGATTAGACTTGAAATTACTTTTGTGGTCTTTTATAGTAATAAAACAATTCTTGGCATTGTATTTTTCTACTCTATCAACAATACCTAGTTTATGCGCCAACATTTTTGCTTCGTTATTTAACTCTTTTTCGAGATCAGGTGGTGTTTTCTTATAATTCTTAACCACCTCCTTAAATATCATTTGTTTATATTTTCCTTTTCTATTTCATATAAATTGCCCAACTTATCTGACTTTACAAATATTTTTTCGGACTCCTTAAATCTCCTCATATCCTCATACATTTTTTGTTGAATATTATTGCGCATTTTCCTAAATTTTATCTCCTTAACCATTCCTATCATTTCAGCTTCAAATTTATCCATCTCTTTGATATGGGGGGGTGTTTCGTAGTTTTAAACCCATATTTCTCCCTTCCCTCCTTATCTGTATAGTTAATTGTATTGAGAAAAAATATGCTTTCCACCTCGTACTTTTTATAAATGATTCTATCCTCCTCAACAGAACTAACTTATACTGATGCCTATCAGGTATTGGTATGTTCTTGTATGAATAACTTACGTTCGCTCTCTCCATAGTAACAAGAGCAGAGAAAGTGCTCAATGGACAAACACCAGAGCTTAAATATTTACTAATCTAATATCTACCAGTATTCACGGTATCGGAAAAAACAAAAAAAACCCTGGTCAGGAACAAGAGATAAAAGTACCTCGAATCACGGTCCAGAGGAAAAAAGAAAAAAGTTTTTTGGGTAAAAAAGAAAGAAAAGGCCAACCTCGACCGACTCCTTGAAAAAAATCAAGGGGTACGCATTCAGTGGTCAAAAGAAAACCAAATAACCCTCCGCGAGTGCTGCAATGCTATAATTACTAAAGTGCTCAACACAATACAATGGAGCCAATTATAGAATTAACTTAAATCGCAAGTCGAAAATCTTCTACTAAAGTTTCACCTTAACGGATCATCAGGAAGCTTAATTTCTTTATTTCCGACAAAGTATACAAAGTTTACTTTTCGGTGGGCACAAGGCCCAAGAATTTTTGGGGGGTGAAGGGAAAGGGATGAAAACTGTATTATTCTATATTATTCTATGTAGCCCTAGCTAGTCCCTCTCATCGTCCACAATCATTCTTTTCATTCATTCCATACAATAAATTTCTTCATCCACCCAACCACGCCACAACCACCAAAATACCTTATTTGCTCCATGAAACCCTACTTAAAACCCGACAAAATTTAATGACGTATGTACAGCGAGTGAAAGGATGATGGGGGATTGGAGAAAAAAGCCCCAGAGTAAACAAAACATAAACCCGGTTGGTTTCCCTCCCATCCCCCCTTCTATGTTCTGGAGAGTCGACTGTTTTCTGGTATCTGGGCAGGATCCAGAAACAAGCCGAAGCTTTCCCTATGGGGGGGGGGGCAATCCTAAGTTTAAACGGGATAAAATAACAAACGGGAAAGGGCGTCGGTCAGGAAAGGGAAATGAACATGGAAAACAGAAATGTGTGACCAAGATCCTCAAAGGGGGGCCGGAACTCAAGAAGTGGTAGAAGGGTAAAAAAAAAGAAACTGGGAATGGGGAGGATCTTGAGGGAAACTAACATCTAAGTGGTGGGGACAATTACACACCTCACTCCACTAGCTAGGGGGTCTAGATATCCTTAAAGAATTCAAAAAGTGCCTACTTACCCGGGGTGGGGTTCCGAAGGACCCGGACCATCGTCGCCATGCGCAGGCAGAGGGGGGAAGGATGACTCCAACGTTGCTCCCTTGCATACGACCAAGCTCGCTGCATGCACCCACCTTTTGCTGAATGTTATGCGGTCCAAGCATCTTCTATCGCATCTAATCTTGACCCTAAGCAGATGCCTAAAGAACAAGATCAGATCACGATAAGAAAAGTTTGCACCCTCATACAATCCCTTGTTTCGCGTCTCCCAAATCACCATTCTAGCCACGGCTAGGATCACGAAAAACACCCTACGCTTCTCACCTCGATACGGAGGGTTAACGTTATCGACGACGTAACCAACGTCGAGCAGCACGAGCTCTCTAGGGCTGATGCGAGCCGTCCACTCCTCGACGTGGCTCCAGAACGGGCGAACCCGCTCGCAGTAGTAGAAGGCGTGCAAAAGCCGTTTCCTCTAGACCACTGTCGCAGCGGGGGCAGTCAGGCATATCTGCTATGCACGCTCTGTAAGCCCAGTCGTTGAGGGCCAACGCGTTTCGAGCTAGCCGCCAGGTGAGCGAGAACTCGGAGTTGCTCAAGAAGCCCGAACCTGGCGCCCAATTCCACTCGGAGCGAATCTCCTCCGCCGACCAGCCGAGCCGCTCCACCAGAGGATCCGAGGCGGAACCCACCACTAATCCTCTATACAGCTCCTTACGAGTCCATGAGAGGTCACTTGACCGAGGAAGATTTCGAAGGGCCCTGCGGCACACGACGACGACTGGTGGCTCGTCCCTTGGCCTACGACGGCCTTCAGCCTCGGGACACAACCTCAGGTCGGGGAAGGAAACTCCAACCTTGAGGCTCCACACCGCGTCCGACGTCAATGATCGGCCCAGGTAAGCCAGTCTCTCAGCGAGCCGGTGGCTCTCGAGATCCGGCATCCCCAGACCCCCATTGCAAGGACGTTGATAGCAGACCTGCCTACGCACCAACGGGCTTCCACCTTTCCAAAGAAGCTTGAAAAGGGATTGTATCAGCGCCGCCCGATGATCCTTAGGCAGAGGAAGTACGGACAAACGGTAAAGGATCAAGGGGAAGATGTGCACGGCACACACCTCAGCCCTGCCCTTTAAGGACAACCGCCTTCGAAGCCAGGTAGCCACCTGCGCTTCTACCTTGGCCCGTACCTCCAACCAATTACGCTCCAGCTGGAGGCCCGGCCCGAACCACACCCCGAGGATGCGGACGGGACCGTCACTCCAGCGGAAGGGCCCTGGCAGGGGAACGCTGCCCCTCCAGGCACCCAGCCTTCGCTCTTGTCAAAGTTGACCTTGGCACCTGCTACCTTTTCGTATCTCGCAACCGCCTCCTTCACAGCCACTATGTCCCGACGCCTGGACACAAAGACCGTGATATCATCGGCGAACGCGGAAATCTTGGCTCGGACGCTGCCGCTTAGCAAGATTCCGCGCAGGGCCGGACGAACCCCTCCATCCCTAAGCCTTCGGAGCAGGGGCTCCAGAGCAAGGACATAGAGAAGGGGGGACAAGGGGCAGCCTTGCCGGACCGATCGCTCGATCGCAAAAGCCCCCGAACATCTCCCGTTCACCTGCACCACCGCCTGTGGGTTATGGTACAGAATGCTAATCCATTTGCAGAACTCCGGTTGGAATCCGGCGGTCTCCAAAACCGCCGCCAAGAACCGGTGGTCCACCCTATCGAAGGCCTTGGACTGATCTAAATTGATCAGCGCGGCTTTCGTGTCGTCTTTTATCCCCTCTAGAATCTGGCGCACCAAGTGCAAGTTGTCCCGGATCGATCTTCCCTTCACAGCGTAGTTCTGCTCAGGGCCGATCAGATCACTGATGACAAGCTGCAAACGGTTCGCCAAGACCCGGGCCAAAATCCTTAACTCCGTGTTAAGCAGAGTTATGAGCCTGTAATCATCTAGATCCCCCCGAACATGCCTGCCACCTTTCTTCAGCAATGTGATCACACCCTTGGTGATGCTACCAGGGATGGCTCCCTGGGCAAGCCAATGGTTGAACACATTCGTCAGAATAGGGGCAAACATGTGCGACATCCTCAAGTACACTTCGTAGGGTAAACCGTCCAGTCCAGGCGACTTGTTAAGGCCGACCTGCTTCATCGCACTACGGACTTCGCATTCTGTAACCGCACCCTCGCAACTAGCCGCTTCCGCCTCCCCAAGGCGGGGGAAGTCGGCTAAATAGTCACGAAACTCCTGAGCCTGGAGGTCAGGACAGCAGGCGAAGCGATCTCGAAAGTGTGCCCGGAAAGCCTCACGAATCTCACGGCTCGATCTCAGCACGCGCCCGTCCGGGACGTTAACGTACTCGATATACCGACAAGGGAACCTTCTCAACTCTTCCCTACGCATTAACGCGCTGCATTTCACGGCTTCGTTCGAAACTATTTTTAGCCTATTTCTAACTACGAAACCCTTGTAACGCTCGCTAGCCTCGCGCTCAAGGTCCCCCTTAGCTAGATCTATGGCTACGGAGTCCCCCCCTTCCACCGCCCGGGAAAGTCTATCTTCTAAGGATTTCGCCTTCTTAGCCCTATCTAGAGCGAGCTGCTGGCTGTATTTGATGGCGAAATCCCTAATCCTATGCTTAAGGGATACCCACCACCTATTCCCAATAACCGCCCCCACTAACGCCCGCTGAATTAGGTTTTCCAGCCGCTTCCGGAAGTCCCAGTAAGGAGGTATTGAACTTCCATTAGCTGGCCAGACTAGGCCTATTGACTAACTGCAGGCTGACCCTAACAAGTTTATGGTCAGACCGCCCTAACCAGTGGAACGTGGGACAAGCAACTAGGTCACTGTCAGCTCTACTCACTAACACTCTGTCCAGGTAAGACCGGACCTGGTCAGAGGGCGAATTTCCTATCCACGTCCACATCTCCCTCCCTGAGTGATCGAGACGGAACCTGTCGACCAATTCGAACTCAGTCAAAAAGTCCGACAGGGCGTTGTCACACCTTGCCACACCGCTAGCACCCCGACCGGCCCTATCTAGATTGGGGTCAAGGATCGCATTCCAATCCCCCATTAGAACTGTCCGCTTCGAAGCATCCAGGAACGACCCCAACCGCCGAAGGAAGGAGCGTCTCTCCGCAGTGCTATTGGGCGCATGAACCGCAGCTATTCGGAACTTGAAGGTTTTCAAGGCAACATCATCCACCAGCAGCCGGCCCCCGTCACCTGCAAAGACAACATCAACAATCGCATCAAGGCTGCGTCCAACTAGCAGAGAGACACCAGCGCTGAGGCGGCTGCCGAATGCTGAATAAACGACAAAGTCGTTCTCCAGCACCCGACAGTCCGCCTCGCAAATGAAGTGAGTCTCCTGCACCGCAGCGACATCCACACACAGGTTCGAGAGGTCCGAAAGCAAATGCGCACACCTGCTTGCGTCCCTCAGTCCCCTCGCATTTAAAATAGCAATGTTTAAAGCCATCCTGGCACACTTACCTAGTCAGTGTCGACGATGGGCCGGGAGTCCTCGGGGGTGAGGATGCCAACAGCCTGTCTCAAGGAGCCGGTGCCGAGTTCAGTCGTAATTCGGCACTTCCTGGACACTCCACCGACATCCAACGGGAACCGCACCTTTAGACACCTATATAAAGAGGGATGAACTAAAATGGGGGTCCTCCCCGTGCAAAATGGCAAGAATCGCTTCAGAGAGGAGTGCTCCAACTCCGCCAGCACAACGCCCGTGTCCGTCTGACGGACCGCGTCCAAGAACTTCCACACGCCCTTGGAACGGTCGCCAGACGAACGGACGAAGGTGGTCACCATGGGTGCACTCCTAAAGTTCGTCGGGTCACAAATTTTCTTTCCCTGAATTTTCTCCAGGTCCAGCAGTGGCTTCAGTGTCTTCCGGAGCTGGTAGTCCGTCACGGATTCCGGCCCGACAGTACACAGAGCCACTGCCTTGCTGCATTGTTCCTCGGTTAGCTCTTTCGTTTTAGTATGCCGCCGGGATTTCCTTTGTGCGGGATCTGCCGACGCTGTAGCTGGTTCTGCTGCAGGTGCTGGATCTTTCTCCAATGCTGCTGGAAACAGTTCCGGAGAGGAGGATGGACTAAGGGAGGGAAGGGAAAAGGTCCTCAGCAGACTTTTTGGGGTCAGTCTATCATGGGACTGGGACCTTACTATTTGATGGGGGCGAGTCTTTGTTGGCTGGGGAGGGTGGTGTGACAGTTCAGGGGGTTGTGGGGATTGTGAGGGCTGAGAACATTTTGGTTCAGATGGGGCATGTTGTTGAGTGGGGTATTGAGGTGGTGGCGGACATGGTGGAAGTATTAGTGGAGGAGGAGGTGGTAGAGGAAGAATTGGTGGAGGAAGTGATAGCAGAGGAGGCGGGATTTGCGAATTCGCTGGAGCTTGATGAGGGAGAGGTTTAGTTTTAGGAAGGAAGGCATGAGAGGGGCCTTCAAGGGGATCCTCAGGGCAGGTTGGCCCCCGAGCAGACCTTCTTAGCTGCACCCTCTCCGCTGCTCCTTCTCCTCTTCAAGTTCGTAGCCGTCTCCATTGGTGTATCTACGGATTTCGGTGCGGGGGAACTTTGCTTGTTTTTTGCTTTTTTCCTCGTTTTTGACAAAGGAGGATGCTCCGTGATGTGTGCTGGGATTGGCGCTGTCACTGATGTATAAATATTAGTTTCTATTGGAGATACTGTCTTCTTTGTAGCTGGTTCCACTTCCTTTACAGGAGAGGCAGATGATGGCTTGTCCTCGGATTTTTGAGGGGATTTCTTTTTTTTTCCTTCGATTGACTTCAATCCACTCCTCCACTGTTTTGGGTGTAGGTATGTCTTGTTCTTTCTCCCTTGTTGGGACTGTGGGAACTGCTGTTGCTGTGGTTTCTGTGGCTGCTGTGGCAGCTGCAGCAGCTGGGGCTTGTGGTGGATCCTTTTTAGGACAGAACTTCGCAATATGCCCCAACTGCTTAGAGCTCCAACAGCGCGGGCGTCTTCCTTCCACAATTACCATCATCTGCCTCCCTCTGCTTACAATGGTTTCCGGGATCGACTGGAAACCCTCCCGAGCTAGGCACATCCGGAACACGTAGTCCCCGTAGGCCGTCCCGGCTGCTGACCTGAGTAGGGTTATTTCCTCTACGTTCCCGTACGAACTGAGGAACGCGGCCAGTACTTCTCCTGTTAGAAAAGCCGGGACGTTACAGATGGTAACCCGAATCCTACGGGTGCTTAGGTATTCCGGCTGCAGCCGGAAGAATTTTGTCATTATATTGCTCGAAGCAACCTTGGCCGCCTGGTCGCCGGACGGGAGCAGGACATCCCATGTCGCAAAACTCCTTCTGCAGAAGTATTGGCATGGGACGCCCGCTTTTCTCAGAAGGTCCTCAGACCCTTCCTTCTTTAGGCCAACGACCCGCCTAGTTTTTTGATCCGTCACCACCAGAGAGACGATCCTTGGCTCCAGCTTCTCGACGAGTTCCGGTATGGGCAAAATCTCATTGCCCTTAAAATAGTTGGCATATTTGCCCACCCGGTCCTTCTCGTATTCTTCAGTCCTTTTCTGTTTGATTTTCCATGGTGGTGGATCCTCATGCTGGCTCTTTTGCCCTGGTGGTATAGGGCTTCCTGATTCAGAAGGAAGGGATGGCCAGTTTGAGCCGATCAAGCTCAAAGGTTGCGACTCTTCCGACTGCCTCGGGAGGGCTTCTTTTTCTTGATTATCCGTAGTTGGGACATTGTGATTGGTCGGGTCAATAAGTTGTTTATCAGATGAAGAGGAGGAAGAAGAAGACCCCTCCATGATTGCCAAAAATTAGCAATCAGGAGGGCCAACGTAGAATGCGGTGTAAGAAGTGATTGAATATGGACCTAAATTTAAACTAAAAAAGACCGAGCAGTAAAAAAAAATTAAAAGTCAAACTAAAAGACTGGCAAAAGTTGAACTAAAGACTGACAAAACTTAAATCAGTCAAGTAGAAAAAAAAAGAGATTGGTAAGACGACACTAAAATTCAACTGAAATTAGGTCAAAACAAGTCTTACCACCATTTTTCTTTTTTAAAAATTGCATAGAAAAGACGTAGCTATCTGGAAAAAACAAACCTAACTCGGAGAACAATGTTGACCTCGTCAGGAAGCCTACATTCGACTATCTTTTAAGGAGAAATCGCCTTCTTTTATTCATCAAAAACCCCACCTAGCCCAGAATTTGCATAAATATATATATATATATAAATAACTAAATTATAGATACCATATTTTTATTTGAAAAAAAAAAGAAAAATACTCTATAACTTATTCCTAATTATGTAGTAACCACGCCCTTTTGTGTCTACAACTAATTAACACCTCCGATCTTTTATTTAACATATTCTTACTTTTACAATTTGCTTTTACCAATTTTTCCTCCATGCAAAGATTGCAAGCTCTATTACCTGCCCTATATTTGCGGCATTGGAAAAATTGGTAATAGCAATATATATATATATATATATATGCAAATTTCATTGAACATAATAGATATTTTATGCCTACATATTCTCTTTTGGATCCGTTCGAATTCCCGTATTACTTTTATCGTATTCGGGGGGAATTGATTTAGGTATTGTCCATAGTTGTATGTATCCCTAGTACTTTCTGCCCGACTTTGGGCCATCATCAGGGGAGAATCTGTTACAAAAGTGATGTAACTTTTGTTTTAGCAAATTACTACTGTGTAAGGACGTCTTTGCTGTTGGAGATTATGGCGCTTGCTTTTAAATGTAATTCTGTAAATAGTGCCAGTAGCTAAAGACATTTAAGTACGTTAGCACTGGTTTGGGTACTCCTTTACCCTCAACTTTAAAAGTGAATGCCCCTTCAGATATAAAAAAGCAATTATTCGTAATGTAATATCCCGTGCCAAACTAATCTCCTCCTCCAAAACAATATTTTATAAAGAGGTAAAAAACATAAAACAGGCTCTCATCGATAATGGGTTTCCTAACTATATTGTTGATGAACAAATTAAACGTATGATCAAAAATGTTAACCAACAAAATAAACAGCGTACTACTCCATCCAGTCAACAAACATATATCAAACTTTTTTATCGTAACCAAATGCACTACAATTATAAATCCGATGAAAAAATAATGAAAACATTGATTCACAAAAACATACTCGCCACTGATCCTAATAAAAAAATAAAACTTATTATATATTATAATAAGTTTAAAACCTCGAATTTGGTCATTAGAAATAACTCCTCTCCCTCGATTGGGGTGTTGCAAAAAACCAACGTTATATATATGTTGGTTTAACCTCAACTACCCTGTCGAGGAGACTTACAATGCACCTTTCTGACACAAGTTCAATAGCTCAGAATTTAAAAAAACATTCATCCTATTTACCAACCCTCCGCTCGGGCAGGATATGGCACTAGGTCAATTTTTAAGCGGAGTTTAACAGGTTTGAATTCAGAGTTTTCCTTCTCCTAGACTAGTTGCCTCACCAAGGCAGAAGAACCTAGTCTGTCCTACTATTTACCCATAGCTGGAGGGTGAATAATTGGATTCATACCTTTCCCAAGGGTATTAGTGCTATGTGAAATGCACTGAGTTTCATCCTGGATTTGAACTCGTATCACCGTGTTCATTTCCTACGACGATAATAATTACACCACGGGCACCTCCGAAAAATTCTCACCGACAACACAACAATACTCGAACATCAAAATAATAAACAAAAACTTCAGATTCTCGAAGCACTATATATTAGAAACCTGCAACCCGCACTTAATAGAATTAATTTTCAAACCAGTGCTAACGTACTTAAATGTCTTTAGCTACTGGCACTATTTACAGAATTACATTTAAAAGCAAGTGCCATAATCTCCAACAGCAAAGACGTCCTTACACAGTAGTAATTTGCTAAAACAAAAGTTACATCACTTTTGTAACAGATTCTCCCCTGATGATGGCCCAAAGTCGGGCAGAAAGTACAAGAGATAAATACAACTATGGACAATACCTGCATCACTTCCCACCGAATACGATAAAAGTAATACGGGAATTCGAACGGATTCAAAAGAGAATATGTAGGCATAAAATGTCTATTATGTTTAATGAAATTTGCATTAACGAAGAAATGCTGCCTAAATATACATATATATATATATGTATATATATATATATAGTATATGTATATATATATATGTATATATATATATAGTATATGTATATATATATATGTATATATATATATATATATATAGTATATATATGTATATAGTGTATATATATATATAGTATATATATATATAGTATATATATATATAGTATATATAGATATATATGTATATATATATAGTATATATATAGTGTATATATGTATATATATAGTATACATATATATAGTATATATTGATGTATATATATAGTATATGTATATATATATAGAGTATATATATATATATAGAGAGAGAGTATATATGTATATATATAGAGTATATATGTATATATATATATATTGTATATATGTATATATATAGTATATATCTAAATATATGGTATATATATATATACATATATAGTATATATATACATATATAGTATATATATAGTATATATATATAGTATATATATATATATATAATGTATATATATATATAGTATATATAGAGTATATATATTGTATATATATATATATACTATATATATATATAATATATATATAGTATATATAGTATATATATATAGTATATATATATAGTATATATAGTATATATATATAGTATATATATATAGTATATATAGTATATATATATATAGTATATATACTTAGTATAAATATAGTATATATATAGTATATAAATAAATATATATATAGTATATATATATATAGTATAAATATGGTATATATATAGTATATATCTACAGTATATATATATATATATATTATATATATATATAGTATATATATATAGTATATATATACATATATATATATATACAGTACATATATATATGTGTATAGTATATATATATATATATATATATATATACATATATATATAGTATATATATACAGTATATTTATATATAGTATATATATATATAGTATATATACTTATATATATATAGTATATATATATATATATATAGTATATATATATATATATATATATATATTGTATATATATATAGTATATATATATATATAGTATATATATATAGTGTATATATATATACTATATATATATAGTGTATATATATATATACTATATATATATATAGTATATATATATAGTATATATATATAGTGTGTATATATATAGTATATATATATAGTGTGTATATATATAGTATATATATATATAGTGTATATATATATAGTATATATATATATATAGTGTATATATATAGTACATATATATATACTATATATATATATAGTATATATATATAGTGTATATATATAGTATGTATATATATATACTATATATATATACTATATATATATAGTATACATATATAGTATATATATATATATAGTATATATATATAGTATATATATATATATATATAGTACATATATATATAGTATATATATAGTATATGTATGTATATATTATATATATATATATATAGTATATATATATATGGTATATATATATAGTATATATATATGTATATGGTATATATATATATATATAGTATATATATATATAGTATATATATATATAGTTTATATATATATATACTATATATATATATATTATATATATATAGTTTATATATATACTATATATATATATAGTATATATATATATAGTATATATATATAGTATATAAATATATATATAGTATATATATATAGTATAATTTTGTATAAATATATATATATATACATAGTATATATATATATTATATATTGGATATATATATATAGATGTAGTATATATATATATAGTATATATATATATTATATATATATATGTATATATAGTATGTATATATATAGTATGTATATATATAGTATATATATATATATATAGTATATATATATATATATAGTATATATATATAGTATGTATATATATATAGTATATATATATATATAGTATATATATATATATAGTATATATATATGGTATATATACAGATATAGTATATATATAAATATATTGTATATATATATAGTTTATATATATATAGTATATATATTATATTATATATATATATAGTATATATATATAGTATATATATAGTATATATATTATATTATATATATATATAGTATATATATATAGTATATATAAAGTATATATATTATATTATATATATATATAGTATATATATATAGTATATATATAGTATATATATATAGTATATATATATAGTATATATATAGTATATATATATATTATATATATATAGTATATATATATAATTATATATATATATATAGTATATATATATAGTATATGTATATATATATATAGTATGTATATATATACATGAAGGCTATCACGTGACATATGTATATAGTATATACATATAGTGTATATATATAGTATATATATAATATATATACATATAGTATGTATATATAGTCTATAGTGTATATATATAGATATAGTGTAATATATATATATAGTGTATATATATATATATAGTGTATATGTATATATGTTGCATATATATATGTATATATATATATATATAAATAGTATATATATATATATATATCGTGTATATATATATATATATGTATATAATATATATATAGCATATATATATACATAGTGTATATATATAGGAGATATATATATAGTGTATATGTATATAGTATGTGTATATATATAGTGTATATATATATAGTGTATATATATATATAGTGTATATATATATATATACTATATATATATATATATAGTATATATATGTATAGTATATATGTATAGTATATATATATATATATTATATATATATGTATAGTATATATATGTATAGTATATATATATAGTATGTATATATATAGTATATATATACAGTATATATATATAGCATATATATATATATATATATATATATAATATATATATATATATATATAGTTGTTGTCAAACACTTAAAAAAGTGCACAGAAACGCCTCGTCAGTGATGTTCTTGGGGTCCAACATCATACTTGCTCTCCCAAGTGACCCACTTGGGAGAGCAAGTATGATGTTGGACCCCAAGAACATCACTGACGAGGCGTTTCTGTGCACTTTTTTAAGTGTTTGACAACAACTATATATATATATATATACTATATATATATATATACCGGAACTTTTGTTCCAGCCGGCGATCCTGCTGTAAAAATAAAAATAAAATTTTTTTAATGCTACTGCTAACGAGTTTTTAAAATGGTATGGCCAATGAGAAACGACCTACGTCACTTCCCTCGGATTCACGGCGAATTATACAGGTAAACATACTGCAAACTGTCTTTATTGTTAATCTTGTATGAGTACACTCACTTGCACTGAGCCAGGTTTTGATTTAGGTAACAGGTAATATCCTTCTAACAAGCGAGACTTGGAAAAAAATATAATAAAATAAATAAATAAATAAATAATCACATATGCATATATATATATATATATATATATATATATATACTTACACACATATATACATACACATGTACATACACACACACGCACGCACATTTAAATAAAATAAATAGTATATATATATAGTATATATATATATATAGTATATATATATATATAGTATATATATATATATATATATACAGTATATATATATATATAAATACAGTATATATATATGTATATATAGTATATATATAGTATATATATAGTATATATATATATATATAGTATATATATAGTATATATATATATAGTATTTATATATAGTATATATATATATAGTATTTATATATTATATATATATATATATATATAGTATGTATATAGTATATATATATATGTATATATATATAGTATGTATATAGTATATATATATATGTATATATATATAGTATGTATATAGTATATATATATATATAGTATATACATAGTATTTATATATATGGTATATATATTATATATATATATATATATATATAGTATATATATAGTATATATATATATATATACACATATATAGTATATATATAGTATATATATTTATATAGTATATATATTATATATATATATAGTATATATATAGTATATATATATATATATAGTATATATATATAGTGTATATGTATATATATATATGTTATATAGTATATAGTATATATATAGTATATATATATATATAAATTCTCACTGACAACACAACAATACTCGAACATCAAAATAATAAACAAAAACTTCAGATTCTCGAAGCACTATATATTAGATACCTGCAACCAGCACTTAATAGAATTAATATATAGTATATATATATAGTATGTATGTATATTTACTATATATATTATATATATATATATATATATATATATATATATAGTATATATATATATATAGCATATATATATATATATAGTATATATATATATATAGTATATATATATATTTAGTATATATATATACATATATATAGTATATATATATAGTATATATATATATTTAGTATATATATATATATATATAGTATGTATATATATATATAGTATATATATATAGAGAGAGAGTATATATATATATATAGAGTATATATGGTATATATATATAGAGTATATATGGTATATATATATATATAGAGTATATGTATGGTATATATATTTAGTATATATATATATATAGTATATATATATAATATATATATAGTATATATATATATATAGTATGTATATATATAGTGTATATATATATATAGTATATATATATAGTATATATATATATATATAGTATATATATATATATAGTATATATATATATATATTTCCTATATATATATAGTATATAGCATATATATATAGCATATAAATATATATATATATAGCATATATATAGTATATATATATATAGCATATATATAGTATATATATATATTTATATAGTATATATATAGTATATATATTGTATATATAGTATATATATAGTATATATATATATATATATATATATATATATATATATATATATATTTTTATAGTATATATATATATATATTTATACCATACATCTTATTTGATGCTTCGGGTGGGTCGTCAGTGGTGTTTTCTTTGGGATCATGGGGGGTTTCGGGTCTTTCAACATCAGAATCCTCTCACCCAAATGACCCTGGTGGCATCGATATAACCCTAACTCCCTTCCCGGCATCCAACCTGCTCATCCACACAAGGAGAAAAACAAAAAAAATGACCACATAAAAGGCTCTATATATAATTTTGCAACAGCCAATCAGAGCTAAGCTCTACTGATGACTTCTAAATCTTTCCTTTA
>CAUZXS010003762.1:0-72511 GCA_963585895.1 Sepioteuthis lessoniana | reverse complement strand
GATAATCGCATAACTTATCCAGACATATTTTTCGCTTGAACCCGGCTGTTTATCTAAGTCATTTAACTTTTTGATTTCCCATGTTTTCTTTGACCAATTCTAGAGGTTTTCATATATGTATGACCCTACCTTTTTTCTGATTCTGCCTGTTTTCAATTGATCAACCACACACCAAGCCCCAGCGTCACATAAGTCATTCTATCATTTGGGTTTTCAAATGTATTTGTCGAAATAATATTTAAGCAATTAAGATCTTCTTAAAAGTACAACTCTAATTGTTTCAGTCAGCTTGATTTCAATTGATTAACCCTCCACCACGCTCCAGAGTCACACAACCACATCAGGTCAGAGTGGACTTCAGAATAATAGCAACATTTCGCAGAGCTCTCAAATTGGAGCCTCTCCACTCGAGTAAGTTTTGTGTCATACCTGGAAGATCCCTTTTTTGGGAGAAGTATTTCATCTCTTTAGGGAATACAAGAAAGGTTTTTGGTTTATACACATTGAAAGTACCTACTCCGGTTAAATCACCGAAGTTAAACTGTGATGAGCCAGTTCAGTACTTAGATAAGTAACCAGTTCTTAACAGTATGTACTGTAAGCAACCCGAGGCCTGTGTACTGAAGCCAAAGCATTTGTAAATAAAAAGAAAGAAAGAAAAAAAGAAAGAAACGCTGCGTGTGGTACATTGGTTTGTGAGCTAAGCTAACGAACTATTCATACTGAGTTCGATTCTCATTAGGTGCACCACAATTTCTGACCCTGTGCGAAACTAAGCTAAATTTAGTTGGTATTTACCCAACCCATCCGCTACAAGCAGGATTTGACGCAAAACCAGTTTGCTAAACGGAGTACAGCTGCTTTGGATTCAGAGTTTTCCTTCTTTTTGGTGAAGGGGAAGAGTTGATGGATTCATGCTTTTCTCTGACGCGAAGTGAAATGCAAACAGGTTTAAACTCTCGTCACCGATTTCATTTCCTTTTCTGATAACTGTTATGCTGAGATCACATCAAGAAAGCTATGTTAAACTTAGTGAATAATTGTTGAGCGCATTGTGTTAACGAGCTAACCTAGCTGACGATTGTCGATTTTAATTGGTGTCCTATATTTTGGGCCTTGTACCAAACTAAGCTGAACTTGGTAAATGTCAACAAGAAAGAAAAGAAAAAGAAAAAACATATTTTGTTTGCAGCAAATTCGCCAACTTATTTACCATGTTGATTGAAAGAGTTTTGTCGTTAATGATGATTTTCGTTGCAATTGGTATTCAGAGTTCGGGTCAGAAACGTCATAAGTTTAGTATCCTGTGTCTTTCATCGCTTCTGTTTACCGTTATGTTCTCGAAATTCGTTTGAATTAAATCTAGAGGGTTTTTCCTCCCATATCAAAACTAATCTCGAATTCATGGTAATTGTATCACGCGGTCAGAGTTCATTTACGGATGAAATATGTTTCCAAAATTATTCATAAAACTTATAGAATAAAAGAATTTAGCCATTTATCAAACAATTCAAAGAATAGGAAAACAAACGAGGAAGTGGAAAATAAACCAATTGGAAGAGAAAAATCATGTTAAATTCGTCAGTCGTGACCGACACTTGACATATCTCCATTGGAGTTGTGTCACCGTAATTTATTCGTTTGTAAAACAAGCATTTTTAGCCGATATCTGCAGAGAGTAACGAAAAGAAAATTTAGGGTAAGGATTTAAAAAGAAAAGAAAAAAGAAACGTGTATCACTTGCCTCAAGGAGTCTTCTATCGTTAGAATCAAACACGTGGAGCGGTGAGACACACTGTACAAATTAGAGACGTGTGGAATGTAGACATCAGACGCTATGTTTCAGACGACACTTCTACGATGAAATTGTAGTGCTGTTTTTACAGCCACCTATTCACAATACTTCCCTCAAGTGGGTCACTTTTTTTTAGCTTTTTATTAAGTGGATTTAATGAAATACTAGCTATAAAAAATCCTTTCAACATGTGTTTGGCAGAAATATAAATTAGAAATCTTGTAATAATAAAAATTAACCGTTTTACATTACCTTCGTAGTTGCTATACATTTCCCATTGGTGAACATAATCGATGTTCTGACCCAATAAAAGTAAAAAAAAAAAATTATACTGATTTTCTATGCATGTATACCTTTCCCGTGATGAATATTTGAGTAAAACTAGTCTTGAACATCGACACAGTGGCTCAAAAACTTTCTCATACACATACAAATAAACATACACAAATACGCACAGTTTTAACTTTTAACTTTTTAAGTCAAGGATTATTATTATTATTATTATTATTATTATTATTATTATTATTATTATTATATTGAATGCCCTTATATTTCTAAATCTATTGTTGTTAGAAATGAAATAAATTTACAACCAAACGGGCAACATTGCCACACTAGACGGAGCCTCTCTGAAACTAGTAGACAAATTCACCTACCTAGGAAGTAGCGTCTCATCAACCGAAAAAGACATCGACACACGACTGACGAACGCATGGACAGCTATCGATAGGCTCTCGATCATATGGAAGTCGGACCTAACTGATAAAATGAAACGCAGTTTCTTCCAGGCAGTGGTTGTGTCGATACTGCTATATGGATGCACCACATGGACGCTAACGAAGCGGCTGGAGAGGAAACTGGACGGAAATTACACAAGAATGTTGAGAGCAGTATTAAACAAGTCCTGGCGACAACACCCCACGAGACTCCAACTATACGGACACTTGCCCCCCATCACGAAAACTATACAAGTCAGACGAACCAGACACGTGGGACACTGCTGGAGAAGCAAGGACGAGCTCATAAGCGATGTACTCCTGTGGACCCCCACATATGGATGTGCAAAAGTAGGACGACCAGCACGAACTTACATACAGCAACTATGTGAGGACACAGGATGTAGCCCTGAAGACCTGCCGGAGGCGATGAATGATAGGGAGAAATGGCGAGAGAGGGTCAGGGATATCCGCGCTGGCGGCGTGACATGATGATGATGATGACCCTACCAACATTTACAATAAGGAAAAAAAATCAGAAACTGAATTCTGAAACTTGGGTTATTCTATTGTTATCAGTTTAAATCATTTTGATTAATGATTAACAAAAACAAGAACAAAATAAATCATCTTGTGGAAATATTTGAAATAAACATGCCTAAGCACGTAAAAAACATATTTTTCTCTCTCTTTTTTTCTCCTCCTTTTAATTTTTAACTCAAGAAAAAGGGTTATGTTTTTCATACTTCGAGAAATATTATAGCCTCATTAATTTCATAAAAAAGTATAAAGAAAATAAATACCATTCATATATTACTTCTTTTTACAAACAAAAAATTAGTCATCTTTTTGTAAATGATTTAATCATTTTTTTAAAAGCAAAATCAATTCTAAGACAAAATATCTTCATACGTTACCCATAGTAGCAGTAAAAGTATAACGTTGAACACTTAGTAACATCAGGGGAGGGTAAAATATATGATTAATGGAGTGATCTTTAGGGCACAATCAAAAATTGCTTTTCTGTGAGTCAAGTGATTTTCATCCAGGAATGAACAGAAGAGCAATATTTTTGGCAAATTCATTACCTCTGAAGAAATTCTGATTTTAACTCCTATAAGAAATAAGCTGCTTTAGGAGAAAAAAAGTAAATCACACCAACAAAGAAAAGTACTTTTCACGGTGAAATTTATTATTGTATACTTGATATGCTATATCTCAAAAAACAACCGTGTTTGGTCCTTCTCGCTATCTTTTAAAGATTTTCCCTCACTTAAAATTCTTTCAAGATATTTGCATATAAATTGAAATGTTTTGATTGATCATATTTTTTATATTCTAATATAAATGAAATTACATAATAAAAAAAATTCAGAATTTGGATCGTTCAGCAATAAACAACTTCATTTTGGGTTTTAAATTCTTTAGAATAATCTCATTGATTTCATTGAATTTTATCCAACTGACGACGACAAGGAAATTTTCCTAATTGTTTCACAATTGTCTGCAGCAAATAAAAAATCGGTGATTTCATTGTCACCCCTATATTCTGTGTTGATCTTGAGTTTTATTGTCTTTGAATGGACAGTGAAACATTTTATCACAGTTTCTACAAAGTCTTGCTCATCTACATGAAGCAAAGATCCTATGGATCCTTTCAGCAACGTCATATTGTTATGATGTTATTCTGTGTCCTCTTTTTGTATAAATATTTATTTGTGCATAATAATACAAGAAGTGGCTCCACGAGATCTGAAAATTGGAGCGTGGGAGAAAAGCCTGGTCGTCACAATCCTATCTTTAACGTAGCTAGTTCCATTTATTGACCCAAACAAACGGTATTATTCCTGTTACCATAACCTCGCTAGTATTCAAAAACTCTTCTCAACAAAAATGCGTCAGTTTTTTATGAGATCCCGGCTGAGGCTGTTTTTATTTCACATAGCGTTAATGCTCTAAGGAAAGGTATGAATCCAATTATTCTTCCCCAGATTGGACTCTTTAACCATATCTAGGCAACCAGTATAGAAGAAAGAAAAATCCTTATTCGAACCTGTTTTACTCCACTTAAAAATTGACTTTGTGTCCTAACAGAGGTATTGCATACTCAACGAGATCCTAAACTAATATCATGTAAATATATATTGTCCTATTTTGGTATGTACTCCATTTCTCCTCGTAACATGACTATATATCCAATCCTATTCCTTTATATGCAAAGTGATGACCCCTAAAGACGCTTATGTTTGGGCTAATACCATTATTTTTATAATCATTATGATTTTATTGAATTGCATGAAATTTTAGCGTGAACGGTACATAGACTAAGTCCCTACAGATTTTTAAAGATAGAGACTATCGTACTGTGAGAGAGTTTGTGGGATCAAAAATGACCACAGGTAAAAAAGTAATTTAAGTAGCCTTCATCTTGATAACAAATATACTCTCATTAATAAAATATTCTATTTCTTGTTCGTCTGTTAAAAGATTCTAGGTATCTTCGTGATACATAAAACAGTATCACTTTTGACTATCGGGAAATATTTTCTTGTGCAGATTAAATAGAAGAAGCAAATGCTTCCTTGCCTCAGGGATCGAATTCATTTGAAGTGTGTTTTATTTTGAGTGCAATCAAATATCAAAATAATTGAACGTGAAAATTTGGTAATGTCGTATAATTTAAATTCCTGACTTTCAAAGTGGGTGGCACTGGCTTCGTTTGCTTGGGAGAGGCTCTGTCCGCCCTATGAAAGTAGCAGAGAGAGCTGGGCATGCGCAATATGTCAGCTGAAAGAGATATCACTATGCTTAATAGTAGTTGTACAGCGAGCCATATTTCATTTTCACCCCTGAAGTCTTCACTTGGCCTAATAAACACTACAACTCTTAGTCAAATCTGTAGTTTTGCAATTCTGGAAAATTATTGGAATGACACTTAATTTCATATTAAGAAAAATAGCATGTGCAAATTAAGAGCTAACCGTTATCTACAAAACTTCTGAGGTAGACAGTTTAAGTTTACAATGCTTGATTTTGAAAAGTTGATATTGAACTGTTTTCATAATCATATTGATTTTTCTATTGGCAGTAAAAATATTTTTTTTAATTTTTAACGAACCTGACTTGAAATAAAGAAAATCGATATTAACAAGTTTCTTTTTAAGTGTAATGAAAGCATTTGACCAATTTATTATTAGATTTCTTTGAAAGTAAAATGGTAATATTTCTATTTCATTTTCTTCTCTTTCTATTTTTAAAATTCTGAGATTTTTCTTTGTCCTTTTCTTAACTGAATGTCTTTCTTTCTGTCTTTCTTTTATTTTCTAACAGTCTTTCTTACCCAACCTTGCTTTAACAGTTTTTATTTCTTTTACTTTTCATTATCCCGCTTTCTATTATTTTCTTACAGCCTTTTTTCTATTTTTTTTTTTTTTCTGGTATTTTATTATCATCTTTCTTTCTTGTATCCTACGGTATTTCTTTGTGTTTATTTTGTTACTACCTTTTTTTTTTCTCACTTTCTTTTATTTTTCTTATTGCTTTTCTTTCTTCTATTTTCTCATTATCAAAAAAAAAAAATGAAACCTTCTTTTACAGAAAAATTCCATCAGATTTTAAAAAATCTTTCTTAAAAATGTTAGTTGGAATTATTTTCCTTTTTAAATTCTACTGTACGTTGCAACTGCTGCTCAGTTTTTATTTAAGTCGGAGTGAAGGATTCTAATTAGCAGTTCATTGGTATGGGTTTTTTTATGTCGAGGATTCGAATGATTTAAAATAGACATTCTGGACAAACCAAGACCCTAGAAAATTATTATTCATTTGCAAATTAGACTGGAAACAGCATTATGCTATAAATCAGAGCCTTTCAAATGTATTTCTTTAATAAAAATATGGCTGTGGTGTTTCATTTTTGTTAGGTTATTCTTCCATGCAGATAGATAGATAGATTGATAGATAACAGCATATCAATATGTATATAAACTGTAAATCATGAGCTTAATTTTGATCTGAAATGATTATTTTGTTATGATTTCCTTGATCAATTCTAAAGAATGTTACTCAATTGAAAGAGATCGACTGCTTTGACAACTTGATTTAAAATAGGGTACCTATATTACATTAACAGCAAGAGCGCAACAAAAATAGTATTCAATAATTATAATAAACTTGCCATTTAGTGTATTTTGCGGTTACAACGGTCTACAAAGTAAAAATAAAAGGATGGAAAAGTTAGACAAATACTTGGACCTGGCAAGAGAACTAAAAAACTGGGGAACATAAGCTTGACGGCTTATATCAATTGTAGCTGACGCGATTGAAACGTTTGGAAGAAAATGGGGGAATTAGACATTTGAGGAAGAACCAAGACCATCCAGACCGCCGCATAGTTATGATCAGCCATAATATTCGGAAAAGACACGGAGACTTGATGAGACTTTCAGTTACCCAGGTTCAAGTAAAAGAACCACCAGCTAACACTGGTGTGAAAAACACGCAAGTAGTGATATAATTGAATAGCAAATGTAGGCTATGTGATAATGGAGATTAAATCGTCTCGTAAGTGAATGCAGCAAACAGCCACAAAAGAAATACAAGATCTCGCATGACTGGGTGTGGGAGATGATCCAGTGAGAATTGTGCAAGAGAATGAAGTTTGACCATACTTATGATATAATTCAAATTAGAACCTGTCTTAGAAAATGAAACGCATAAAATGCTTTAAGACTTTGAGATACAAACGGATCATTCGACACAAACCAGAAGATCAGACCTCGGGTTAATTAACAAGAAAAAAAAAAGAACTTGTCTTTTTTGCAGATTGAGCCGTTTCAGCAGACCACTGAGGGAAATTAAAAGGAAGAAAAGGCCGGTCAAGTACCCAGATTTTGCTAGAGAACTTTAAAAGTTATGGAACATTAAGGTGATAGTGATAACAATTGTAATTGATGCCCATGAAACAGTACCAAAGAAACTTGAAAAGGAACTGGGTGATCAGAAGATCCGAGAAAGAATTGATACGGCCCACACCATAGCACTGCTGATATCAGCTAGAATATCAAGAAGTGTCCGGGAGATCCGAGGAGATAAGCTGTTACTCAGATTCCAGTGGAAATCTACCAGAGATGATGAGAAAAATTTGCAAGGACTAAAATAATAATAATAATAATAATAATAATAATAATAATAATAATAATAATAATAATAATAGTGAAATATAGACTAATTTTCCAAATTGTCTTCTTTCTCATTTTGCCAGATTTGAATAATATATAGTTAATTAAATATGATAAAGTTATTTTTATTCGGTTATCTGAAAGATAATGGCCGATTTTGTGGTAAATTTGAATCCAGAATCGGTTATTATTTTCCAAACTACCTAACACAAATTCAAAGAAAATTTTTTAAAAAAGTTTCTTCAAATCTTTAGTCAATGTGTCAGCTGAGGTAAAAAAAAAATGTTGTTCTTTCTTTCCTTTTGTAGCTAAGGAGTCAAGTTTTCCATTTCTTGAATTCATTTTAATTAATTTAATTAGAAAAATTTAGGCTGGCAAACCCACACACCAAAAAAAAAAAAAATCCCGAGAAAAACAATGCGAAGTGAAAACAAATACCTCAATCTGGATCGTATTTAGTCCAAGGCTATCCACTGAACTTGCTTCAGATGGTCCAACTGGGCGAAATTTGAATCTTTTACAAGGAGAGAGGCCAACGGAAATATCACGGTAGAGACTTTTCTTGCTGACTATACGAATGCCATTCATCGTTGTCGTCGTCAGCGCTTTCATCGTGGTTGTGGTGATAATTAATTTTTTCTGTTTCTGGAAATATCCTGAAAGAAGAAAGGCCTGGTGCTTGGAAACATCAAGGTTATGTAGTAGTGGTCTAAAGAGGTTAATTTGTTGGAACCGCTGTTAAGAATACAGGAACAAAAATATGAAGAGAGAGAGAGAGAGAGAGAGAGAGAGAGAGAGCTTATTTCATGAAATTCTGAGTTTAGAGTTTTTATGTCTTAAAATATCTTAACATTCTAATATAGAGCCATTTGCTCTACACTTTCCCTTATTTCAACTTTTGTGTATTCAGCGCTGGGATAGTTTTACTGGTTTTATAGCCGATTTAGATTCTATTTTACAATGAGTGTACCAATTTTAATCGTATATATATATATATATATATATATATATATTCTCTCACTCTCTCTCTCTCTCTCTCTCTCTATATATATATATATATATATATATATGATAATTCACTAAGATTAATTAAGTCTGGCACAAACCCTTAGTCATACAGTATACAGGGAGGATTGAATTTAAAATGCTCTGAGCACGTATTTAACAACTCCAACGAAAATATTGGAAACTACTTATAACCTCATGTTAACTCAAATGTTTAAATCGTTAAGTTTTAAAGTTCAAGTTTTATTCACAAGTGAAGCCGATCCGATGGTACTCATACACCTTCAGTCTTTAGATTATCTGAACGCTGAAATCGGTTGGGATTAACACACACACACACACACACACACACACACACACACACACGCACACACACACATTTATAATGCTTCTAACAACATTCATATGTCTAATTATTCCGTTCATAATTTGAATTTATGCATATCTGTATATATATTTATATATATATTTATATATATGTGTGTGTGTGTGTGTGTTTGTGTGTGTGTGTGTGTGTGTGTGGAGCGAGTGAAAGATAAATATATATATATATATATATATATATATAAAGAGAGAGAGAGAGAGAAAGAGAGAGAGAGAGAGAGAATAATATATAGAACTGGGTTTCTTCCAGAATATGCAGATGTATATAAGTCTATGCTATTCAAGCGGTTCGAAATGCGGTATGTATGTCAGTACAGACGTTTCAATGTAATATTATATGAATACGTATGTCAAATTTTAGTCTCTGCGTTAATTGTTTATATAATTATAAATATATGCCAATAAATGCAGTCTACATGTTTGCTATGAATTTTAAAATCTGTTCAATTTTCAAGTATAAAAAAAGAACGAAAGTAACTGAAAATGAACATTTTATCTCAAACGAGATATTTCTATCAAACTTATTTATATTTACATATATTTTACACAATCTCAAATCATCAAAATATTCTGATGACATAAATACTGTTCCTATCCATTCCTTATCTTCTTTTTTGTTTGGTCGAATTTTTCATCATAGGCTTCCATAACTGAATTTATTAACCGTCGTCTTTGAAAGATGAATTTCCAGTGTGTGGGATGAAAGTTCAGATCTGATTAGAAAATGCATTCTATTTTTACTAACGTCCCGCTTATTCCAATGGTTGAATGGTATTTGATAGAAAAGACTGATAAAAATAAGATAAAGAAAAAGATTGCCAAAAGTAGTAGTCGATCCTTAAACTGGCTGAGTTTCTCGTTGATAAAGTGGTCCATGGTGATATTGATCCTTCGAGTAAGGAGTGAATAATTCTAATTAGGAAAAATTATCATTCAGCTGCAGATCGCTTTATTCATTACCTAAGAACATTTTAAAACATAAAAATGTTTCTACGCTTTGACGTTTTGCTGAGTTACTGTTATATACTTCGTTTTATATTATTTTTATGTTTCGTCGTGCTTTACTTGAAGACATAAAAACAGGTGTGAAATCAAGGGTGCAGCTTTCCTATTTTTCTGAGATTTGTTTGAAGAAAAGTATTGAACAGCAAATGCTGATTTGAAAAATTGTATTGGACTTGAAGCAGTTTTCATGGACAATTAAAAAATTGATCATTATTATTAGTTTTTAAATTTCAGTTTTATTTTCGGCTTCTTACAATCCTTTACCGAGTACTTACACAAGACTTGGGGAGAAGGAAGGAAGTAATTATATACATTTTATGTTTTTTGCTGCGTCTTTTGAGTGATATTGAGTATTATTGACTTATTTCTGTTATATCGAGTATTGTATGAAAAAGCTTAAGTAAAGAACAGCAAAAGTATACACACACAAACATATATATATATATATATAGAGAGAGAGAGAGAGAGAGAGAAAGAGAGAGAGAGAGAGAGAGTTACGTCATAAATAATTTCAATTTTTTAAAAGCATGTTGTAACTACACATTTAAAACTTCCAATGTTTTAAACGCAAGTGAAAATTACCTGATTAAAGAGTCCCTTTATGTGTAAGTCCAAAACTTGTTTTCAAAGTTTCGTGCTAGTGATACGTCATTGAGATATGAACCCAGACCTGGACGCTTATTAGACCTTAATCAAGATGCTTTAAGAAAATTAGAAGAATGTAATCCGTGCAAAACGCTCGAGAATTAGCACTTGACCTCAACACATCGCAATTCATAATCTGCTGGCACTTAAAAAGATAGAAAAAGTGTTCAAGCTGGGCGTTCAGTTTCCTCATACTTTTCGTAAGAAGACTAAGGTAGATCTCATGTTCAGAGCGACAAGACTTCTTTGAAGGTGGAGAAAATTTTTTTTTCAAGAATATTATTGCAGGTGACGAGAAATGAGTCCTTCGTGATAATGTTCAACGCAAAAGCAGTGGATTAACAAGGATGAATCCCCGGACCTTACTCCGAAGGCACAGCTTGAGGGAAGAAAAGTTATTCAATATGGTATTATTCATTTCGAGATTTTAAACAGCAATCAAACTTATACTCACCACAACTGCAATGAGTGCATATAAATCTTCAGAGAAAACGGCCTGCTCTCATCAACAGGAGAAGCCTTGCTCTTCTTATTGATTACTCAAAGCCACATTCAGCAAGAATCACGCTGCAAAAATGCTGGATTTAGGCTGATTTCTTCTACCCACAGGCCTTGCAACAAGTGATTTCCATATCTTTCGTTGTCTGCAAAATGCCTTAAATGAGAATTTCCTTGGAAGATGATATGAAAATGTTTGTGGGAATATTCTTGAGCTCAAAACCAGCTGAATTCTTCTTGAGAAGTGGCCTGATAAATGCCAAGAGGTGATTCAAAATAATGGCGAATATATTGTCGACTGAAATTTATTCATTGTTGAATAATTCATGAATGAATTATATTTTACTAAGACCGAATTATTTTTATGATTCAACTCAATATATATATGTGTGAGGGGGTAACAGGAGATTGTAAATCAATAGTTTTCCACTATACATACAATTTCTTTGATCACCGTTCCAGTTTAAAAATAGTTTTTTTGAGCTTGAACTATGTATAACATTGTATCGACTTTCTCATCTAATTTGGCATTATCATCTGGCCATATTATTCAAACTATCATTGAATTAATCATTCCTTACTGAGATCTTGTACATTGACTTAGCAAATGAATTTCACGTTAGGTTTGATAACGTGTAATCTAGTCAAGTTAATTAAAATCTTGTATCCTTTAATTAGTCCGGTGGTATTGAAATATACTACTGGATGGGGTGCTCTGTGATAATGGTAATGTTTGACTCCTAAATCATAAACTGCTGAAAGTTCTGTTTGCAGCACACACACACACACACACACACACACACACACACACACACACACACACACACACACACACACACACATATTAGGTCATTTTGAAGAAATCGACCGATTTTATATTTAAGTGTGTAATAAAATCGAAAATATTTTTCAAAACAACGTCATATATATATATATATATATATATATATATATATATATATATATAATTCTTAATTTGTTAATAGTCACTCTGAAATGTACAGGAGTACATGAGACCATTTTACATTTTTTTAATAATTATGTTGCCACCGTGTTAAGCACCTTGTTAGCTATCACTTTACACCTACACCTTAGTGCTAAGGTTTCAAATCTTTCTATTGGCTGACACAGAGAGTGAAGTTTGGAATCTCCGGATGTTGTCCTTTAGTCTAATTGCTGATTCACACTTTCACCAAAGCCACAGCCTTAAGGAGGAGGGAGAAATGAAGACTTTAAACAATGGTACTGTGCAGCCATAACCTTCGGTTTCTGAAAAGAAATCCAAAACGACTGACTGTGGAAATATGACAGTTAACCCTGAGAACCATGTGATTCTCTCAGACACCAATGCCCGTGACCCCTCTGCACACCTGGCTGAAAATTAGCTGAAAATGTAATGTATTTTTAAACAGACAGCTAGGTTGTTAGATAATAGATTACAATATTTTATAGGCAATTTAAAATAAAGAAAAAAGTAAAGATAATAAAATTTACTCATAAAACATAAAATACAGTATTTTGAAAGCAATACCAATGTTCAAATTATATATAAGTAATTATAACCTGAAAAAAAAAACAGATATTTTTGAATTTCTAAGTTGATGGATTTTTTTCTTGATAAACTTATATTTTTTTAAATGAAAATTCTGTGATTTTCAAGTCCTTCCAGTGATTTTCTTTCTCCTCAGCGGCCCTGTCGGTGAGGCTGCATCATCTGACGAAGACTAAGTCCCCTTTACTCTTTAAAAAGAGTTATGACACTAACTTGCACCCAGTGGTGAGGTTCCAGTTCTGCAGTTCTGGAGAGGACTGAGTCAATCTTTCTTTGTCATTACTCCCAGGTCTACTTCGTAAATTCGGAAAATTATTTGTATTGGATAGAAATACCTGAAACCATATCACTGTGTGCAAATAAATGAGTATCATTAAAAAATAATCAATACATTAAACTATATAGCTGTGTATATATTACGAATATTAGGTAGGCATGGTACCATATAATGAAGTTGACCTTAGTCGAGGGTAACTCGAAGACTCCCTTTTCAATTGCTACTACATCATGGTGTAGGGGAGGGCACTACTCCTTCCCTCCATTGCTCCACTTTACCCTTGACCCTTACCTTATAATGCTGAGTGTTAAACAAAACAGGATCAAGTACCATTTTTTAGTCTTTGGTATGACTCGACCTGGGATTGAACCCCGGTCTCTTGGACCATTGCCGAACTCTCTACTCATTTTGAGCAAATTATATGTTTTTTATATATATATATATATATATATATATATATATATATATATGTTGCCATTCAAATAAATCTATTTGAACATTATTTGTAAAAGAATATTTAATACCATATTACCGTGAGCAAATTATTATTATGAAGAATAGGTACTTGAAGCTATAATTTCTTCCAAAGGATTTGTTAATTATTTGCAATGATAAGATTCTGGAAATTATTAGTATTTGATAGGAATATTCATAAGTGTGTGCAAAGAAATGATAATTACTAATAAGAACAATAACTTTCAACTATATGATTATTATTACGAATACTCGATACCATATAACTGTGCGAACAAATGATTGTTAAAGTTATTATTATAGTATTATAAAACGATAACAATGGAACATTGAAAATAGAAATTTTTGATTATAATTAATCAAATTTAGGCATTAAATAAACAATAAAGGTGTTGATATACCCATAAACAAAGAAACAAAACCAAATCTTTCTTCACCACCATCCACCCAGTTTTCTTCCTCCTATCTTATAACTATGTTACCTTAATGTCAAGTCACATTGAAAGCACAGGTTCTTGCAAGATCACCGAAGTTAAGTTACGATGAGCCTACATACAAGTTACCCACTAAGTAACAGCAGGTAAGGCATGCAACTGAATTTCTATGAGCCAGACTGCGCAAAGGTTATTATATAACAACTTTTCAGCAAGGCTGTATCTTTATAACATTTCTACTTGTTTTATCTCATCTAACTTGAAACCTCTCTGTAAGTCACTTAATAACTCTTTTTATCTTTTAGTAACTCATACACTTCCCCCTTCTTTCACAAACTCACTTCAAATGGGTAGCATTTCTGTGCCTTAATTTTAATCTATTCTTCATTGTTATCCATCCTTTTAATTTATTTTCTTGGCTATCCCTTTTTTGAGTCTTTCAAATCTGGCGAAAAAGTTATTTCTTTTGGGTTTTTTGTTCTCTCTCTCTCTCTCCCCTAAACATGACTGAAAACTCCTAACTTTTATATCTAATGGTCCCTTCTTTATCTTTTTTTAAACTCTTTACATCGTATATTGAGTGTACATCTTATGTGTGTACGAATTTTAAACAAAATTATTTAGTGATGATTTAAAATTTAGAATTAAACTAGAAATAAATATGTTCAATTTATTTTTTAGGGAATTTTCAACAGATACAAGGAGTATGATAAGATCATTGGATAGAGCAAGTTTTCAGTTACAGAAACTGTTTTGGTTCTATTTTATGTTTGCTTGTGTAACGGCAAAATGATTAAAATCCCAAGACGGGACTTTATTTTTCGCACGTGTGAAGACGGGGCGGTCTGACACTTGATCCCTCGTAGAATAAGTCCTTATTCAGAGTCCTTTCTCGGGTATATATATGAACTGGCATATTATGTGGGGGTTAATTTGGGGCTAGACTGACCGCCGCTGGCAAGGGGTTTCTAAATTTCCCATTACACATACACCCACCAGGCTACTAGCTCTTCCACCCCTAGATTTATGGAAGATGGACCTCTAGATGTAATATGGAGCTTTAGATGTAATTATATTAATTATAGTAGTCGACAACTCCGGTTTCCCATATAGTATTTTTAAAGGAGAATATAGGACAACTTAGACGAGACTAACATGAGGCGAAAGAAGCCGAAAAAGAAACAGGAAATAAGCAACTCGATAGTAGACGACACAATGAACAAACTTCAACACGTGAGAACATTAAAATACAACAATCTTTTTAATATACACGCGGACACACATATTCAACGTGTCGGCTATACTATCAGCGGATTATACATGACTATAAATGTCTTTCTTCCTTTTTTCCTTTTCTTTAATCTTTCTTTATATTGAGAGAAAGAGAGAGAGTATATAATTGGGTATAGGGAGAAACAGTCTTAATGTTTACTTATCTTTTCGACAGGTTCCTTCGGAGAGTATTTTCTCTTTTACGGGTTGACAGAATTTTATGTATTCATAAGGCTCTGGCTTGAAGGCATGGGTTCTTTCTTCTTGTCCAAGATTCTTTCCGTTTTCTTTACCCGGAGTTTGGCGCAAGATCCCCCCCCCCAATCTGTTCACGACGACCTCTGTTCCAAAACTGATTTTCTTATTCCCTATTTCTGCTGACGGAAGCAGGGGGCTATTTCCGCTTTGGGATTCTAGCCAATCATTTGGCTTCTATCTTCTTCCTTCCCCTGTCAGGCGATTCGTTAGGACTACTATATGTCCCTGTACCCCATTCTTTACCCATCCGGTCACAGAGAGCAAACATCTGTTGGTTTCCATTCTGAACTGAATTTGTTACTTGAGGAATTGACCTAGATTCCTCTTTCAACGGTCAGTCCTTGGCCTGTTAATTCAAACACGGAGGAATAGTAGTAATTCTTTATTTCTCTCATCTCAGTGGGAAACCACGTGACACTTGTGTCATTTTTGTTTTTGGTACGGATAAACAGATCAAGGTACTTTTTATTTCGTATGTTGATGGTCGTGTTGAACGTGGCTTGTCATTCAATTGACTGTCACCACGGCTTAAAACATAACACTAAATGTGCTTACATCTATTGTTTAGTTTCCGTAGGTATTCAGTAAATTTAATTAAATATCAATGAGTATAATTTTTTTCCGTACAGAAAAATTCATTGACACTTCTACTTTCATATCTGACGATGGTGATGACTATTTGTAAAGAGTATTTTGCAGCTGAAAATGTGTTCTGTCCAATAGAGCTATTTTGTGCTGTATATCAGTTGAAGTAAACGTAAAAATTATTAGGAGGCCATACTTTCCTAGTGTCCCTCGCATGTATGTATGTATGTATGTATGTATGTCCTCACTTAAGACTCTTCAACTTCTCCTCCACTCTTCTTCTTCTTCTTCTTCTTCTTCTTCTTCTTCTTCTTCTGCTGCTGCTGCTGCTAATACGCGAGTTTTCAAAAAAGTATTTTTTCGTAAAGTTCACTGATATATGGGTGACAGCAAGTTTCCTCAACTATCCAGGATCTTTCTCAATATTCTAGTTGATTTGGTTTGGGTGGCCACAAACCTTCCCCGATTTACAACTTCCCGATTTACAACTTTCCTATACTTTATTCGTCAGCTATGGTGTAGATAGTACCACTACTGTTCATCTACAAAGATGGCTTTGGCATTAAATAACCTAAGAAGTTTGATATGCCATTAAACAAAGAAGCCAAACCAAACTAAACCAAACCAAACTTCCCTAGTCTCTTTTACCGGTTCTTTCAGTGGCTCCAAAGTTTCCAATTATTGTTTCTCCGTGCATGTTTTTTACCACCGTTTTACTGGAGTCTGTTTAAAAACAATTCTCGAAGACACTGCCAAGAATTCTAGCTGATTTTAGCTGTGTTATGATCTAAATGGCCTCGATTCGTCTGATGTCCGTTTACCCCAGTCTCTTTCCAGGACTTTTGTGACTGTATCAAGGGCACAAACAACAACTTGTATCAATGACACCTTCATGTTCCACAGCCTTTTCAGCACTCTGAGAAGATCCAAATATTTGTCTCTCTTTTTGGTTTCTTTTATTTTTCCCTCTATGATCCGCTAGAACAGCAAAAATCTATGAGATGCCAAGTTCTTTTCGTCTTATCAATTAACTCTAGGTTTGGTTTTCTGGTCTGGATTTGGTGATCTGTTTGTATTTCAAAGTCCAAGAGGATTTTATGGGTCTCTTTTTCTATGACAGGTTCTTGCACAATTCCTAGTGGATAACTTTTTACACCCAGTCATGTCTACTTCTGTATTCCTTCTTGTACCAACTTACTGCATTCATTTATTTCATGATTAATTTTGCCATCTCTGTTCCATAACATACATACACCATTCTCCTATGTGTTATCAATTTTTGCTATGACATTAGTTTTTATGACATTATTTTGCATAGTTATAAAAAGAGATTCAGTTTCTGTCTTCTGGTATCCCCCTTGTCTATACCATTTTATTCTTTGTCGCTTGAAGAATTCATACAGTTCTTTTTCTTTCCATTCTTATTTGTAGATTTTTTAAATACTGTTTTGCCGTTTGTCATTAAGTTATTTCTGTTGATATTTCTCTTATTGGCCACAGTAATTAGTCTTTGTTAGCTCGTTTTTTTGTATATTCATCGATTCCCTGAAATGTTAAAACCACGCAATCCATAATGTTAGCGAGTCCTCTTCTTTCTTTTTTTGACATATATATATAGAGAGACAGACAGACAGACAGAGACACAGACACAGCGAGAGAGAGAGAGAGAGAGAGAGAGAGAGAGAGAGAGACAAAGAGAAAAATGCTATGAACGAAAAAATAAACCTTGGTTGAAAAGAAAATTATAAAACTTCGTTAGTTCCGACCGTTCTAAGTAATTGTTTAATAAACAATTCCTTTCATTCACACAAAAAATGCATCTCATATATATACATGTGCGTGAGGGATTGTGTAGGTGTACTTGTGGCGGCGGAGTGACAAATAATTCCGTTTATTGTATTGTGTTAGTCGCTGTTCATCAATATGTATTTCTAAAACTATAATTATATATATATATATATATGTGTGTGTGTGTGTGTGTGTGTGTGTGTGTGTGTGTGTGTGTGTGTGTGTGTGTGTGTTGTCATTTTTCTGTATCAGACAATATAACGAGTAGGATTATTTAATGTATCTCGGTTTATATTTAGTTTATACAGAATACTAATAGATTTATTTATATGTTAAATAGATTTTATTGAAGCAAACGAAAATATTTTTCTTCTTAAATGATAATCTTTCGATCAATTTTTCTTAAATCATCGGTAGATGACAATATTATTCTTCATTGCCGGGATTTTGAGATACAGACAGATTATCTAATCTCAGCCAGTCGACCAGACCTAATAATAATCAACAAAAGAAAGATAACATGCCGAACTGTGGCCTTTACTCTCCCAGTTGATCACAGAGTAAAATTAAAAGAAAGCGAAATGAAAGATAAGTACCTGGACCTGGCTAGAGAATTGAAGAAACTGCGGAATATAAAAGTGGCAGTGATACCAATTGTATTTGATGTTCTTAGTACCGTCACCAAAGGATTCTTACTGGGACTGGTGGACTTGGAAATGAAAGGACGAGTGGAGATTATCCAAACTACAACATTATTAAGATCGGGCAGAATACTGAGAAGAGTCTTGGAGACTTGATGAGACTTACTGTCACTCAAACTCCGGTGAGAAACTATCGGCAAACGTTGGTGTGAAAAAGTCTCAAAGGATAATAATAATAATAATAATAATAATAATAATAATAATAATAATAATAATAAAGAACTCGTCATCGAGCGTATTTTGCCGTTCCAGCTGACCAGAGAGTCAAAAGAAAAGAAAATGAAAAATAGATAAATCCTTGCACCTAGCAAGATAACTAAAGAAAGAACTCTGGGAAATGAGGCTGACAGTGATACTATCTGTAGTTGGTGCTCTTGGAACGGTTCTAAAAGGTCTGGGAAAAAGACTATAGGAATTGAAAATCAGAGTAAGAATCGATTGCTTAGAATACCTAGAAGAGTCCAAGAGACCAGAGGAAACGCCAGCAAAAGACCAGCTGCAAACGCTGGAGTGAAAAGCTCGCAATAATAATAATAATAATAATAATGCAAAAATGTGTCTGCTAATCATTTTGGAAAGATCATCAGCAACCATTGTTCAGTGAGAATTTACAATACTTCGGTTCACCCTCGACTATGGTCGCCAACTTTACTTCTACTTTAGTTGTATATAAATTGAAGCTATAGGAACGAAACATGTTTATAATGAATTGTAATTTTTTTTAAAGTTTTTCAGTCATGCATGTTGCATAGCCAGATATACGGATGTGTGAAATAGACATAGGGAATCTAAAAACACGAAACTTTACGAAATTGGTTTAGGTACGACACTTCATTACCTTTGAGTTAAAGGTTATTCGACATGAGGAGAGAGAGACACAATCTTTCTATGCTGACTGCTTTTACATCTTCAGCTCTCAACCGTACCAACCCGCGGCGCCCGTAGCGCACAAATTCGTCTGGCCTCACCCAGCTCTGAATCTCAACTCTTTCGTTCAGAGGCAGGAACTCAACTCCCTGCTTTTTCTCAAATCCCCAAATCCTCAGCCCACGCTTCCGGTGCGTGACGTCACTCACATCCTCTGGTCCCATTTCCTATCTGGGATTTTTATTTTGACATCTCTGAATGACACATCTTCTCCGCACGCGCGTGAACACCTGCGTTAATGTTGCACCAAACTAACCCATGCGCTAAGCGAAAGGTTCTCAGCTTAACTAAACCGAAAGGCAAGATATATAAAACGAAATCCCTCGGTAATTATATTACAATACTTATATATATATATATATATATATATATATATATATATATATATATTATGTAATTTAAAGCTATGAATTCAGAGTATGAATTTATTTATAGTTGAATTATATACCTGCGTTAAACGTTAATTATAAACAGCTACATTTTTAAGCAAATGCGTTATCATTATAAATTTCGAACAATAATTATGTCATATTGATTTGAAACAGAAAACTATCAACGGTAATAGAATGCTAAGAGTTTTCTCATTCGTTCGTTTCATTTTTAAAAATGAATTCAACCTCAGATATTAACGTTGCCTTGATAAGGCAATATATATTGTATATAAACAACCGTAAGACTGACAAATAATTTCACTATAAATAAATTCATACTCTGAATACCATGTTTTTAATATATATATATATATATATATATATATATGTGTGTGTGTGTGTGTGTGTGTGTGTGTGTATGTGTGTGTGTGTGTGTGTGAGAGAGAGAGAGAGAGAGAGAGAGAGAGAGAGAGAGAGAGTCTGTCTGTGTAACGTTTTTGATCGATTTCTTCAAGATCTGTCCTATTTTTCATCCATTATGAAGCACTATATTCGACGATTTGTATTATTTCTTTTCAATGTAAGCTCGGTTACTTATTTCCTGGTGGTGTATATCAATAAAGTTTCAGGAGATAGCTCGTTTGTGACTATTCATAAATGCAACAAGATCAGACATGCGAGTCTCTTTACTCATAAACGTGATTGTTTACTCGTAAAAATATGTGTGAACAGATCGATTGCTTGCTGATTTATTTTCCGATTGAAAATATATTCCTGTTTATTCTCTATTTTGATGCATACGTATACTTTCTTTTTAAGATATAAAAATTATTAGAACGTTCAAGCTTCTTCATTATTACAGATACACGCCAAGACACTGACGAATTCATAAATAAATACAGTCAATATTTTTACTATAGTTTCAGCTAAAACACTTTTTTCCCATTTAGACTCCATTATTGGCGATACATTTTCGCCAGCGATCGCCAAGAAGCTTTATGCTGCTCTCGTAACAGGGTCGCTCCAAAATAAAAGCCTTGAGATTTCAGTCGTCATTAAGAATTTTAAGTTGGGGAGGAGATCCTAAAGAGTTTCCAAACAGCAAGTAATTTATCATGTTGTTTCACAGCAGTGATTGGTGTTAGTGGTATGGCAGAAGAAGTTGAACCTTCTCACTTATAACATTTTACTTTGTCACAAATAACTGCCGAACGCCTCCCTGGGAAAATGTTGACTGACATGAAAAAATATGTTTCTCATTGAATTGCTTTAAGTAGAAAAAACCGCAACCATCAGTTTGAACACCTGCGATAACTCAATAACGTTCGCAGTACAGTCTATTCACGTTGTCAATAGTACCTGGACCAGAACGATCATCAGTTCGAATACCTGCAAAATATATCTTAATAAATATTGTATTTATAATGTTTCACCGACTTTACCGAGACCATATTGTCGATTCGAGCAAGGTGTTTAAGCACTTTATGTACGTCAGGAACTCATCGATGTCAAATCGATGGGTGTAAAAAGTACGTTCAACATGCAAAATGAAGAATAATTCATGTGTTCAAGTTGCGAAGTTGAAAGATGGACTATGCAGACAGCATTTTACTGTCAACAATGCTATCATCGCGGTTGTGAATAAATGGATCGACTCTGCTTGGATCGAGTTCGGGACACAGGCTCTTGTTCATCACGTACGAAAATAGTCAACTGTGATGGCTATTTGGAAAAAAAAGTAATTTGCCGCAGAAAACTTGCTCTATCTAATGGTGTTATTGTCATTCCTGTATTTGCTTTAATTTTTATAAAAATGAATAAAACGTAGTATTGACGGAGTTTTATTGATGCGTACTTTATATTGCGGAGTATTAAGCAAGGAGGAATCTAGTACTGTTTTTTTGAGTCTAAAGTATGACTCAACCAGGGATCGAATCCCGGTCCCCAGGACACTTGGCAAACGTTTAAGCCACTAGACCAATGGGCTGGCAATCATTAAGTCAGGAATATATATATGTGTATGTATGTGTGCATATGCGCACGCGCGTGTATAGATGGGCAGAAGTCTTTCATTTAAGCATGTTTGATTAAATAATAAAGGCACATATATAATTTTATGAAGATCTTTTCACGTTTCCTGATTTCAAGTCGATATTGGCGGATGAATTTACCAAAAATTGTCCCGTGCGCTTTCGTGTCTTTTATAGGCCATCATCAGGGGTTACTTGCATGTATAAAGAGTATTTTTTAAGAGTTTTTGAAACTTTTTTAGGTTTTTTTGACATAACAAAATTACGTAAACGTAGAGCTTGATAAAACTGAGATGCTGATGAATTTAAAAAACAGAATGCTATCAACGGAAATAGAATATTATCAAGAAATATGGAATATTTAAAAAAAAAAAAAAAAAAAAAAAAACTAAAGGTATTTCAAAATATTGTCGCTATTTTCGAAATTAATTCTACTGATTTTAGGGGGTTTTGTTTTTATATAGAGCTTGGAGGATTTGTAGTCGTAGCTTATTATTTTCATGTGCTATTATAGTGATATAATCATCTAGAATTTTTCGAATTTGGGATTTGGGAATAGAATGGGTTTTAAGATGTAAGGCTATGGAGCTAGAATGATTAAGGTACATCGTAAGCCGTCTTGAAAGAGTTGTAATGGTAAGATCAACGTACGTATTATTTTCTTTGGAGACACAGTCTCCCAAGGGACATATGAACATATATACAACGTTTGTCCCATCAAAAAGTTCAGTGGAGGAGGAAGAGTTATTGGAAATAATTAGGTAGGAGGTTTTGAATATGCTCTAGTAACGGATAAGTCTTTTTTTTTTTTTTTTTTTTTGGTTTGATCGGTAGGGAAAACATTTTTGGATAAGGTTTTTAGTATATGTTCATCTATCTTATGATTACCGTGAAATTGGGGAGAAAAGCAAAGTCGGTTTTTTGATCGTTCGTCTCACACAAATGAGACTTTTAGCATTTCTATGTAACAATTAATATCCTTCACTATCTTTCTCTTTCGTTTTGATCGTGACTTCTATGAAATGTTAATGTCAGAAAATAAATTTTCACATTCGAAACAATTAAGTCCGTCTTGTATTTGCGAAATATTACACCTATTGATATTCAAGATGGTGTCATGTCGTTGAGGTAACGTTACAATGACGCTGAGTCTTGTTGCCAAACATAGGGTTTTCCAGCTCTTGATCCAAGCCAACACAACCCCTATCAGGCACTTGACGTAGGCCTCCATGTTGAGTGTGACAGTATGTGAGAACATGAATAACGTTACCATCGCCAGTGACAACTCCAAATACCATGATGTAGACTGATTGTTTGCTTTTCAATATGAATCATAACCAGATTGATAACCAAACACTCTGAAATCTTTATATTTCCGAGTGAATACCATTTCTAAATTTCTAGAGGAGAGAATTACGTCATTGTGCTGCTTTCCTTACAGACAGTGCCCAACTGACTCTGGTTTGCTGCACAGTAGACAAAACCTAAAGTAAATAAAGTGCATAAACGAAATTATAATTCAGAATGGAGACAATTTACCCGTCATGTCTATATATATATATATATATATGTGTGTGTTTGTGTGTGCGCGCGCGCGCTTGTTTGTGTCAGGGGTGCGCAACATTTTCCAACGAAACCGATGTTTAGCAGTGTATCCAATCTTCTTAAGCTTTTAGAAAAAGACCCTTGAAATTGTTCACTCTTCTAGTATATAATATAATCACATTCACTTATAATGAGCATTCAATATATCAAATTTCGCAAATATGAATTCATGATTTCTTTTTGAATTTAAGAAATGGAAAGTCACCAAAAGTTAAATCCTTATTTGAAATGTCTACCACGATCATAGACAATGGAAAGAGCAGAGATACTGCTAAGATCTCTCAGCCTATCTGATCACCACTAAGATTTGCCAAACTCATCGGTTGACACTTTTTCTTCCTCTTGCATTTCCTTCATTCCCACTCCCCCCCCCCTCTCTCTCTCACACACACACACACACACACACACACACACACACACACACACACACACACATATCTATGTTCAAGCACGTAGGTAAAACAAAACATTGCCATAATCTTTGTGGAAAACTTACTGAAGTTTTGAAACGTTTCCTTAAGAAACTTTGCTCCGAGTACAAAATCCAACAGTATTTCTAATAGTTCTATCTGCAGGCTTTCTTTTGTTTTGGGCACATAAAAGTGAATGTGCTGAAAAAATGCAAACTGATGTTCAAAAGATGATATATTATTGTAATTATTTCTTACTTCAACAAATAGAATCCTTTCAGTACTTTGTCACGTGACAAACAGTAGACTTCTGTGTAGAATGAAACAACGGTGAACTGATTAAACATAACTTCTAACAACTGACTGAGCTGACTATGCTTTAGAGCAAGGCCTCTGATTTAGTTCAGTGTCTTTGTGATCAAGCTAGGCACATGATCCAATTTTAAAATCTTTGAACGCGAATTTTGCTGTTGAATAATACAGTGAAAATGAGCAAATGATGAATCTGGTTTGTCTTTTTTATTTTTGTTTGTCATTTGGCAGCAATAGCACTATATCTGCCAGCTATAATCACTGTACTATCAGTAGATAAGTATGAAAGTGTACAATAGACATGCAAAACTTGTTCGAATTTCTCAAATATTCTCTGGTTTGTTTCAATGACGTGCATGGGAACTAGTTCAGTCAGTTCTTCATAAATATCAAATTCACTATCACAGATTCTGATGAAGATTGTAAGTGATGTCAACGGTCCTATCAATAGAAATTGAAAAATGGTAAATTTTGACGATACAGCCTTCAACCGTTGTTTTACATCACCTGACATTTCATCAATCAGTTCAGCAACAATTTTCCTGATTGAATAAATGACTATGAATAAATGTGTTTTCTCTAGACTTTTTAATTGCTTTATGAAATTTCTTTCATTAAAATGTTTCTCATTCATAGCGATCATTCTGCCGAGTTGATAGCTTGCAGTAACGGAAGCAACATTCCCTTTCTGAATTTTCATAGAACAAGTCTATCACAGAGTGTACTTTGCTTTCAATTCATTGAGTCTGGAAGGATGCATTTGGTCTTCATATTTTTCGTAAAATCAATAGTTCGTTTCATTTTTTTTTCCAGTTGTTGTCTTTTGGCTTGAAGACACAATAGTTGCTGATAAAACAATGTATCTTTTATTTACCGTTGCTTAAAAACACTGTAATTGCCACTTTTCTTGAAACACTCACCCTTCGTTCAATTTCCTTTTACTAAAAAATTCTTATAATAAGACTAAACTTCCAAGTAACATGGACAAAGTTTCCTAAAGAAATACCTTTTTTTGGTGAAGTGAATGACAAACTCAAAAGTTTGTTTTTACAATCTACATAAAAACAATATAGCAATTCAAAATAAGATATATAAATCTTATACTTACTTCAATTAAATTCGAAAAAAAGTTATTCCGAATGTAAAAGTAAGAATTTCTCAAGCCGACAATGCAAAAGTCATAAGAAGTTTTCGCAAAATCAAACTGAAAGTAAAATGCTTTTATCGAATCAAGTAACGTTTAGAACCAACCACCAACACTGTCCCTTTTCTATATCATAAAATGGCTTGGAGTATAGTACACCATGAATAAATCCAAATATAGAAAAAAAAACATGTGATTTATTTCCTTAAATTCTGTTATTTATAAATCTGAAACTGCTATTTTGGACGTTAAATTTAAGAAATTGTATTCTCTGTGTAGGCTATAGCCTTGCTTGTAAAGGGCCGCATGCGGCTCGTGGGTCGCATGTTTAACATATCTGTTCTCGATAGAATGTAAAATTTTCTCTACTTCCTGCTTATTATAGGCTAATGCAAAGATTTTCTTTAATATATCCCAGCTAGTACATTTCGAACTCAAATCATTGTTCTCTCTCTCTCTCTCTCTCTCTCTCTCTCTCTCTCTCTCTCTCTCTCTCTCTCTCTCTCTCTCTAAGGCTGTCCACCAGTCTTTTAATCTGCTTTCGCCTTTTAGAAATACCCGTTTCGTATTACAACAGTGAGACGAGCATGTGCCTGCGCCTTGCGCTTACGACGCCTGCGCAGATAATATCAAAAACCAAGTTACTGACTGGGCGTCGTGACGCCAGAGCAAGTGACAAGTCAGTCGACCCTGACCCTCAACAGAGATGCGAGAACACGCACACGTACTCTCGCACACATACACACATACACACACGTGAACATACACACGCATACATACCCAGATACACTGACACACAGTGTACAAATCTGATGCACATGCGCATGCCCAAACGAAGAAGATACAGATAGGTTGTCTTAAAGCACAAGAGCATATAGCATGTAAATATATCTACTGTTTTATACAAGATGCACGTACAGGAAGAGGATAATATAATGATATATTTATAAACGCAAGTATGGGCACATCTTTTTTATTTAATCATTTGATGAAATAATGAAATCATAATTAATTTATCAGGGCAAAGGTGAAAAGTGTCATATGCTTCAAAACCGTTAAACGATGGAAATTTTTACGTTTAATAAACTTAAGTTAGTCTGATTCAAAAAAGTGTTTGCCTTCCGAAATCTTAGCTTTTTAAGTTCAAGAACCGATCATTTGGCCTGTTAGGAAATATGCAACTCTCTGTCATCAATATTAAAAGATTATAATCAATATTCTTTGCATCGATGCTTAAGCATCAGTGTGAACGTGTGTTTTCATCAGTTTTGTCTGAGTAAGAATGAAGTTCTTTTTAGTCTTGCTCAAGGCCACGATAGTGCGCGCACTATTTTCACAAATGATGCCTGGGCTGATAATATCATTGCCAGGACTGGTTGAGCGTAGGGAAAGTAACAAGTAATTTTAAGCTGACCGAGACAAAAAAACATGCACGCTTACACACACGCATATAGCCGGTGCAACACATATACGCATATGCATATGGAGACATTGATATGCAATCGGCTACAATGCTACTCAAAAGGTAGTACTTTTTCCAAGTACCAGAACGTGAACCATAATCTGCTATCGAGCTCGATTTTATGCCTTCAATGACGTTTAATTTATGCAAGTCTTATAAATTTAAAAATCAAAAAATTTAAGATTGAAAAAAAAAATCAAAATTTGAATCAACATATTTTTATTTCTTAATAAAAAATTTTAATCTTTTTTCAATCTTAAATTTTCAATTCAAAATTTAAATGAAAACGTGTGCACAACAGAGCAACTAGGGTGTCTAGACTTTGTTAGTACTAATTTGAACAATGTCCTAGATGGCTGTTGGGGAAGTGTGGGTATCCCTTCAATACCATTACGCCCAGATTTGCTCTGATCAGGAGTAGGAGTAGCTGGTGAAATAAAACTGTTTAAAAAAATTTAGTATGCTTAAAACCATACACCTATGCAAATTATTTGTTATAGATAGGAATACATGATACCATATAACTGAATGTGATTTGAAAAAATGAACAAAATAATTTAGAAGCTAGTATTAATACTTGAGGAGACATTTTCTTGTTTCCTAAACTTAAAATACTTCCCAAGTGTTAAATTTGAGAACGTGGATGATATTATGATAAATAAGGTAGTTTGACGTCAAGAAAAGTCAGTGAAATAAACGTGTTGAATGTCCTGGAGATATTTTTAATTGACGTTTCTTTCTTTATTAATTTCAACCTTTTTAAATACAGCTTCATTCCTGAAAGTTACGAAACACACATTTGTGCTTTATTTTACTTTCAATGTAACTGTGCAAAATTGGCTTCATGGATCTTATTGTCATAAAGACAAAATCCTGAAATACAATTGATTTTCATTCTCAACTGCATGTAGCCTTGATTTCAGTTAAATCAAGAAGAAACGGACTCATCTTTTGTATTAAAAATATGATGATGTTTATCATTGTTTTTAATACATTTTACTGATTATAATTTGTAATTCTATTACTGGTACCAATCTACATAGCGTAAATAGTCGAGTTGAAATAGAACAACAAAAGAAAAAAGATGGAATAATTTTAAAGTAATAATCAATGATTTTTTCAAATTCATTCAGCTTTACAGCATTTCCCATGGGACGCTGCCCAATCGGCTGGGGCTGTAAAATACACCGACTGCATCTCGTCAGTCTTACCCAACCCCCTCATCGAGTATCCTGGAAATGACATTAAACAATCTGATGGCGAGGCTCTAATCAGTGGAGCTCTGAGGAAAATGGAGTACCCTTCATTGTCATTGCTCCCTGGTCCACTCTAGCCGGAGTGGTAGCACCTGATAGGGTCCTATCTATGAATCAAATACAATTTTTTGATATTTTAACTGAGTGCAAACAAATGACTTATGTTGAATTGAATTGTTTGAAATAGACTTCTTTAATCATTTAACTGAGTAAGCAAATGACTGATATTAAATTAAATTGTTTGTAATTCATAACAATACTTGGAACCATTTAACTGTGTGCAAATGAATGAGTAATATCGAATAGAATTATAAGTATTAGATAGCAATAATTGAAACCATTTAATTGTGTAGAAACCATAGCAATACTAGAGTGGAAACAAGTTAGTTCTAACTTATTTAACAATGAAATTACCAACAAACTATTCCCTTACAAATCGTATATGTATATCCATTTAAATGTGTGCAAACAAATGATTGATGTTACACTGTGACTGTTGCATAGCAATACTTGAAACCATTTAACTGTGTGCAAACAAATGATAAATAGTGAATAAAAATGTTCGTGTTTGATTGAAATACTTGAAACCATTTAACTGTGTACAAAAGAATGAGCTCAGGTTCGTTTAAAAATGTATCTACCAAATGAGTTTATAAATCATATTGATCTCATATATATATAAACAGAATTTGATATTAAATAACCAACAATGGTTGATATGCAGCAAAGCCCAACCAAACCAAACCAAACCAAATCTGCGATACAATTCTCACAAAATGTCATAAATTTCTGGCATTGCGTCAAACTATGCTAACCTAAGTAATTACGAAACTTTGCTTAGTTTGTAAAACTGGCTTCATATTCCTTACTATATAATTGCTTACTATATACATTTAATTTCAAAGCAGTGACTCAGCAAGGATATGGTTTACCTATTGAGGACAGGCTTCATGATTTAGTAGTTACTGATTTGCGAGAATAGCTTGACAATCATTACACCAGGAGATGGGTACAATTACAAATCTCTTAGTTTTAGTTTGATTTGGTTTTTAACGACATATGAACTTTTTATGTCAAAATTCGATTGATTTTTAAATGCTAGTTTGTAATCATAATAATATTTTCCTTGATCCTTTGCAATTTAATTTAAATTGCACGTTTTTATTTATCTGTAATCATTTGTTTGCTTGGTTATATCAAGTATTCCTATCTAACAGAAATACTTTGCTCACAATTTCGGGGTTTCAAGAAACTATACCTATAATAATTATTTGTTTGCACAGTTATTTGGGTTCACGTCTCCTATCCAATACAAATGGTTTTCTGATCTATTTCAACTGTACATGAAACCCTAATAAGTGCTGTCACTCTGGAGCAGAGGAGTCCTAAATATAGTGACAATGTAGGGTGACTCCATATTCCCCTGAGCTGCAGAACAGGAACATCACCACTAGATGCCGTTTAGTGTCATATCCAGGATAGCTTTTTATGGTGGGTTCTTGCCCGTCTACAAAGGATGCTGTCGGCGTATTCTGATCTATAATTTGTATCGCTTGTTGGTCGTTTCAAACTTTTGTATCGCTCAAGTTCAGCTGTGTCAGTCAAGATAATGTTAATGGTGAATTGTGCAACACCCCCACCTATCATTTAAATCTCCTCTTTCGCACAGTTTTCTTCATTTCCCCAAGACTCTATTTCCTCTAGACTAACTCGATAATATTATTAATCAGAAAAAGTATCAATTCCAAAAGTATCAGTACCAAAAGTAATAGTTTCAAAAGTAATAGTTCCAGAAGTAAATGTTCCAAAAGTAACAGTTACAAAAGTACCATTTCTAATTGTATTAGTTGCTAAAGTAAGAGTTTTTAAAAAATAGCCGTTCCCAAAGTATCAGTTCAAAGAGTAGCAGTTCCATAAGTTTCTAGATTGAATCTGTATTTACCAAAACTGAAATGAATAATGAATGAAAAGCGTTTTGGTTTTCTTTTTAATAGCTTCCATAACTTATTCATACTCGATACTTTTTGGTCACGAATCGTTTGTCCAAAATGCATGAGCCAAATTTATAAAATACGTAGACCCAATTAGTAGTTTCAAATAATGGTCTATTTTCCCTTAACAATGATCAAATTCAATGAAGCGTTACTTTTCGAAAATCTATTATAGAAGTAAGAATCCTTTAGTTGTCATTTGCTCAGCCAAGCTAAATTTGGCACGAGGCCAGAAGTATAGAAGCATCCATCGAGAATCAAATTCACTAACAATGGTTTGATCACAGAAATGACTCACCATTAAACAACGCTATGTGCCCATAAAAGGACAAAGTTTAGATGTAAAAAAAGAAGACTGCAAGTCTGGAGTAACTACCGAGGAACGAACTCAACATTCAGTCGTAAATACATTGCAAGACTAATTTCCTCATTTCACCATATTGAGGTACCAAAGTGTATATGTAGTTAAAAAAGGGTTTATTCAATTTCTCTTTTCATATTTTAGTGAATTTGGGATTTTCTTCTCTTTTTGTTTTTTAAGAGAGAGAGAGAGAGAGAGAGAGAGAGAGAGGGGGGGTTAAGTAAGGGAGAAAGAGAAGAGTGATTGAGGGACGTCAACCCTTTTGGGTCTATTTAAATCTGATGTAAGTCATTTTTTAAAGCAATTCTATGAATTCAAGTAACTTTCAATTTGATATTCATTTGCGAACAATTACAGTTTAAAGTACACTTTAATACATATTCGTACACAGCTATAGTTTTATTACAATTATAACCATTCATATTTCAACGTTACACTGCAATCACTTTTTAATCGCATTTTTTAACTATCAATAATAATTTGTTTGTGCATAGTTATATAGTTGCAAGTATTCCCATCCAATACTAATAACTTTTAACATATCTATTTGACCCAGAGATGACACTTAAAAAGGTGATGCTATTCTGGATCAGAGTGGACCTAGTTTGGTTTGGTTAGGTTTCTTTATTTAACAGCATATCAAGTTCACATGGGTTATTTAATGCTGAAATTTAACTCATTTGAAAATGCTTAATTATAATCATATCTCTTCATATTTTCAAAGTTACATTACAATCATGTTTTATTCGCACTTTTCTTCAATTGTCGATCTTAATCATTTGTTGGCTAAGTTATAAGGTTTAACGTATTCCTATTTAATACAGATAGTTTTCAAGCAGATCTGCTTAACTCATAACTGGAACCCTAACAGGTATTATCACTTCGATTCAGAGTGGGCCTGGAAGTAAGAGCAATGAAGACGTAATCAACACTTACCAGAGCCCCTGAACTGGAGCCACACCACCGGATGCAATTTAATGTTATATACTGGGCACAGAAAAATTTAGTAATGAGTAACTTATTCCACAGAAGAGCCTCGTATGGTATAATGATTTGCAAGTTAGATTAGCAAACATTATTAGTGATTTCAGTTCTCGCTAGTGCCTATACCTCTGGCCTTGTGATAAACTAAAATACACTTAAATGACAACAGATACATGGCGTTATAGTAGCTAAATGATCAGTCATACATCTTCATTAAATAAATCTGAGTTTTTTCTTTTTCTTTTTTCTAGACATAATTAATGTAATTTATATCAGCAATATTTTTAATGTTGACATATTTCAGTCATTTTAAATCCTAATTTACTCATTGAAAAATAGTGTTCAAATTAACCACACAAATTATGTTAGGTGTGTGTATCTGGGAATTTTTTTTTACTTATCAAGGGATATTCATGTTAAATTTTTTAAATCAAAGTGGTCATTGGGTGGATTTTATCTTTTCAACATTCAAAGGATAAGATCGGTAAGGTATTAAGTAGTTGTTTTTTGTTTTTTTTAAGTGTTCCAAAGTTTCCGGCAAAAACTTTTTCTGAATTGTGTATTTAGTTTCTAGTCTTTAAAAAAGAGTGCAAGAAACTGTACCATGCACCTTATGGAATCCTTTCAAAACATCACTTATAAGCAACGAATATTATGTTCCAGTGGTCGTCCCATAATTTTAACCGAGATTCTTCTTTAATCAAAATTGATGTTTTTCGTCAGTGAAACATTTCCTGCCTAATTATTCTTCTTTTATATTTTCCGATTCAATGAAGAAGTGATTTGGGAATGTGAAGATTTTTCTGCCCGACTGACTAAATGGAACTGAAGATGATGGCTTCAGAAGAAAAAATTCTATCAATGCGAAATTCGAGGTCTGCCTCATGCTGCGCGTCTCAAGGCAGATTGTATTCTCCTAGTAAACAATTTCTGCGAGTCTGAAAATTCAATCCTTTCTTCGCTGGACCGAGAAAAGGTTACAGTTTTCTCATTTGAGCTTAAAGCGCTCTCTCTCTCTCTCTCTCTCTCTCTCTCTCTCTCTCTCTCTCTCTCTCATTTTTCAACACTGCACTACGAAAGTCAGCACATCAAAGCATCTTGGTTGATAGTATCACAAGTGTCATCTCTCTATTAATACGCTTGTTTGTGTGTCAAATTTTCACTTATTGATATGTATCTGCTATCTTTTGCTTTTGAGAAAGTAAACACTTAAACAAAATCTAAATGGGAGTACTCCTTATGTGATGTAATGAGCAATGATTCTGGATTACAGATTATTACTTGTGAGTTCTAACTTTGGGCTAAACTTAATTAACTATTTTGGGCTCCTCACGCAAGGTAATTTATAGTGAGATAGCCAAATAGATCATAGTGAGTTCAATTCAATGCTTAGAAAATGACGACAAAGTCTAAGAAGACAGTAAGGGAGGAGGATATCCGTTTTAAATATATCAGCATAGAGAAATAGGAGAAGGTAGAGAAAGAGAAGGTTGGGAAAAGAATCTAAAGATGGAGAGAGAGAACAAAAGGATGAATAAAAAAAGGATTTGAATTAGCGATATGTATGAAAAATAGAATTAAAATTGGTTGTTTTTACGAATTACTTTGTTCGGATATAACCATGAGATTATAATAAGATTCTATTCTATCATTTTTATTGGGTGGACATCAATTATGTGTGTATTTCATAGAAAAATCAATGCACAGTGATTAACCGATCATGGATTCTTTGTGGCGTGGGATAAAAGTGTGATATTTCATGAGAAATGTAGCCATCATACAGAAGTGTTACTAACAAAAAAACATCAATTGTGTAAAGTTGACTTGAGTGCAAGTCTAACTTTTATTTCTAAAATGGTATTTAAAGCAAATACAATTTTGGGGAGCACAAGGCCCCAAGATTTTTGTGGGGGAGGAAAAACGAAGCAGTCTTACATTAACTATGAATCAAAGAGATCCCTGCCTAGCTACATTCACCGACTCATTCATACAATTCAATAAGCCATTCATCCATCACCAGGCACGCCGCAGTCACCAAAATACTGCATTTGCTCTCTGAGTAAAAACCCTACTTAAAAACCCCGAATGAACATGCCTTTATTTTATTTACAGAGGGTGATATATTTTCAATTGATGAAGTTGATAGGGATGGAAGAAAAAACCCAAAATAAAAAGTAAAATAGAATAAAATAAAAACTCGTTTGGTTACCCTCCCATCCCTGAAGGCTGACTGTTTTCCGGTATCCGTGAGGACAGAAAACAAGCCGAAACTTCCCTAATGGGGGAGGGAAACTAAACTAATGGAACAAAAGAACCATAGGGTAGGGAGCGGTGAGGGAAAATAGTGTAGGTTACAGAGATGAGAATAAATTAGGGAACTTCCAAGATCTTCAGAAAAAGTGGGAATGGATGAAGGGTTGGAAAACGAAAAAGAAAGGAGGCTGGGAAGATCTTGGAAGCTACCGACTAGAAGACGGGGAAAATGACTCACGACATACATCTAACTAGGGAAGAAAGGGAACAAGCAATTCCTACTTACCGGGGTGGAGTCTTGAAGGACTTAGTCTGTAGTCGCCATGTGAAGGAAAAGGAGGGAAGGATGACTTCAACATTATCCCCTTTCGTACGACCAGGTGATGAGAAAAGTTTGCAACGTCATACAATCCCTTCTTTCGAGTCGTCCAAATCACCATTCTAGCTACAGCTAGGATCGCGAGAAATACTACTCGCTTTTCACCTTGAAACTAAGGCAAAACCTTGTCTACAATGTAACCAACATCAACTAGCACGAGCTACTTGGGTTCTACGCAAGTCGTCCACTCTCCGACGTTATTCTAAAACGGACGAACGAACTCCCAGCAGTGGAAGACGTGCCCAGCCGTTTCTTCCAAGCCTCAGCGAGGACAATCGGGCATGTCTGCCAGGCCCACTTTGTAATTTAAGCCGAAAAGGAGCAATGCGTTTCGTGCAAGCCGCCAGGTGAGTAAGAACTGGGAGTTGTTCAAGAAGCCCGAACCTGGTGCCCAATTCCAATGCAAGCGAATCTCCTACATCTACTAGCTGAGCTGATTCACGAGAGGATCCAAAGCGGAGGCCACCACTAGATCCCTATACAGTTCCTTTCGAGACCGAGAAAGGTTACTAGACCCAAGAAGGTTGCGAAGGGCCTTATGGCATTCGAGGACGAGCGGTGCTTCGTCTCTCAGCTTACGTCAACCTTCAGCCTTGGGGTCTGACTTGAGTGGAGGAAAGGATCGCTCGCTTCTCGTTTCCACACAGTGTCCCTTGACAAGGATCGGCCCAATTAAGCCAGTCTTTCAACAAACCAGTGGTTCTACAGAGCAGGCATGCTTAAACCCCCATTATGCGGACGTTAACAACAGACCTGTCTATGGACCATCGGCCTTCGACCTCACCTTTTCACAGCCTTTCCAAAATAGTCGCCAAAAACCGATAGTTAACCCTATCGAAGGCCTTGGGCTGATCTAAATTAATCAACGTGGCTTCAGTGCCGTCTTCTATCTCCCCTAATACCCCGCGTACCAAATGCAAGTTATTTTGGATCAATCTAGTCCTGGTGATTTGTTGCACCGATCTACTTCAACGTATCACGGGGGAAGTTGGCAAGCGGGAAGTTGTAGTACGTGCCCGTTCGGGAACTTGATGAAATCGATATACTGAAAGAGAAACCTTCGTACTTCTTCCTCAAGCGCGAACGCGTCACATTTTACGGCTTCGTTAGGAACTCTTTTTAACCTAGATCTAACCACACATCCCTTGTAGCGCTCGCTAGCCTTGCGTCACGTCTAGCCAATTCTATGACTAAGGAATCCCCGCCTTCCACCGTCCCGGAAAACTTTTCTTCTCAAGATTTTACCACCTTGATACAATCTAATTTGAGTTGGCGACCGTATTTGATGGCGAAATATCAAATCTTATGTGTAAGAGATCCTTACTACTTATTCCCTGTAACCGCCCCCACTAACGCCTGCTGAACTAGGGATTTTAGCGGATACCGGAAGTCCCGTATCTTCAGTAAAGAGGTATTGAACTTTCAGTAACCGGCTAGATTAGGCCTATTAGCTAGCCGCAGACTAACCTTAACAAGTCTATGGTCAGTCTGTGCTACATAGAAAAATGTGCGACACGTAACAAAATCAATGTCAGCTTTTCAAACACTCAGTTCAGATAAGATCGAACACGAACAGAGGGCGAACTAACTTTCCACGTCTACATCTCCCTCCCTGGGTGATCCAGACGAAACCTGTCGACCAAGTCATGGGGAGCAATAAAATAGATCAGGCTGCTTTCACCACTTCCCGACCCTCTAGCTCTCCTTCCGGCCCTATCTATCCTAGGATTAAGGATCGCATTCCACTTACCCATTAACACTATCCGTTTCGGATAGTTGTGGAACAGTGCTAACCGCCGAAAAAAGGAGACTCTCTCTACAACTATATTAGGCGCATAAACTGCGACCGCCCGGAACTCGAAACTTTTAACAGCAACATCAACCAAAACCAGTTGGCCCCCGTCATCTGCAAAGACAAGATTTATTAAGGCTGCGTCCAATTAGCAGAAAGATCCCAACGCTGCTACGGCTGCCGAATGCTGAAAAGACGATATAGTCGTCCTCCAGCACCCGACAGTCCTCAGCGTAAGTGAAGTGAGTCTCTTGCACTGCAGCAAATCCACCCTGAAGTTCGAGAGTTCAACAAGCAGCCGCACACATTCACTGGTATCCTTCAGTCCCCTCACATTCAAAATGGCAAGGTTTAGTACCATCAAACCCATTTACTTTACTCAGTGTTGACTATGGTCCGGAAATCATCGGGGGTGAGGAGGCCGACGGCGTGTCACAGGGTGCCAGTGTGACTCGGCCATCTCTTGACACCCCCAACATCCATGGGGTACTTCAATTTTAGAGCCCCATAAAATGAAGGGTGAACATAACAGGAACACACCCTGAACAGTACTTAAACATTTTTTTGAGTGAGGAGTGCATCAAATTTGCCAACCTTACGTCCGTATCGGTTGGGCTTTCTCCAGGAACTTCCACAAGTTCTGGGTTCAGCTGCCAGCCGAGTAGACGAAGATGGTTACCATGGGTATACCCCTGAAATTTAGAGGATTGGCAACTTTTAATTTGTTTACTTTTTCTAGGCTTAGCAGCAGCTTGAGAATTTTGTGAAGCTGGAAGTCTGCGATGTCTTCCAGGTTCGCAGAACTCAGAGCCGCAGCTGTTTCAACGGAGTCTCTCACTTTGTCTGGGTTTTCGAACGGAGAGACTGATTTAGTTCTTCGCCGGCTCTTTTCAGTTTATGTTGTTTGGCTGTGTCTTTCTTATGATTGGGGTCTTGTTTTTTTTTGTTTTTTTTTTTTTTTTTTTGGTGGTGGAAAAGTTCAGGTTGTGAAAGAGAAGGTAGAGTTGGAGAAAAGGGGGCATGAGAGGGAGAAGGCGCACGCAGCCTACAAGTGGGTTTGGTTTTGTTTTAATGTTGAGGGGGCTGTTCAGCTTGGTCTTGTTGAGGAGGTTGATGAAATTTTTCTTGATGAGGGGGTTTTGAAGTTGTTTTTCTGGAGGGGGTTGTTTTGGAGTGGTTGTTGAGGTTAGGGGCTGGTAGCAATTTTTTCCTCTTTTCTGAGAGGGATTTTTGAGAGTAGGCTTTTGCTAAGTGGATCTCTGCCACCACCATCATTTGTCTGTCCCGGCTGTAGATTGTATCCGGGATGCTTTGGCATATGCGAAACATGTAGTCTCCGTGTGCCGTCCCAGCAGCAGCGCGAAGTTATATCACGACCTCTACTTTTCCGTAACTGCTCAGGAATGAGGCCACTACTTCTCCTGTGTGGTTGGCTGGGACGTAATGTCACCCGGATTCTACGTGTTCCCATATATTCGAGCTGCAGCCGGAAGAACTTTGATGTTATGCTGCTCTCCGCCAGTTTTGCTGCTTGTTCTTTTGTTGGCAGCAGAACAACCCATGTTGCGTACTTTGTCAAACCCATTCATACAATACAATAAGTTATTCATCCTTCACCAGACACGCTGCAGTCACCAAAATACCGCATTTGCTCTATGAGAAAAAAAAATCATTTTGGAAATAAAAGTTGGATTTTCACTCAAGTTCCTCTAAAAATGTATTCTATAGTAGATTATTTTTGGACCTAACACTGATTTCTTTTCATAGCTCTACCAGAATCAACCTTTGCTTTATACTCATCTCAACCCTGACTACACACCGGCCACACTCAAAATACAACCTACGCTTCCATCAGATACTTCATGATACATAGCCTGCTGTGAAGCTCTATTTATTTCTTTGGGAAATAAATAACTTCACGGCCTTCTTCTTCACCTCCACCTCCGGAATGACTTCTACACACATGGAGGAAACAAAATAAGACAAAGCACGGGGTGTTTTTGAGGTCTCCCTAGAAAACACGTTCCGGACCACCACGAAAGTCTTTCCAGCGGAGCTGGAAGAAAAAGCTGATTGGCCACCCCTGTCAGGTTTCCGTCCAACGCCACAGTACAATTAACTAGCCCAATTCAACCAGGGGTAAAAACTGAAAGCCCTTCAAAAACGCCAGTCTCCTGAAAAACAACTATCAAGAGACCCGAAGATTATGAAAGAGATAAGGTGGGCAAGTATGCCCCTTACTTTAAAGATAACCTCTATGCTTTTACAGTATCCTCGGGGCTTTGGGCTGGTTGAAACGCTGCTTCAATTTGTTTACCGATTGGCGTGTTGGCATCTTTCTGTGATGGTGAGCCTGGCAACAAGAGCCAGTTGGACCCGAAAAAGCCTTCTGCAGATGCAATGGGGGGGGTCACTTTTTCCGGTGGTTCAGCAGTTGCCGGTTCTAGGTTGGTTGTGCCTTCGGTCGCTTTCTTTGGTTTGGTTTGGTTTGGTTTGGTCCAAAGCAGATACCTTTTTAGAGGTAGTTGAATCTTTTTTCCTCCCCTCTATGGCTGCAGGAACAAACAGGAGGGAGGATGGGTGTTATGATCAAAAGTAGATGAGAAGGAGTATGTCGTGGTCCTGATTCAACAAGAAGAAATTCCTTTTGAGATGTTGACTGGTCAATAAAGCTGGTCAATAAAGTTGCCAGTACGAAAAAGAATATTTGAGAAAAGAATACTTGAGGAAAACCGTTAGTACAGCTTTGTGTGGGCACTGGAAGTAGTTTGGAAGATCTGCCGGGAGCGATGGATGATAAGGACAAATGGAGAGAGAGAAAGTCATGGAAATCCGCACCGTCAGTGTGACGTGACATGACGTGACGTGATGTATATATAATAGACTTAATTTTCTCGAAATCAGTGCTAACTCTATTAAATAAATGCCTTTATTGCTGTGTCTTACAATTCCTATTGTTCGGTTATATATATTTTTCCATATTTAACCTTACATATTTTTGACCTTACACAATTTAGACCCCGAACTTTTGCTATCATAATTAATTATTAACATTAGTAATTTAGTATTATTGTATTTAGCTTTTCCCATCCTCATATTACCCAATTCTAGTATTCCAATAACTAAAAACTTTTGTAATCCCAATTCGCATCCTCTAATATTAGTGAACACCACAATTTTTCAGAAAAAATAATTTTTAAATTTCCGGTTCTAAGCCGTAATGTACTTTGCGTCAATCAGTTCTACCTTTGACCTTTTTGTATATAATGGTTGATTTGGTTGACCCTGTATTCTTTATATTTTTGTCTGATGATTGTTTTAACAACGCATTAAACTGCTGGTCAGAAGATACACCTCCCCCCCCCACACACACTCACAAACACACACACACACATATATATATGTATATATAGTATCTATTATATGATCTGTATTGTATTTAGAGAAGTAAATATTGGAATATACATACATACATACATACATACATACACACACACACACACACACATATATATATATATATATATATATATATATATATATATATATATATATATATTTAAATGCACGCACACACAATGTATGCTTCCAAAGATAAAATGCAAAAAATAATTTTGATAATTTAAACAAAGTAAAATGATATTTTATTTATTTAAATCTTCGCGATGAACAATTGGTAAAAAATAATTCGTTTTATTGTCCTTCATTATCTTCAAGGATAAACTGCACATTATCTATTTTAACATTAAAGATATCTACAAAAAGAATTTTAGAACATAAACAATAGAAATTCTTACGGGCTTATTCAAAATTGTTGATATTTACGGATTCTCATAACAAGACAACAAATTGATTTGTATCAGTATCGCCGCGAAAATATCGTATATGCAAGTTTTCTTTATATATGCAGTTAGATTTTATGAAATAAAATATAGCTATTACAATACCTGTAGAGTGTCGAAAAGAAAAGAGACTTAATTATTTTTTGCAAAAAGTCTCATAAACGATTTGAACTTAAGTCAGAGAGTACATTTCTTACGACCTCAAGCGTCTACATAACATTCTGTTTGTAATATATATTTATATATATATATATATATATATATATATATATATATATATATATATATATAGTTTTGAAAATAATATAAAAATTGGTTGACGTGTACTTATTTATAGGCGGTACTATTAGCAAAAGACTAAAGGCCTTAGTAACGGAACTGTGAAACAAATTATGCTCTTAGAGCGTTATTCTTACAGAGAGTCAGTTTTTACTGTTGACTCTAAAATAGTGTCTTATGAGTAAACTTTGTAAATATTAATTAGAGGTCAGTAAAATAAAACAGCAAACAGAATATATATATATATATATATATATATATATATATATATATATATATATATATATATATATATAAAGAATACATTTACTTCTTTGGTGCCATTATAAATTTATTTCTGGTCAGATGATCATCATCAGATCTTACACGAAAAAAATTGGATATTGCTTCCAGCGAGAATAGGATTCGAAAATTTTTTATTTTTATTTTTTGATTAAAATAATTTCTTGATTAGGACAATTTTCAAATATATTTTTGATCATACTTTTTAATTAAGAAAATTTCTTTTACTGTGGAGATATAATTATTATTATTATTTATTTATACAATGTTTATACATTCCTTAAAAAAACATAAAAAAAATGTCATCATCTAAATACAACTAAAACTTTAAAAAAAATATAATTACGGAAAAATTAAATTCAAAAAATTAAATAGTGCCGTGCTACTTATTTAAAATTATAGATAAAATATGCATTCTTACTTCCGTTGAAACTATTATGTTTAATAAGTACTAAATAGTATAATTCGTGTTATCTGGAAATAATAATTCAATGCTGATATTCATTACAAAATTTTACTTTTAATCATTAAAATTATCGTTGAAATTTATGTTATTTATATTAGGAAGAAATTAATATATCGAATGTTAAGTTAATCGTAATAATCAAAGAATTATTATGGAATAGATATTTTATTTATGTAACAATTAATTCCTAACTTATGTTATAAATAAATTAAATGTTAGTTTCCTAAATTTTTGTTTACAGAAAGAAAAAAAGCGGTGAAATAAAAACGGTGTAGTATAGGGATGGTCCCTTCTTATTATAAGGCTATAATAATCTTATTATTTATTTTATTATTTTTATTTTATTAACTTATTATAAAAGCATATATTTATACTTTATCCTTTAAATTCAATTGTATTCTTTATTAGAAATATCTATTTTTAATCATTTATAACTTAATCATTTCTTTTAAATTATGGATCAATATTCCAATATATAGAATAGACTAGGCAGACTAGGTTCTTCTGCCTTGGTGAGGCAACTAGTCTAGGAGAAGGAAAACTACGTTTAAAAATTGACCTTGTGTCATATCCTGTCCGAGCGGAGGGGTTGGTAAATATGATTTATATATCAAGTTGAATTATACTTTTATTTTTATATGTATATGCAGAAATTTTTTCTGTTCTGGTATTTAGTAAATTTCCATTCTAATATCTCAATATACATATTTTCTCTTCTAAGTATAAATAACACTTACCATGTAAACTGTTTGTCGAGGAGGGTCTTTTAATTGTTTTCCAATTGATAACAGGTGTTAGTCCTAATTCTATCAGATATCAGTAATAGTGCAGTTTGATTTTTCAATGTTGGGTTTTTAAATGATTACAGATGGTTGTAATATCTAAATTTCCAGTTTAAGCTTGTCATACCTATGAATGCCTTATCATTAGTATCATTTTCTTTAGTTGAAATATTAACTTGATGTATAATATTATCAAGGTTACATTTATTTCCGAGCGGGCATCTATTTTTTATTTTACAATTGCATGAATGTTTTAAGTTGTCAATTTCTTCCATTCCAGCTTATTTATTTATTTTTTGTTGTGATAGTTAATTATTTTAGATATATTGTTAGTACAAGAATAAGTATTTTTTACATTATTCTTATTGATTATTTTTATAAGGGCGTTATCATCTTTAAAATGTTTATCAAACCTAGAAAATATTTCCCGATATTGATATTAGTGAGTTTGCAAAAGAGGGTTAAACCAGATAATATTTCTCCGTCTATTTTTAATAATATTTTTGCTTATTTTATGATCCATATTTATATTATTATTAATTCTATTGTTTCCTATATTATTGCCCCGATTGTTATGATGTCTATTGGCTTCTAAATACTTAATCTCATTTTCATAACCGCTGTTATGTACGGCTTCGTTGTAAAATCCCTTATGATCATTAAATATGTTTTTAGAAGATGATAATATGTTTATTTTAATATTAATCGCATTAGGAATTTGTTTAACTATGGATTTAGGGTGGTTAGAACTAACATTAATGAATGTTGGTATAGTATTAGTCTCACTAAATGGTTTCTAAGAATTTTCATTTAAATTGTGAGTTACATATAAAAAATTAACCACTTTCAAGTTAGAAATAATCTTTATCTTTAACCCCATATATTTAAAGGCTCTAATGACTTTCTTTTAGATGTTAGGTGTCTATTACTATTAGGGATAGCATTGAAACCATTACGATTATCTCTAATTTCCGACCACATTCAAATTCAAAAATCTACCTAAAATTTATGATGACACCAAAGAAGTAATTTTTTTCTTTGTATTTTTATATGAAAATAATTTTTTGTCTCTACACATTAAATGTTGATGTATTTTTAATCCCAAATTAATTATTCGTCGATAGCGGTTGATATTTAGCACACAAATTGGAAACTCCTACTCCTTGGATTTTCTCCTTGGATTATATATATATATATATATATAGAGAGAGGTGAAGTTTGATTGAATAGGATAGACACGAAGTGTCTGTCTCCTCTATCAGTGATCGTTCAAGTGTTGGTTTGGGAAATGTACGGCACCTTTCTAAATTCATTCTATCTAAATATCAAATTACTCATACGAAGACTTGAATGGATCAATGATTAAGTGTGTAGACAGAAAGTGTATGTCCTATTTAATTGAAAATGTTTAAAAGAGAAAATGTTGCAAATAGATAGAGTAATTGATGGATTGGAGGTGCCCGTGGTGTAATGGTTATCGTCACAGGATATGGACACGGCGATCCGAGTTCAATTCCTGGACAAGACTTATTGCATTTCACATAGCACTAATACCCTTGGGAAAGGTATGAATCCAAATATTCTCCCTCCAGCTATGGGTAAATAGTAGGGCAGACTATGTTCTTCAGCCTTGGTGAGGCAACTAGTCTAGGAGAAGGAAAACTCTGAATTCAAACCTGTTAAACTCCGCTTAAAAATTGACCTTGTATCATATCCTGCCCGAGCGGAGGGGTTGGTAAAATGGATTGGAGCAATACGCTTAAAATACGCTAAGAGAATAAAGCAATATCCCGTTCAATTTGCAACAAAACAATAATTTTGTGAGTTTTGAATATCATTAATAATTGGTCAACATTCACATTATAACGGAGATAACTAAGGACTGCTAATCAAAATAATCCGTCACTCCTTTCTAAACATATATATATATATATATATATATATATGTGTGTGTGTGTGTGTGTGTGTGTGTGTGTGTGTGTGCGTGCGTGTGTGTGTGTGTTGTGAATAGTAGTGATAGATATTCGTAAATAGCTGTGGCAAAGAACAAATTGAGAAATAAAAATTCAACCAAATAACAAATGCTCAAAATATATAACTTCATTTGGCCTAATTTACTAGTTTTGTTTTTGAATACATTTTGATAACTGTACACTTCCTCAATTAGTATTTTATGTGTTGTAAGCAAATGTACAACTAAAAACACAAAACAGAAAATCTGTTCCAAATGTTGATAAACTGGAAAATTCTAAAATAAAATAAAATATATTAGATATATTTTTGTAAATCATGAAATTATATATAAATTTGCAAAACAAAGCTGAAAGAAATGAAGTGAAATACATTGACTTTTTAAAAATGAAAAGTGGAGACAGTAAATTGCATGAAAAGATGCTGTTAGAAAGGCAATAATTCAAATGTATAAAAAATTCCGATAGACTTCCTATTACCTCGACTAATTAAATGTTTGAGAACAATTTCAATTAAATTCTTAGATTGTTTGATGTTCGTCTTGAAATCAACTAAATGTATAAAAAATCTGATAGAACTGTTCTCTTCTCTACTCTGTATACACCCACTCCTCCCATACACATACTCTGCCTGTCTGTCTGTCTTTCTTTCTCTCTCTCTCACTCTCCATATATATATGCTATGAAAAGGTGTAGTCTATGCTCGAATGAGAAATTCAAGGTTATCGAATTCCCAAGATAGGAACAAGTATCAAGGCGTCACCATGAGGCAAAAAAAAGTTAATATAAAATCAGATTACTGCCTTATGCACATTTAATCGTCAAAACTTGATAATCAAGAAATTTGGACACTTGTGAGTTTTTATTCATTTTGTTTTTTAATTAGGTTATATATATATAACCTAATATATAGCAGAAAGTACTAGGGATACATACAACTATGGACAATACCTAAATCAATTCCCCCCGAATACGATAAAAGTAATACGGGAATTCGAACGGATCCAAAAGAGAATATGTAGGCATAAAATGTCTATTATGTTTAATGAAATTTGCATTAACGAAGAAATGCTGCCTATATATATATATATATATATATATATATATATATATATATATATATATATATATAGGGGGGTGCTTCATAAAATAGGACAGACTGTCCATACGGCTTTTATGAAGTTTTTTTGTCCATTTTTTTCTTTTGTTTTTGTATTTTTGTTGTTGATATTTTTTTGTTTTTTCTTCTTCTGAGAGACGTGTAAGTTATGGGAAATGTAGATCAATGCTCTATAAAAACTGCCCAAAACTGTCTTTTTATTTTTTCTTCTTTTTTTTTAGTTGCAATTCAAGTACTTTCGTCCATTGTTAGCCATTCTCAAGAACAATTTTTGTCCCGGTGTTATGTTTTAACTACAAAAACATGCCGAGGGCAAATTATAACTTCAAAGAAGATGAATGAAACGAAAATGAGGTAGATAAATAGAATAGTTGATAAGTAAAAAGAACAGAAAAATCAATAATGATGATAGGAATGTTGAAGGAGAAAAGCAAAACAGTATCTTTATGGTAAATTATTACGTCAATTCTTTCGTTAATTTTTCGATTAAATTGTTTTTCTTGTACTTTGGTATCCAAAAATATATATGAATGTACGTTGTATTTTTCCTTAAGAATTTTTAACAGTCTGAAAAAATATTTCAATTTGCTCAAAACTAAATGTGCTGGTAATTAAACTATATAACTGTAAGTAATCACATGTACGTGCTCGGAGCAGCACAATGTACGAGGATATCATCAGTAACCAAATATGAGTTTTACTACAAACAATGACCACTATTAACAAATTAATATAATCAGTCTGGCGTTTCAAAACTTTGACTAAAATGCTGATTACATGTACTCGAAAAGGTTGATAGATTGATCGTCAATTGTGGTTTTTTCCGGTCTTCAATAGGACCAAAGTGTCGCTCTCCGGAAATTCAGCATAGAATTTACTAAACATGTGAGACAGAAATACGTATGTATATAATATCCTATACATCCTCCTTGGGTGTGGTTGTTTGGTTTAGTTTCTTTGTTTAATGGCATATCAACCTTTGTAGGTTATTTAATGCAAAAGTTATTCTCCTAGAAGAATAGTAGTGGTACTATTTAACCTATAGCTGGGAGGATAAGGAGGTTCAGACCTTTCCCAAGGGTATTTGCCCGTAAGTGAACGTAATAGCGCGACTGGAGTACGAACTCGCTTACTACGATTCCGCAGTCCATCGCTTTAACCATTACACCACGAGGACACCTCCTTGGGTGTGGTTGTGTATTTTCAAAAGGCAAATTTAGTTTTGTGTTATATTCTGGACATTCATTTTAGGATCTTAGCCGACAAGATAAGTATTTTTGTGTACACAAACTTGAATGTATAACGAACCAAAGCAAAAGAGACTGCTTCTCTCGGACAATGAACAGAACAAACTACTTATTAAATAGAAAACTATAATTAGAGAATAATTCTTTTGCCTTTGTAAGCCGCAACAATTATGTCATATTTTTAAAATCATTTCAGTAAATTTTTAGTTCGCATTCATTTTGTTTAAAAGGCCTTTCCGGTAAAATTTTGAAAGCATCTTTATGTTGTCGTAATTGCTATCGTCTTTCGTATGTTTTAGTCGTTTTTAATTTAGTAGTACAAAATAATGTCAGAAGATTATTATTTTAGGACGGTTTAAGAATTGCGATCCAAAGGAAGCGACGAGAAGTTCTGTTGTATAGCCATAAGGAATGAAGGAACGACTCTTTCTTATAAAAATATATACGTCTTTTTATTCTCTCGAAAGAGGTCAAATCTCTGTAGTTTAAGAGAGAGACAGTGACAGAGACAGGGAGGCGAATGGAGATTGCCACATGGATCCATAACTTCTCTTGACCATGCCACGTTGTCTTATCTTCAAGGCCTTACTTAACACTTCTTCTGCTTCTCGGCTGAGAGGGTAGTCAACTGGGGGTGGTAGTCAACCGGAGGCTTGCAGTGGGCCGCTCCGTGTTATCTTCAAGGCCTTATGTCTTCCCTTTCGACGAAACGTACCGATTCTCACCAGAAGGTTCTCTATCTGCCGACACGACTGACCGCTGTAAGCTGGCACTGACAGAGTGCAACTCCGACTGAAACTTTCACGTGTGCATCTGCATATATTCTTTCATAACGCTGACAATTTCCGTTCAACACATGACCGCTACCACTTATTTTTACATGTGCCTCCTGTGTAGAGAATATCTGATTAACCGCAGAGTCAAGGGTCAATATAAAACAGTTCTTTACTTTAGACGTCTTGTAACTAAGAGATAAATCTGTATAAATTATACGGTATGATATGTGGAAATAATCGGTAAATCATATAAATATATATGTATTTATTATTATCATTATTACTCCTTGAAAATTTTTCACACCAGCGTTAGCTGATAGTCTTTTTCTGGAGTTTGAGTGACAGCAAGTCTCCTCAAGTCTCCAAGACTCTTCTTAGTATTCTGGGCGATCTCAATAATGCAGTCAGTTTGGATGGTGCCCACACGTCCTATTATCTTCAAGTCCTCCTGTCCCTTTGGTGACCGTACCAAAAGCACCAATGATAATTGGTATAAATGTCACTTTCAGGTTCCATAGTTTTTTCAATTCTCATGTAAGGTCGAGGTATTTATCGTTCTTTTCACTTTCTTTTAATTTTACTGTGGTCAGCCGGGACAGCAAAGTCTACAATTTTGCAAGTTCTCTTTTTTATTATCATTATCATTCTAATTATTATTATGATCATTATTGCTATTATTATTATTATTATTATTAAAATATACTCCTAAGAGGACTCTGAAGAAAATGTTATATTCATTGTTTATTTCGGAAATCAGTTTTCATAAATTCTTAGCACATTTTGCGCAACCATATTAAAAAAACCCACGTACAAGGAGCACACAGTAAGTTTCCAGACTTTTGTCATATGGGCACTTTTATTGATAGTACACACATGAAACTCTAGTCCCCTTCCAAGTTATCTCCTCCGGCTGCAATGCACTTGTTATACCGTTCCAACAACTTCTGAAAGGCCCCATGGAAGTCCTTTTGTGTGAGCGTATCAATGACCTTCGTCACAGCTTCTTTCATCTCCTCAATTGTCTCATAACGACAGTCTCTAAGTTTTTCCTTGAGCTTAGGGAATAACCAAAAGTCAAAGGACGCCAGGTCTGGACTATAGGGAGGGTGAGGAACTGTCTTAATGTCCATCTTGGTCAAATAGTCTGTCACAAGGATGGAGTTGTGGACTGGTGCATTGTCCTCGTGGAAACGCCACTGACCCGATTTGAAGAGTGCTGGTCTCTTCCGACGGAATCTCTTCCTGAACTCCCTTAAAACCTCAACACAGTATTCCTTGTTGACTGTCTGTCTAGTGGGAATCCAGTGCATGTAGATCATGCCAGTGCTGTCAAAAAAAGGGATCATCAAAAGTTTGTGGGTGGATTTGCTCTGTCTGGCCTTCTTGGGTCTGGGAGAGCCAGCATGCTTCCACTAGGCACTCTGTCTCTTGGTCTCTGGGTCATAGCAGTAGATCCAGCTTTCATCGCAGGTCATCAGCATCAAGAACTGCGGGATCTGAATTAATCAGCTCGACCATCTCCATGCTGTCATGACAACGTCTTTCTTTCTGATCTTCTCTGAGCAATCTTGGGACAAACTTCGCGCAAATCTTCCGCATCTTGAGTTCCTCGTGAATAATTGTGTGTACAGTTCCCACACTGACATCAAACTGTGCACTTATTTTCTCTATAGACACATTTCAATCATACATCCTAGATGCATCAAGGTAGGTCCTCAGTGATGCACTGTCTTCATCGGGTTTTTGCATCATATCGGCTCCGACAGCAACCCCGACATGACACTGGAAGAGCCAAGCCGCCTCCTTGATCGTGACGTGCTACGCGCCGTGCCTCTGCCAAAGCAATAAAATCGTTAGGCCGGACTTCGGCCGTTCTTTATAGACATCTGTCCTTCAGTAACAACAGCCAATGAAAAACAGGGTATTTCACACTCCTCTACAATATAATGTCTTCTTTACCTCATCCGGTTTCGGCTGACTACTTCCAGATTCGATACCGAGGTAAGATGGTATTTTTAATACTCGTTCACGTCCATGATTTACACTTTTACAATACCTACACGTATCCCACCCCAAATCTATCCTATACTAATACTTCCAAACTAACATGAAATAAGTCCCTGCTCTAACTATTCAGTCAGTCTTTAACTCTTACCTTATACCCTTATTCGAAGCCAGGAAAAAAAGGAAAAAAACACAAAACAAAACAAAAATTCCCACTTAGGACGGTCTCTATCCATGAAATTCTTTTTTTTGGCCAATCAACTCTGGTGTATTGACTTCCTTACTCCTCCCACACTTCTCATCATTCCTCACAGACTTCCTGATTTCCTTGAATCCCTTATGCCACTCAAAAACTGCTGCTCGATTCATGCAAGATGCTCTAAAAGCAGTCTGAAGCATTCCACACGTTTCTGTTGCAAGTTTAAAACAGAATTTTATTGCATATCGTTCTTCTAAAGTGTCCTCACGTCCAGATTGCATTTTTGAAATTCACCAGCTGCGATAATCAGGCTTTAGTAGGGTGTATTCCAATTCCCGCTGTAGCTGATCATTTGAAGCTAAAATTATAAAAATTGGTCAGTCATCCTATAAGATGTAAAGCAATTAGATACTGAATTTTCAAGAGTCTACGACAATTTTAAATACCCGTACAAAAAAGCGTGGAAACTTATTGAAGGAATTAGTATTTATGGGAAGTAAATTATCAGTAAAATCAGTTAATTTTAGTTCTATTTTTATTCATATTGACATTTTAAACTCTCAGATATAATCTCAATACAACTGAAACACCTCAATAATTTTAGCACCTTATATATATATATATATATAAGGTGCTAAAATTATATATATATATATATATATATATGCTTAATATTTGAGTTTGTAGAAAGATATTAATGATTTGGGATAAATTTATTTGTGGTTATCGAATCGAGAGAAACAGACTTTCAGGCCCCGAAATTTCTTGTTTTAGGCTAAACGGAAGTGCCGTTCAAATGAAAGAATTTAGTCTCCTTTGTTCACCATCTTGGCATCAGAGTACGAATGGAAATAAGAAGGCTTTGGCCTGAGTTCAGACGTATGAACTACCAGATAGAAGCTACATTGTTAGGACTATGTAGACTCAGAGTCTGTTGGTGGTATTTTGAATCTCCGACAGATATTTATTGGGTCTGAGTCCGCTTTTCTACATTTCCGATCGTCATGAATTCACGCACAAAAAAGGGATGAATTTATGGGCGTCTGTTTTTACTGATCACACTTACTTTTCTTATAGTCAAAGGTGATATATTCTCACTTGATAGTTGAGATAAATAAACTTGAGTGTACCTCAATGAGGATATTTTGCACTTGTGCGTATAAATGTTCGGATTTATAAAGTAGCCGTTTGTTCGAATGTTTGTGTCTTTGTCTCTTTACTTATAAATACATGCTTATTTTAAATGCGAAAATCTGTGTGGGTTTCTATGTATGGATGCCTGTGTATATTGGGGTGTGAAATCTCTGTCTGTTTATACGCAATCTTGCGTATTTTTGTCCACATTTCGTTTTTATCGACGCATGCGCTTAACTGAAAATTAAATACGTGTAAAGATGCATTCAGTTCGTCGCCTGTGTGTTTTATGAAATTCCGTTGCTATTTTTGCTTGTGTTGTGCCCTATTTAACTGGGCCATGTCTATCAAACCCTGCTGCATGAATTGTTATCATTAGTTAAATAAGTTAACAGTCTGAAAAGGAAGGAGAATTTTGAATTTATCCATTTCGCGTCAACGTAAGTCAAAAGAAAAAGACGTGATACAAGTAGAAAAGTTTGGTTTTCATTATGCGCCACAATTTGCAATATATTCCTTAGGTATCCCAAGCTACAAACTGGTTGCATGATGTAGAAAAATATTTAATAATTGATGAATGCATGGGTTAGCCAATTTTGAAATAAGATCTTTCTAAATGTCAGATCAAAGTTATTTTGAATAAGTATGAACATCAGATCAACCAAAGAGAAACGAGTATGGAATTGTATTTTTTATTTACTAAACTTTGTTTAGTCTGGCACACAGGGCTTAGGTCGCATATAGTATCTTCTATAAGTAAATGGTCACCCATCTAAGTACTAAGCAGGCTCACTTCTGCTTAATTTCGGTGATCTGGTGGGAATCATTGCCTTTAACAGGACTTGACAGTAAGTCATAGATTATTGCTTGTTGATCAAAATTATCTCTCCGTTTAGGTGAAAAGAACTCCTTTACAATTTGTGTTTTTGTTTGTTTGTTTGTTTGTTTTTAGGGGTGTGGTAATTCATCGTTGATTGTTTTATGCTTTGGAAGAGCGCTTCCCTTAATCAATAAAAAAAGTTGACATTTTTTTTATTAGAAATGTTTATTTCCTCTTGTTATTCACTTCCTTGTTACTTCATCACCCTGACTTAAATACAGGACATTTACCAGTTATCGTCACACTGTTCAGAAGATGTTTTATATACATCGAATTATTAAGACATGCTTTCCAAAACAATTGTAGTCGTAGGATATGAAATTGGCGACCCACGTTCAAATCCTTGACGAGACTGAGTGCGTTTTAATTCTCGTTAATGAACTTGAAAAAGCATAAAATTGTTACCGCTTGCTATGAATAAATAGTAGAGCAGATTGGACCCTTTAGAATTGGTAAGGCTGCCAGTTTAGAAGAAAGAAAACTCTTAATTCAAAACAGTTGTACTCTGCTTAAAAACTGACCTCGTATTCTGCTCGTGCAAATACATATATCGATTTGGGAACAAAACTTTATTTATATATGATGCCCTACAGTCAAAGTTAAAACACCAGTTCTTTCAACATCATCGAAGTTAAGCAGCCATGAGCCAACTCAGTGTAATGAAAATAGAAGCCAGAGTAAACTTAAAGGTAAGTTTTATTCTACTTGAAGATGAGATTTTTCGTACGATCCACCAAACAGATGAGTTCGACACAAGGCCATTTAATGGTGGGTCCGGGCGCAGGGTCGTAGCTAAGACGAGCTCGGTGGCTTCAAAAATGTTATGGGCTTCGCCTGGCGATAAACCTAACCTCTCCAGGGATGATCTGAGCCTGGGTAATGGGCTCTTGAGGTTCAAGGAAATATCGGTCACAGCCACGCGGCGTGAGTGCTAGGCTTCCCTGGCAACCATGCCAGGCGGCTTTGGCCGAGCTACAAGACGCATCAGCGAGTATTGTTACTTGTTGATAGGATTTGACGCACACCCCACCAAACGGTAAAATGCGGCACAAGGCCCTTTTTAATTCAGTTCATCAAATTAAATCATAGAAAATTCTTTATGAGTTATATGAGTTAAAAATGGACTCGCCGAGCCAAGTTCCAATTCTGAAGGAGTCTAAAAGACTAACACCATTTAGAAACAGCAAATACTGTAAGGAATCTGAGACCGATGTGCTTGCCCAAACAGTGCTTTATAGATTCTTAGTAAAAATGAAAGTGATTTTAACTTTATTGCTTAACATTCAAAGTTTTGCTTGTTATCTTTCTCCATCTTCTTGGGGAATTGTTAATTCCATCATCTAAAAATGTTCTTATCCTTATTAGCAAATAACTGCTTGGTTTGCCTTTCGTAATGTTTCATAGATTTGAATTTTTCATAAATTAAGAGATATAGGAAAGGGTGCTAATCCATTCCCTGGATTGCTCCATTTTACCCTTGATCCATACATATAATGCTTAGTGTTAAGCAATGAGGCATAAAATACCATTTTTTGAGTCTTTGGTATGACTCGACCAGGGATAGAACCCTAGGCTCCTGGGCCTTTAGGCGAACACTCTAGCCAATGGACCAGTCAATTAAGATAATTTGCCATAATTGTTTTGATAATCCAAGATTACTCAACAAAACCTGAAGTCTCTGAGTCAAACATGAAAGGAATATTTTAATATGTTTGAATATTGACCAGCTGATTTTTAATTAGAATTTCTTACTAACAGGATTGGGATATCACAAGTATAATTATATATATAATGTACATGGCCATGTCTTTATAGACACGGAATTAAGGTTTGCTTTCTTAACAGTAAATTCCATCTTACAAGCTATTGTTGATTAAGCTTAATTTAAGTAAATACCAACAAGAATGTATCCATTTGATATAACAGAAAAAAGTAGCCAACCTCGGTCAATGGTGTCATCAGAACAGTCTCATTGGAACCTCACAGACTCTTCCCAGTGTTTTTCCACTTTCTCAAAATACTTTACAAAGTCCTCTTTCAGGATCGCAATCAACTGCTTGGTAGCTTTCTCGTTAATTTCATTCACACTCTTCAATTTTTTTCATTTCAATTTTAGCTTTGTGAATGGCTGAATATGGACTCTAGAGTAACTAACAGACCTGTACAAGACATAAAAAGCTGGTTGTTGATGCATTCAAAATGGCTGCAAAAAGTTTGGGAAAATCAAGATCTTTATCCAATTCTTGTTCAGTCAATCGCCGATCGTCTTTGATCTCAACCAGCACATGTTCAACATTTTCGAGTGTTGGACTCGTTGAATATCTTCTTGGTCGCTTCCAACAGACTCTCGATCAACTGAGAAGTATCGGTACCAAACATTTGTCATTTGATAGCTCGATGTCACTGAAAAGGTGTCATCAGGTGAAGCAGACTTGTGATGCGATGACCAGCAAATGACCCCGGTGTCATTGTGTGCAGAATAAGAGTGCACATGTATCACTCAAAACACACACAGAATAGCTGTAAGGTAAACAACATATCTCGAGCTCTGAAACAAGGTTGCATAAGAACAACACCCACATGTTATCAAGAGCGACAGCCCAGCAGATCGAGCAGCTGTGAGAATAAAACTTGAATATACGAGATGAAAAGACGTTCTAGTCCGGGTTAGAATTAGTCGTAAGCAGCAATTTTCTTTATTCAAAATAACTCGCCTGAAAACTCACAATCCAGCCAATGAAATTTCTACAGCTGCAGTGAACACTTTTCCCTTGTTTCTTTTTTACAAGAAGACAATCATCCCTGTTAGGCTGAATCAATAACGTATCATCCACGAAAAACTTTTTAATCATTCGACAAGTTTCTGCAACAAACGTGCACGTTCCAAACAAATTGATTTATATTCTACAATAAATAAAACGGTCAGACAATATACTAACTCACTCAGCTGAGTCTCTCTGCCAATCGAATAATCCAACGAGAGAATGTTTGTTCTCACAAGTAAACAAATCTTCTCTGATAAGATACTCTGATAAGTAACAAAGAAGCCACAGAACCGATTCTCATAGTATTCAAAATAGCGGGATATCTTATGGACAGACTTCGTGTTGTAGTATACATACACATTAAAGATTTGGTTTGGTTGAGTTTTATTGTATATCAACCATTGTAGATCATTTGATGGCAAATCCTGTTTATACATATATATTAAATATATATATGATTTAAACAACCTGCGGTCTTTTTAACACAGTTAAATGGTTTCAAGTATTGCTATATAACAGTCAGAATTTAACATGTCATTTGCTTGTACTCATAGTTTCTTTTATTTTACCCATATACATAACTCTTTCTGGTGCTTCTACTTCAGGTCTGAGTGGATCTGGGAGCAAGGGCAATGAAGGGGTACTCCACATTCTCCGAATCTCCATGTCTCGCCATCTGATTGTTTAATGTCATATCTAGGACACTCGTTGAGGAGGGTGTACACATTAAAGTCCTGGGCTTGTGTGAATATTAATGGCTTGAACATATAATTTGGAAGCATTTTAAAAAAATGGAAGAAGCTTTCTCATTTCCTGTGAAAACATTTCTCATTCAGCCCAATATTCTGTGTTCATCATCATGCTGGCTTTTTTCTAAAGAGACACGACGCATTAGTTAATCCTTCTTTTGTTCCTCTTCCCATTGCAAAAATGTTACAATATCTATTATATTGTATCGCTTATTTTTGCTATTTTTTTTTCGGGGGTCGTTCTTTTTAGTTTTTGTTGTTTTGTTGATGATATTGCAGGGGTTTTTGTTTGTTTGCTTTTTGTAGTTTTTTATTTATCCAAATTTACAAAGAGACAGAGATGAGTGCAGTTTATTTCACACGAAGTCGTGCTTTCATATATCCCTGAGCAATTCTCCATATAATCATATGTAAGTTTGAAGTTCATTTCTGCAGATCTCTAAGATTCAATCAATACCAGTGGCTTTACTGGCCTTCAGTATACGAGAGAGCCAACAGTGATCGCGATTTCTGGGCAAAAAGGCCACCTTAATCATCCCACTCTGCTTTCCATTCCATAATGATTTGTGTAATCTTAATCAGGAATTTCTTTCTGAAGTTCTATATCTAAAAGGATATTTAGAAATCTATTCGGTTGTTTATTTCAAGTTCCATGAGCCACAATATCTAGCAAAGACTTTTTGAATAGAAGAGTTAGAGATTCGTAATCGCTATTCATCCTGTGCATTTAGTTCATGTGGGGCTATTTCAAAAATGAGACTTTTGCTACTTGGGTCTTATTTTCTTGAACAGTTTCTGGTTTATGCATGTACCATTTGTCAGAATGGTCAAACTTTTGTAGTTTGCTCATGAATCACCTTCTTCACCTTATCGTGCCTGCTCTCGTACTCTTTCCGGGCCATTTTGATGTATCAGCTTATGTGGTTTACAGTTTCGTCTCTCACTCCACATAGTCTATATTTGCGATTCTCCTACGTCTAATGGATTCAGGTTCAAATCCAATTTAACTCTCAATGCACTTGTATGATTGTGGCCTTCGAGACCTTACAACCGATGTTGAAAGTGTGGTAGTAACTCAAATCAGGGGTTAGAGATCAGATTCATATCGATGTGCAACACTGTTTTGTCTTCACTATGCAAGGAGCTCAAGACTTGATTGGAGAGGGTACATAGCTTTTAATGCTTATCAGTTTCGAATTTCTCAATTGCCTTTTTAGTTGCGATTCTAACTCTATCGAAGAAAAGATTCGAGGGCAGAACAAATATAACTTTTCTTGATTTTATAAAACTCCTTTTCAGCTCACTTATTTCAGTGATTTTTTCTGTTAATCTTCTTTAGTTGTAGTGTTAAGCTATGCCGCCATGTTTCTTTTAGTGTCCACCACGTCTTCGTGTTTCACTCTTGGGATTAATTTTTACTTTAGGAAACAAGAAAGTATGATGAGTATGGAGAAAGCTGAACTTATACAGTCCTGTCTATATTCCGTTTGAGTTGAGATCTTTGAAGACTACATATAGTCATGATTTTCTTCTTGCAATCAATCCGTTTTTCATCACTAGCGACTATCTTGTCCAGAAATATAATTATCCCAGTCGACTAAGAAAAGAAAGACAAATGTTTTAAACGTTGACCCATCTTCGTTTCTGTAACTTTATGTGAATACACATTTTCCTTGGTCCTGAAATTTAAATGAGGCATTTAACTAATTGCTGAAAAATTTCCATGACAACATACCGCTGCTAGAGAGTCTTGAATGTAAAATACTTGCTCCAAAATTCCGCTTTAATTACTGCACTTGCCATTATTCATGCATGCACCCATTACGTGTGTACTACTAATAAACAACTCTTTCCATCAACTCTGACGTAGAGGCATTCACAATTGCCTTACTCTTTCGTTTGAAAAAAAGCAGTAATTATCAGATCGAAAAGAAATAACACAGAGCGGAAGCTGTCAGGCCAATTTCGTGATTTCAGACATTCATCTCTTGCTTGCACTTCCAGATAAGACAGTGGAAGAAAAATTGATATAAAGAATTGCTTATATTTTTTTAAAATCAGATCTTTATAATAAAATCAGAATAAGTATCAAATTACTTCGTCTTTTATGTTGCTTTTCTTTATCGCAATTCTCACATTGCAACTGTATCAAGTTAGCAGATTGCTTAGGTACCTGATGTTACAAATTAGTCACCCATCGAAATAGTGAGCAGGCTCATCGCTGCTAAACTTTGTTAATCTATGAGAAACTGGTGCTTTCAATGAGACTCGATCATAAGTCCCGTATTTTGATATTTGTTTATCACAGTATTTATAAATTTTCTTAAAGTGTTTAACCGTATATTGGTGACATTTATATGTCAAATGTTACTGAGACCGAAATCAAATTCGAAATCATGAGCTAATTAAGAAATTTATAAAACATTAAAGAAAAATTAAATTTAATAAAACATACCTACAAAAGCCAGGTTGCAATATTTGCACCAAATTGTTCTTTATGGTTTGTCATACATCAGACATCATTATTGTACGATAAAACTCGCTTCTGGCGAGTTTTATCGTACAATAGTAACGTCTGGTGTTTGACAACGAGAATCCCTTACCGAACATCTGAGATCGAATTTTCATTCAACCCACTTGTATACTCCCAGATCTGCATGTAGGACACGTATTTTTTCTAAGAAAGGGAAAGTAATTCATCATTTATCCATAAATATATCTTATTCGCTCTCAAAATGTCCGGCAACTTTTCTTGAAATCTCGTCAAATTTAAAAATGGATCTTATCTAATACTCTTTGGGCACCTATCCAGTGCTGCCGGGACACATAAAAAATCGACTCTTTTAAGTCTAGATCTGATATTTAAAAATTCTAATAGAATCTGTGCTTGCAACCCCTGCGGTTGATATCCAGTGATCAAACTTTTGACACTTCATCTCATCGAAATACCAGTGTAATTCTTCCAAAGCAATGAAACTGAATCTTTGTACAAAACGGGAGAAATATTTGAAATAGCCTGTCGATTCAGACTGCTTACAGCACTTTTTCCCTTGCTGTGCAACCCGTAACCTCGCGACACGTTCTTACGCCAGTAATCACTGTTTTCCCGAACTATCCGGGAAAAATGCGCTTTTTAAACGAAATGACTTGTTAGCCTAATCCGTATGAAATCGTAAAGTGATAAAACGTATAACGATTTTAGCTGGCATTTAAACTTAGATTAGTATGAAACAATAGAACTTACTTAACTTTGCTTCGGCGAACAGTCTGGACTGTTCCTAAGTGATCACCCATCTAAGTACTGAACGGGCTTAACTTCTGTACTTTACCGGGAACAGGTTCTTTAAGCGTGACTTGAGTATAAGTCACTCTATACGATATTTTAAAGGTTAGCATCACTCCAATTTATTCAAACAGTGATTGTGTGTGATACTGACACTGCTTTATTCCATGGTAAGGTCCCTAAAAAATAAAATATTAATTTATTGATACTTAGTAAAGATATTATTGTGTGTAACAAACTTAATCATGTGAGACTAACTCACTTATAACTACTCCATGAGTAGGTCATTAAAGGAAGATTTTGTTTTATTAATACTTATTGACTTTGATACGGTACAGAAAAAGACAAAATGTAGTGAACTCTGTAAAGATTAAGATAATAATAATAATAATAATAATAATAATAATAATAATAATCTGTGAAACTAATTTGCTTACTCCAGCTCCTGATAAGCTTCCTAAAAAGACTGATTTATTAATACTTAATAAATTTAGATAAAAATGCTAGACACCAAGAGTTGACGAAATTTAATATAATAATTATGGTCTGTGAATCTTACTTATTACAATTACTCCAAAGCAAGTTTCCAGAAAAAAAAATCTTATTTGAGCAATGGATCTAATCGTTAGCGCCACGATCACTTAATTAGGATAGTTACGAGAGTTATTGATACGGCCTTAACATCTAGAAAATATCACATCTGGAAGGAAATTATCCTTTCTCAAAGCTGGAGAAAAAACCAGTCGATAACATAGAAAAGAAGAAGTCTACTTTCCTCAGCCCTAGACTGACAACTGACTGTGAATCTTGGGAAACAGTTTAAATTCCCTGATTATATCATATAAACAATACTCAATCTATACGTAGTAATATTCTCACATGCAACCAAACAGATGATCATGTGGGAATTAACTGTATCGAGAGAGAAACACCTGGAGGAATCAAATGAGTGAAAGTTCACCAAATACCAGGAGGTGGTAGAATAGTGTAAAAATTAGAGCATATGGGTATTATATAGAAATGGGCTTAACAAAATTGGTACAACAGCAATTATTAAAAATGAGGCAATTGGAGCCATCACGGAACCAGCAGAAAAAGGTTACTAGGTGTCTTTAGATTAAGAGAATTAAACCATGGGTATTTGCTTCAAATAAACGAACTGGTAAGTGAGCAAACATAGTTAAGTCATTTAGGCAAAGGGGTCTGACAGTGAAATCCCTGAAACCCCTGATAAACCGAAGGAGATCTCTAATAATGCGTCTCAAAAGGTTTATAAGATGAGCCTAGTCAATATTAACTAGATTTACAAATGAACAATACAAGTATAAAAATCTCTGGTATAGCCTAAGGCACGGGTCATTCGACAATGAAAGCTTTTTAGATATTTCATCATCATCATCATATCGTGCTGGCAGCACGGATATCCCTGACCCTCTTTCGCCACTCCTCCCTATCGTTCATCGCCCTAGGCATGTCTTCAGGACAACAACCTGTATCCTCACATAGCTGCTGAATGTACGTTCGTGCTGGTCGTCCTGCTTTTGCGCGGCCGTGTGTGGGGATCCATAAGAGTACATCTCTTATGAGTTCATCTCTGCTTCTCCAGCAATGTCCTGCATGTCTGGTTCGCCTAACTTGAATAGTTTTCGTGATAGGGGGCAGGTGGCCGTACAGTTGGTGTCTTGTTGGGTGTTGCCGCCAGGACTTGTTGAGGATTGCACGCAGCATTCTTGTGTAATTGCCATCTAGTTTCTTCTCCAGCCGTTTTGTTAGCGTCCATGTAGTGCATCCATATAGCAGTATCGATGTGACCGCTGCCTGGAAGAAACTGCGTTTCATTTTATCGGTTAGGTCTGATTTCCATATAGTCGATAGCCTATTGATAGCTGTCCATGCTTTCGTTAACCTCGTTTCGATGTCCTTTTCGGTTGATTCGACGCTGCTTCCTAGGTACGTGAATTTATATATATATATATATATATATATATATATATATATATATATATATATATATATATATGTACTTTAAGTATTCCCATCTTACACCAATAATTTGCATACATACGTATGGTTTCCTGTATCGAATAATCCTGTGTAAACCAATTGTAGCTTCAAGTAACTATTCTAGATAGAAATAATTTGCCTAGAGTTAAATGTTTCCAAGCATTCCTAACATTGATAATTCTATTTAACAACGATGCTTTTTTTTACATAGTTACATGGTTTTAAGTATTTTACACAAACCCGACCTCAAGAACTGAAGCCTCAACATCGGATACAGTTAAGTGTCTCACCAAGGTCACTCCCTTTTGAGGGGATCTTACCATTTTATAAAGATTACAATCGGCTTGTCTAAAAACGAGAGCAATACACTGAAAATGTTTTAATCCTAATTCTAATAAAGGAATGTAGAATCCAATTTGCAAATGAAACTTTCGTGGGATCAGCGACCGCTCTGTACGTCATTTTTTAATCATCCAACTTGTCGATATAATGAAGATTACAATGGAATACTAATTAAAATCCTTCCCTCCTTCCTAAATAGAAACATCGATATAATGATGTATTTCATTTATCATGGGTGCACAATGCATCCTCGGATCGTCTAGTTTGCGTTAAAACTTTAAAACAATAATAGGGAGTGTAGAATTAAAATATTTATTAAAAATAATAATAGGGTTATATGTAAAATTAATTGTCATCTGTAATTTGCTCTGTGTATTTTCTGATAATCGTTTAAAAGTGCATTTATGAAAGTTCAAGTTTTGGTCTCCTCATATGGATTTTTCTTTGTGTTGTAGGAAGTTTAGAATTATAGTCATAACTACCAGGAAAACAACAATTCCCAAATGGAACTGTTCCCTTGATGGTCAGGTTGACAAAATCATTTTTTATTGCATTCAGTTAAATAAAGATGCATGGAAGTTTTATAACTAATTGGTTATTAAATTAAGGAAGCCTGAAAGCTCGTATTGAAATATTGCTTGGTTTGGATTGATAGATAGATTATCAAATGACAAAATATAATTCAATAGTAAATGATTGATTGTAATCATAACAATTTTTTAATGTTCCATTGCATTCTTTTTCGTCGCACTTTTTGTTTATAATCCTTTGTCAGTACAGTTATGATTTCAAGTATTCCTATCCAACACCAATGATTTGCAAGTTTTATGGCTTTAAGCAACTAATAAAACCAATGCTTCGTTAACAAATATCACTTCAAGTGACTATTTTTGATACAACTAAGTTACATTATTTGTCTAGTAATATAGTATCAAGAATTCCTATCTAAACGAAAGATTTTCAAAGACATCTACTTAATCCGTAAATGAAGCCCTAATATGTTGTACCATACCAGGCCAGAATGGACCGAGGGATAATGGCAATGAAAAGGTACTCTACACTCTCTTGAATCGTTCATTTTAGTATCATACTGAGAAGCGACAACTAAAAGAAAGTGTGAATAGTTAGATAATCCTTTTAAAATTCAGCAACTGGAAATGAGACGATTTGACAAAAATAGATATTTGACTTGAAGTCGCGATGATATAAAATTGGCAATAACAACCTATGTGCTACATCTGACACACTAGCGAAAAAAACAGTAGTTAACATTCTGAAATTATCAAAACTCTACCGGTCAGCTATATAGTCGCAACAGCTGATCAAACGTAACGGCTGCATAGAATTTTGAATCCCTGCTCTAAAAGCTCTTGTAAAAAAATCGGTTTTCCCAAGTCAAGAACTTGGAATACAGTCAAACGAGAGAAGCTGTAATGAGAACTGGGATCAAAAGAACATCAAAGATCTAAAGTGAGTTTACCCGCGTGATCGCGAATGACCCACGAATCTTCACCAAACATCCAAAGACTGTCACTCGTTTCCACGATTTCCATAGCTTAGTCATTGAATGAGATAAAGAAAATAAAGAATGGTAAACCCTGGATTTGAAGTGAATTGTGTTTTTGTGATTGTTTTACCTCAGCCACTAAACGATCAGTCATCATCATCAACAACATATTAGTTGTCGGTGACAGTACCATAGTATAATGTTACGGCCATCGGCCACGTTAAGGTTAAAATGCAGGAAACCAAGGACTACTATGAGGACCGGAAGTGGGGAAGGCGATTGGCGGGTCTTCGAGCCCTAGCAACAGTGAAGGACCAGCCGAGAAGGGGGCAAAGGTCTTGACCCAGATAGGGAAAAGACATGCGATTGGTCGAGGCAGGGAGGACGTTTTACCGCCAAAAAGAACGAAAGCCAAAAAGTCAGTTTCGAGCTTCGCCAAGGAAAAGAAAGGTCGCCTTTTCACGCGGTCCGGTGGAAGGTGAAATTCTAGTAACAGAATGGCCTAATAGAAGCCGTCAACTCCGTTGGGTAAGAAACTGAGGCTCAATGTAAAAGAAAAAAAAAACCTGGTGCCTTGCGACTTGTTAATAAGAAACTTAACGAACATAAGAAGAAGAAGAAAAAAACATAATAACAAAAGAAAGGAAAGGGAAAAGAAAAGGTTAGTCAAAAATTTTATTACAAATAATATACGTAAACCTAAATAAAGGGTCCGTATCAAGAATATCCAAAGAAACATTTTTGAAGTTGTTCATTAGCAGCTAGTTTCGGCGGAAAACATATTTGTTTAAAATTGTATACCCACTTTAAAGATGAAGAGGAGAGACTTTTGTCCTTCGCTAAAAGAAGGGAAGAAAAAAAAAATAAGTGAACAAATACTGGAAAGAACGAGTAAGTTTCCACCCTTTAATTGTAAAGGGAGCAAGAAAAAAAAAGGAGAACTTTGTCTTATTGGAAGGACATAGTCAAACACTATTGGAAGCGACTTGCCCTCCACATTTCTGAATTCTTTTTTTGTATTTGTTTTGCTTTCTGTTTGTTTGTTTTTTTTGGTTGTTATAATTGTGCTTTCTTTAAAATAAAATATGTAAGAAAGATACATATATAAAGAAAAGAAGAAAAACAACTACGCGTCATATTGTTTGTCCAGTTCGGAATTCCTCACGTATTCATTTATATCACGTCGACCTCTTTACCCTTGACACATCCTCATTCGTCCGTATCTCGAAAAATTAAACTTATACGCAAGCTTTATACTTAACTAGTTATATGGGCTTTCAAAGCTATCAATAAAATATAACTAGTTACGGAGAATATTTAGAGCTACTGTCGACGGAGATTCTCCCCGTCTTTCGAGGATAATGTAACCTCGGAACAAAGATACAGTAACCGTCACAATAATCAAGAGTGGCCGATTGAGGGTTAAGATATTTCACGGATCATTTATAGAGTATTTGAAGAGTATTGGATCCTGACTTCATATATATCAAATAGAAAATATTCATGGCAATGTGAGCGTAAATCGACTTCAGATATATCCAGTCATCAGAATAAAGCCTCTTTTATCTGACAAGAAACAGAGAGAGTAAGAGTGGGGAGAAAGAAAGAGAGAGATAGAGAGTGGAATGTTTGAACGTTTCTCGAGCTCGTTTTACGTACGTCTGATGATCAATTCATAACTATCGTTGAACACAAGCTTTCACTTTGTGTTATCTAAGTACCCTTAATGAGATGAAAGATACAGAAAGACATAATTATGTCGTGTTAGACATTATGTCGTTGTGTCTCTTTTGAGGACAAATGTTAGCAAAAGTAATTTCATCGAAAGATACTGTGATGCAAAAATTTCGAATCGAGAGTCGAATTTTGTATGACAAAAGAACAATTTTCCACCAACCAAGAAATAAACGTAATTTTTCTTCTTTGTAAAAGAAAAAAGGGATAGACCAGCAACATGGGACGTTGACAACAAAGTTCCTGGGTGGTAGATTTTCGTTTATATTTTCTTTCTCTAAGGAATATAAATGAACAAATTGAAAAGGTCTGCCATCATAAGTTCATACTCCTAAATAATTACATACCTAACATTTTTGTTATAAAATGTAGATTTTCTTTTAACTAGAAAATAACTGGATTTCATTATTTCTGATGGAATATGATACAATAAAAACTGATCTTATTCGATATTATTTCTTACCAAACTTTACGGCATTGAAAACCATAAGTAAAATTATGCATATCTAGTGACCTAAAAATAAGAATACTCATTAATTGCACTATTTGGGCAATTTTATTTTTGGTTACAGAATTTCAATGCTCTATAATTTAGTTATACATGATATCCGTTTTGACTGAATAGTGTTCCATTAGTAATGATAAAATCCTAGTATATTTGGTTAAGAAGAAAATCAACTTTTTACAGTACTTGTTGGGTAATATTTGAAAAAACTTGAGGACGTACAACAAATTATAATGAACCAACTGACAACAGTATCAGTAAAAACTTACATCTCTGTTTCCTGGAATGGGAGCGACGTCTTCGTCATAGTGTAGCTTCTCAAGGGAAATGTTTTGAAGGAGATTATACTTGTAATTCCTCCGCCACAGGCAGGATGTGACATAATGTCAATTCTTAAGCAGAGTACACCAGGTTTAAATTCAGAGTTTTCCATCTCCTAGACTGATTACCGTTGCAAGGTTAAAAGTCTAGGCTGCCCTACTATTTACCTATAGGTAGAGGGAAAAGAGATCGATTCATGTTTTTTCCAAATACAAAGAACCTCGCCCAGTATTTTAACTCAGGTTATCGTTTCCATTTCCGAAGATGATAACCGTTGCCCTCTGAGATAATTTTGGTTCGTAATTAAATTAATAATAACTTTTTTACACTATCTGTTATATTATTTAGTAGACCGACATTATACAGATTAAAATTCAGTTCATAACTGTGTCATGTTACTAACTTATTAACCCACTTTCATATATATATATATATATATATATATATATATATATATATATATATATATATATGTGTGTGTGTGTGAGTGTGTGTGTGTGTGTGTGTGTGTGTGTGTGTGTGCATTGTAAGTAAGTACGTCTGTTCCTGTTGGAGAGGTGTTCTTATTCATAGGCGTTACTATAAATAAATCTGTAACTTATCTGCGTGCATTACGTAGGCCTCATAACATCAAGCTTTATTTATTTCCACTTTTTATCAAATATCGTTTTATAACGTACGCGTATAAGACGCATAATTTACACGGCTATTTATAAGGTTAATACCCACTGTAACTTTTCTAAAACCCAGAACGGCAGACGACCACCTCCACATAATACCAACTTTTTGGACGGTTTAGAATAGTTGTATAAATGTTTGATTTATTGAAATTTAGTTACTTACTAATATTAGTTTAGTTGTGACACAAGACCAAAATTATGGAACTCTCAGTGAGAATCGAACTCACGAACAATGGCCTGCTTGCTAACCTTTACATCTCGTGAGGAGCCTATAAATGTGCATCTTATATGCCAAAAAATACGGTTACTTAAAAAAAATCTAAATCACATTCACGTGGTGTGTATCCCAATATGTTCATACAAAAGTTTGCATTTTAGTCCCCACAAGGATCTTCGATGCCTTTGTAACACAAAAATCAGGTATTTATTTGATCTTCAAAGACCATGTCAAGGAAATGCTATAAAATTCAAACTCACAGAAATTATAAAGAATTCAGCAGAACTCAAGTTCACTTTCGACTTTTCGATTTATAACCTTCATTCCTTCTCATTTCTTTCTTTCTTTCTATTTTCTTTCTTTTTCTTTTTTCTTTGTTTTCTTCTTCATTCATAATTTCTTTTATTCATTTTTATTTCATTTCCTTCGCTGTCTTCTAATTGGTTCCTCTTTTCCATTTTTTTTTACTATTAACATTGTTTCTTTCATTTTTATTCTTTCTTTTATTTTTCATTTTCTCTTTCGAATTATTTTTCTTCTTTTTTTTTTTGTTTACTCTTCGTTTGCATTTTCTTTTTATTTTCTTCTTACACTCTCTTTGAATTCATATTTTAGTTATTTATCTTTTTTTCTTTTTTCGTCTTTCACTTTCACTTTTCCTTTCATCCTTTTTTTTTCATTTTCTTCATCTTCCTTTTCTTTTTTCTAATTATAGTTCTTACTTTAGTTTTCATCTTTTTCTATTTATTTTGACTTTTTATCTTCTTTCATATTCTTTTTCCCCTTCTTTTTTCTTATTTTTTCATCTTGAATCTTCTTCCCCTTCTTTCATTTCTTTTCCTTCCTTCACCTCCTTCTTCCATCCCTTTTCATCTTCTCTCTTCTTTTTTCATCTGCTTATTTATCGTCGTTTCCCGCTTCAATTTTCTTTTTTCATTATCGACTTTCTTCAATTATAAAAAGACTAATAATAGAGAATCGATTTCGCCAGTTCAATAAAAATGTGATTTTTTCCTTCAATTCTGGAGCTCCGGAGAGTGTAGAGTACTCCTTTATTTCTCTTAATCCAAGGTCCACTGTGACACAGAGTGGTAGAACCTGTTTTGATTCAATCTATTGGTCAAATAGATCTGTGTGCAAATCATCGGTATTAATAATAGTTACTTGAAGTTGTTTATTGAGTATTACTGTTATTAGTAACTTGATATCATATCGCTGTATTCAAACAAATTATTATAATCATAAAGAAAAAGATTATTTGTATTAGATAAGAATACGTGATACCATATTACTATATGTATATTATTTGTATTAACAATAGTTACCTAAAGCTAAAATTGTTTACTTGAAACCATATAACTGTATGCAAACAAATGATTATTAAATAGAAATAGTAACTTAAAATCATATCATCGAGCTTAAATTATTCATATTAAATTGAAATACTTGAAACTATAAAACTATATGCAAATATTTGAATTAGATAAGAATATTTGATATCATATAACTGTGCACAGACAAATGATTTCAGACAAATACATAAGTGCATTTTTTTAATGCAGTGGATTATTTAAAATAGTTTCGATAAATGTAAATATGGTCAATGCCGTGCAAAGTAATCTCTCGACATGATTCCTGAACCTGAAAACAATCCAAGATAATGCCGACAAAATCAACAAAATTAAATAAGAACTCCTAAGAGACAACTAAAGAAAAAATATAGATATGAACGTACAATGTACGCGCTTCCCCAACCTCTAGGTATAAAATGAACCTTGACGGGTTTACATGCCGTTAAAATCAACCAATCAATCAAATTCTGGTTTCCTTTTCCGCAGGATGTAACATACACCCATTGTCTTTGATTTTGGAGGAAATTAACTTTTTACTTAAAAGTATTTTGTACATAAAATGTTTTTGATTTTAAAGATATTCGCTGTTAGAAAATGTACGTACCGCAAGCTTTCGTCTGTTCATGAACAGTGTACAATAGTTTGCTGTATTGTAATATAGCAATAATAAACAAGCTCTTTCAATAATAAGAGGATCATTCCTGAACACCTAAAACTGGTTCTTGTTTTTAAGTACATATTTTTGACTTGCAATGTATTGTTTGTACCACTAGAAACAACTATAACTTGCTCCCCATTAATAACTAAAGGATAGCAAAATTAATATTCTTTGGATCACGCATTCATGGCACACCCAGAGAGAAAAGTGATCACAATAATTGAATCAAACGATCAAATACCTACCATTAAACTATGTGTCAAGGAGCATCAAAAGGTTTTTTTTATTATACTCTCATTATTGGAACTTGTCAGCTTTATAGGTTGTGTATCTATCTGCGATGTTCACATACGGAATACTTTTAGGCGATCTTCAAAGCAGGTGAGCCTGTACCACTTCTGCAAGTTTTGTTAAGGAACAGATATTCCCGTTCACATTTTCCTTACCCTAACGTATTTTCAGTGCCAAAACAAATAGAAAGACACAGAGACACAAATAAGCGCGTGCACACACACACACACACACACACACACACACACACACACACACATATATATATATATATATAGATATATACATATACATGATTGGTTAAAATGAACTGACAAAAAGGAATGTATGCATTTTTAAACAGTTTTTCTTGTTTACGAACAAGGAAAAGTAAATCCGGATCGTATTAATATAGAATACGTCGGAAAAATTCAGGGCATCGATGTCTCCAGTTATTTTTCAAGAATTTGTTTTCATAGGATTTGAACCAAGTACATTTTCATTGTTTCAACCCATTTCAAGAATGGTGGGTACTGGCTTTTTTTACATATTTGTTTATGTTCTATTTAATCAATGTTGACGTTGTTCGTTGAAGCTTTTGTTGACATCGTTCAACAGTCACGATTCAAATGAAGATAGTGCTGGCTAGTAAAATGCCAAGTGACGTAACACATCAGCTATGAGTAAGATTATGATTGTAATTGTTAAATAAATTTAGAAATATACATACGTATGGGCTAGGCGCCTACTATGATGTGAAGATAGAATATTAACATCATCATATGATAAACAATGCAAAGCCATCTCAATAAAATTGGTTACTTGTGTCGATAACGTCATGTATCCTGATCTAAGGGATTTAGAGTCAGTTCTCAACCGTATATTTATTTACCCATCCCCTTCACCACGAACAGGATGCACCACAAGCCCAGTTTGCCCAATTATTTACCCATAGGGAACATCTGCCGAGTTGCCATGATAAAATTTCTCAGTTAATTAGTAATATCAGGTTGTCAATAGATTGCAAAAAGTCTTATTTTCAGTTTCATTGAATGAATTTAGATTAAAGATTAATATCAATATTAGTCATACTAAAATCAAAGAAAACTTATTTCAATATTATTTTGTATTGTTATAAATCTCTTCCTAATATAGTAGGTCTCCAAAGTAGTTACTAACTAAACTGAGTACATTCTGACACAAGGTCATAGTATTGAGCCATGCACAGAAGACCGAACTTACTATATTGACAAACTAGCAGGGTGTCATGCCACTGTATTTATCCTATTATTTGTTCTTCAATATTTACTTTGGAATCCTAAACGTTTCTTTTAACGTAGCATTTCATTCAAATATACTATCTACGGTCATTTTATAAAGACAACATAGTCTTATGTTACACAATTTGTATTTCAAAAACCAATGCTCAAAATAATTAGCCTCGTTTCCGCTCTGAGTAGGTTAAAAGAGAATTTACTGTTGTGAGAGCACTGGGAATAAAAGGGGCAAAGAATCAGCCAGATTTAATCTCCAGTTTTGTATCAAATAAGCCAAAGCACATGCTGCAAAGAAAAAACCTAATGACATGGGAAACGTGAGATTATTATTATTATTATTATTATTATTATTATTATATAATTTACGCTTTGGTTGGTCGAGTGGGTGTTAATGAGAGAAATTAGAACAAGCCAACAGCAGGGATTAACTTCAGGGTATCATTTTCACCAACGCCCATTTGAAGTATACTATTAATCCGCGCTCGAGAAAACACGCGAAAAATTTACTAAGTTGTTTTAGAAATTGAAATGTTACAAAGGAAAATGTAACGGAGAAGGGAAGATTTTTAGTAAAAATATTTCATTTCGAGGTGTTATGAAAAAGTATCGACACTGAACTTTGTCTTTTTTATATGAAAATTTAAATGAAGACAAGTACATAATTGAGCAACTTTTATAATAAAGTGATGATGTCTAGAATTCTAGAATACCGTCAATCGCATTGACTTATCCGGAATTTAATTTAGATCGCTTAATTTCTGGACCGCATCACGTTGTAGATATCTACCACTTTTGATCATGGACAGGAATTAATACCTGATGAGAACTGAACTAACAAAGGAGGAAAGCTAGTTTATCAATTACCATTTCTCCGCAAGTGTCCTTATAATTGGCATTTATCAAAATCGACTGAGGAAACAAGTGTGGACCTCTCAGAGAGTGTCGAAATCATTGCAATAATCATGGTTTGCAAATCATTGCTAGATGGTGAAGTATCCTAGATAGTCTTTAAACAAATTTAGCTTCATTGCAGCACAGTGTCGAAAATAGGGTTCACTATGTGAAAATCGAATTTAGCAGTAATAGTCAGTTAGGCTACCTTGATGTTTCACCTCACAAAGTCTCCTTTAAAAATCGAAGCATAGCTTAGATTTGGCACAATCTTATTATAAGGCCTTTTGAAAAACGTATCCTAAATATCTATTGAGTTAGTCTGGCATAAAACCACAAGAGCAAAGCACCTTATAAGGATCAAACCTACGATGCTAGTAAATGGTCAGATGTCTCAACGAAACTATTTGGCTCTTTTTCATTTAGCCAAGTATTCTTATAACTTAATTTGGGACCGAGCCAGAAGGATGGGGAACCCAGTGAGAATCGATCTCAGTTGTGATGACCTTTTAGATTATCTCGCGACTCATTACACGACTCAAAGCACTCAAATAAGACAAGCTTTACAAACAGATAGATAGATAGATAGATAGATAGATAGATAGATAGATAGATAATGTTCGTCCATGGCCATCAATGACAACCATCAACTGAGTTGAAAGTGAGTAAATGAACAACACAAATGATTCGTTTATAAAGTTGACGGCCAGACACACTTTTTTGATGAGCTGATAAGAGAAAAATGGTGAACCAGCATGCCACAGTGTCCCTAAACAACTCTCTTCTAGTTTTGAAATCAAAGTCTTTCAGTCTGCTTGACCGGTTGCGCTACCATGGCTAGAAAGCACTGTCTACCCAACACACACACACATATATATATAAAAACATACATTATGAATTCTCCGGTCAACTTCGAAGTTTTTATGATTTACAAAGACTCTGTTTTGTTAATCATTTTTAACACTTTAATAGGATTAACAAATTATGTTTTCAACTGGATCATACAAGCCTAATGATCATCAACTTCAAAAATATTTTGTAAAATATACCAAACTTAAAACTATGTACGATCAATGTATAAACATTTTTATGTAATCTAAATGTTTTATTCTTATTTCGAAATAGATAGATGTCCACATTATAAGTCTATTGTGTGTGTGTGTGTGTGTGTGTGTGTGCGTGTGTGTGTGTGTGTGTGTGTGTGTGTGTGTGTGTGTGTGTGTGTGTGTGTTTGTTTGTATGTGTACTTTTTACCGTAACTTCAAAAACTGATTATCATAATGTACTTTTTTATTTGTGAAATACCATTAAAATCCTTTAATTCGGAGAATAAAGTAATTTTCAGTCCGAAGAAACCATTGATTTCAATTCAATTTGTAACTAAGTATAAACCGACAAAGAAAATCCGTCCAAAGTTGGTAACTTTATGTCCATTAACTGCTAACAACTGAGTCGTTTGCTCAGGATTTTTTGCACTTTTCTATTTCAGCCATAAGTCGTGCTAGCAATGATGATCCATTGATAATTACAAGCTTCATTCAATAAATTACGTGAAACATTGCCAAAGGAGTTGACAATGGAAAGCACTGTATACAATTGCACCTTTTTCAAGGAGATTAATAGTGATCGGTCCTTTTATTTCTCAGAAAAATGTCAGTATGACCATCTTTACGGACCGCTGCACCCCAGACTTTTTCTTTAACGGAAAGTCAGGGTGTTCCCACTCAATGAACTTAATTTTCCACTCAGTCTTGTAGTGGAAAACCCAGGTTTAGTTATTTATAAACAGTTTTTTTTTACTAAAATATGCTTCTCTCTACTCATCACACATTTTCCTGTAAATTTTACATTGCTTGCACTTCTCAGCCACAAAAAGATTTGATGACAAACCTCTGTCCAAGTGTGGAGCTCACTACTTGATATGCTGCAAGTTTAAATAGCCTCAAAATCTCTTTGCGAGATTAGAATGTTTTTTGCAAAAAAAATCTTTAAAATTTTTTTTTTTATTCTTTTTAAATACTCACTATTCACTGAATGTCCCGCGTATTGATAATAATAAGAATAAATGATGAATAATATTTTCAATAAATTATAACACAAATTCTATGAATAGGAAGTGACTTGACATCGAGTAGAGGCAACTGCAAGCGGTATTTAATAGAGTTGAACATAGCCAAGCATTTATTTGTAGAAAGGGTGATTACAAGTTCTCAGACTAACTAAAAAATGAATAACTTCGAGCTATAAAAAGTGCATACTACTCCAAATGTTCATCTTACAGTTCAGAACTAAGAACTTTCCTCAAGTTCCTTTCTTCCCCCAAAAAATTCCTTTCAATTAGCTGTTGGTTCGACCGGGATCTTTTTAACATTTCCTCGTAAATAGACTATCAAAAATGTTTACAACTGTATCTTAACAAAAAACCATTAATACGTTTTATTCCCTAAACAAATTACTGTTTTTATTTTGCATAGATCGTCATATTATTTATCATCGAGACTAAAATGTTTTATTTTGGCATTTCTAGCGTACACTGTTCAAGTGAAATTTGCAATTCTTTAAGTGACATTTAACAAGTCACGTATCTGACAATAACTAAATTATTGATTTGACAATATAAACACTAGAAAAACATTGACGGAAATATTACTTTATTCGTTATTTTACGTATGTGTAGATGCATTTTTCCAAACTTCTACAGAAGAGGCTGAATCAGTAACATTACAATTCAGATTTGGCCTTGGAGTACTTAACATTACTCAGCTGAGATTTCGACTTTCACACTTAAGATAGCTGAATTAATTTGGTCGTTAGGCAAAATAACTGAGTGAGATTATCAGAAGACATTGCTTTACGGTGAAGATAATCCACGTCTATCTTAAGGAAGGGCTGCTTGCTTCTTCTGTCGTGACGTGATCATTTGTGCGAAAGGAAAGTAAGAAACAGAGTGCAACGAATCTCTTTACAATTTTCAAAAGTTTTATAACTTGTTTTCTTCTCTCTCGAATTTTTGCAGAGATGGCATTATTTTAGTGGGGTTCATTCTCTCTCTCTCTCTCTCTCTCTCTCTCTCTCTCTCTCTCTCTCTCTCTCTCTCTCTCTCTGCCCCCAGCCCTTGAGCTAACTTCAAAC
>CAUZXS010003761.1:0-16915 GCA_963585895.1 Sepioteuthis lessoniana | reverse complement strand
ACACACACATACATACATACATACATACAATCTCAGTCCTTTTATAGAATAACTTTATTCAACGAATTTGAGGTTTCCTACAAAAGATTATCAAAAGTGATTATCGTATTTTATCGATTTAGAGTAAATTTTAAATTAACATTTGGAGTTTATCAATCACATGAAAATATATACTCATTTGTTTTAAAGTTTTGATACTGTTAATAATAATAATAATAATAATAATAATAATAATAATAATAATAATAACAACTTAATTTAGATTTGATATAGATTTCCTATAAGTATAGCTATTAAAAATGTGCTTGAACATACTGGGAAAAAAAGAAGAGTACATGATATTTTCCAAAAATATTCCTAAAAAAATTCTACTACTGTAAAAACAAATCGAACTCATACCGATCGTTTCGTCTATTGCAATATTGACAAAATGAAAGCTTTTACATGCAAGTACTCTATTTGTGATAAACATTTCAGAGTAATTATTTATCTGAGAATATATAATTGGAAAGTTTTTTTCTTTGTTGCTTTTACTTCTTTTGTATACTCAAATATACAGGTAAAAGATGATACGTCAGAGATGTTTTTTTATATGGAAACTCATAGATGATCCCATTATACCTTTATAATCTTGTTTGTGAATATATACCACTTCGATTATGCGATATAATTGTGCACATGTAAATAAATAAACAAATAAATATTGATAAATAATCACACACACACACACACACACATATATATATATATATATATATATATATATATATATATATATATATATATATATATATATATATATGTATGTAAGTGTGCATCTATGAATATGTAGATATCAGTATTTATATATACGTATACACCTACACTCATATATATATATACTTATATAAACACGCACACGCACATATACATATGGAGACATGTCTCAGTGTATATATATATATATATATATATATATGTGTGTGTGTGTGTGTGTGTGTGTGTTTACACAGATAAAAATAAGGAAATCGATGCATCATTGCGTGTGTAGATATAAGTGCTTATACATACATGTCTGTCCGTATGTGCTTGTGTTTGCCGATTTATATATATATATATATATATATATATATATGGTGGGGGTGTATCAGATGGACAAAAGAGATGGAACAAATAGGAATATTTCTTTTGTGTTACCAATTCTTTTAATGCATATACACATATGTGGGTATGCATCTTTATATGTGTGTGCGCATCTTTACATTTATGCGTACGTATATGTGTGTACGCATATGAGTCATTTATATATATATATATATATATATATATATATATATGTTTACACAAAATGATCTCCTATATATGTCAATATTTATGAACATATATGTATGTATGTATGTATGTATGTACTTTACAAATATATATGTTTGTATTTATCTCTAAATATTATTTGATTATTTAATAAATCTGTAACTGAGAAAAAATACACACTAAATAAGAGATCTTTAGGCATATTTTTTCCTCTTTCACAAACAGAACCTTACTTCCTGACCCTTTTCTGTATTCATATCAAGAGAAAGCAAATCAATGCTTAATAGCAAAACCCATTCAATGTAGTGATTTTTAAAACTTGAAAAGAAACATGTTAGACAAATGATACTCATGTTTAAGCAGGAAAATAAGTTCCATAGAAACTCGGACATAATCTAAAGTAAGATTTTTATTATTATCATTATTATTATTTCACATCAGCTTTAATTTATGGGTTTTTATTGGAGTTTAAGTGATAGCAAATCTCTTCAATCTCCTGGAATCTTCCAAGTATTCGAGCAGATCTCAACAATGCTGAGGTCTGTATAGATTTGATTCTTCCTCTGATTTCCAATTCTCCCAGTCTTTTCCTAAGTCTTTGGGGACCGTTCTAAGCGCACAAATTACAGTTGTTATCAATATTAAAGCTTTTCAGCTCTCTAGCAAGATCTTGATCCATATATTTTCACTTTCTTCTAATTTCAATGTGGTCTGCTGGAACGGCAATAATCTATTTGATGACAAGTTCTTTCTCTCTCTCTCTCTCTCTCTCTCTCTCTCTCTCTATCTATCTATCTATCTATCTATCTATCTATCTCTCTCTCTCTCTCTCTCTCTCATTCATTGACACTAGGTCTGATTTTCTGGCTTGGATTCGGTGATTTTTCTGTATCTCAAAATCCCTAATTATTTTATTGGTCTCCTTTACGATTAGAATTTCATCTAATCGGCTTATCGGTGTTCAAGTGATTATGGATAATTGTTGTAGAGTAAATGTTTTTGGTTTATGTTCTCTAGTTTTGATTCAGTTCTGGTATCTTTGTTTAATGGCATATCAACCTTCATGAGTTATTTAATGCCTAAGCCAACCTTATAGAAGAACAACAATGATACTTTTAAGTAATTGAAAGGATAAGGAGGTTCATGCCTTTCTCCAAGTTTATAAGTCCAAAAGTGATCGTAATAGCGAGACTGGAGTTCGAAATCGCTAACTTCGAGACCACAGTTTACCACTTTATCCATTACGCTACTGCGGACTTCTCCAGCTTTAATGCAAACAACATGGCTTGTATATCTCTATATTGACTTCAATCAAAAGATAGTTTCAGTGCATTTAAGCAAAAGATTTTAAATTTTTCCCTAACCTCAGAGTTATAATTTGACATGTTCTAGGTGCTCTGTCCGCTCCTGGAACGATTTCTAAGATGAATGACAATAAACAGTAAGCACAATGAGATGAAACTTGAATTTGATTATTTGATAGAAAAAAAGTTTCTTTAAAAAAATAAGCTAACAGAAAACGTAATACATAGATATATCTGAGAAGTATAGCTATTGTTTTCTACTTGTCAGTGAACATGTTGATTTGAATTCACCAGTGCTTTAGGTGGGCTGCACTCCTATGCCTTGTTACAAATATTCAAGATAAATGATCAGGCATTATTGATACATAGGAAAAAACTTCCATTTTATTTATTTATTTATTTATTTATTCGGTCAAAAGATTCCATACAGACTTCAAAAAGGACTAGACGATTGCTTATAGCTTTTACCTAAACTTATCGCCTTAACAGACAATATCTTTCGGTTCATGACACCCTCAGTCATTCTATGAGTATCAGAGAAAGATCGCACTATGAAAGATGAAAAAGACTTTCTTGTTGCTTATTTGATGACTAAGAATTCTTATCAAAAGAAACTTGGTAGAAGATGTCAGTTGAGACTTGGGCGGTGTAATGGATATCATTGTGGTATAATGGATATCGTCATGGTATAATAGATATCATTGTAGTATAATGGATATCACCGTGGTATAATGGATATCACCGCGGTATAATGGATATCATCGTGGTATAATGGATATCACTGTTGTATGATGGATATCATCGTGGTATAATGTATATCGTCGTAAGAAATGGACTCAGCCAATCATATTTAAACCCTGGATGATGCTATTTGTGTATCATTCTAAAGGCATGTACATATATATATATATATATATATATCTTCTTCACCACACAACTATTGGTAAAAAAGTAAAGTAGACTGGGTCTATTGGCTTTGAAAGGGCAACTGGTTAACAAGAATTAAAACACGGATCTGGAGTTCTCAAGAAAGTACATTGCATTCAACCTATTTCTTGTAACTCCTACGAAGATACTGATACCAATTTGTATCGCAACTTGCAATTCTCTTGGATAGCATCACTGTCATGAAGAAAGGAAACATGCAGCACGGGAAAGTGCTGGTCTTATATATTACCTAATCTAAGTCCAGCCGGCGACCAGGCGCAGATCCATAGAGTTTCTTGAGATAGTCAGATGCGACAACAGGGAATGAAAAATGTGCCCCTAAAAAGGGACTGGAACCACTTGAGTGATATTTAAGATTTCCTCATGCCCATTAACAATTTCTATATGTAAAAATATGAAATAGATAATTGTTACTTACAAAGATTAGCTTCGTTTAGCATAAGTCCAAAAGTATGGAGAACTAAATAAGGATTGAAAACACTACCTAGCCAAGTTTTGTAACTCTTATATAAAAAAAAAGAACACGACTTATAGATCCATTCAAATTTTATTTTCTTTGTTACTTATATCTTTGTAATAGTTTATCCATTGTATTTATAAACGATTTCTACATTACTAAAGTCTGGTACCTCGGGTGGTGTAAGCTAGACCAGTAAACTTTCACGAGTGAATTTGAGTCTCATTGAATGTCCCATTCATTCGGCCTTGTGCATTAATATTGTGTATTAATATTTATATCTAATCTATAATTCTGTCGATGTGAAAAAAAAAACAGATTGTCCAATTTGCAAATTCTACAAACTGATATCTGGGAAATGTAGGAATTATCATGGCCATGTAGGAATTATTTTCATCATATATATATATATATATATATATAATACCAGCTCAACTGACAATCGTAATGGCGAAATTTTTATCCTATTTTATATCTTTTAGATATTGAATATATTTTTACATGTCTTATATATTTTCACATATTATATATATTCTATATGCTTTATATATTTTTTCATATCATGTATATATTTACATGTTGCATATATTTTTATAACTGAAATAGATTGCTCTGCATTTTGAGCATTAAACGCTGTAAAGATTTTACCTATGACAACCATTTTAACTATAACAACCTATTCATTACCTATTACAACCATTTTAACTATAACAACCTATTCATTACCTATTACAACCATTTTAACTATAACAACCTATTCATTAACTATTACAACCATTTTAACTATAACAACCTATTCATTAACTATTACAACCATTTCAGCTTTAACAACCTATTCATGAACTATTACAACCATTTTAACAATAACAACCTATTCATTACCTATTACAACCATTTTAACTATAACAACCTATTCATTACCTATTACAACCATTTTAACTATAACAACCTATTCATTACCTATTACAACCATTTTAACTATAACAACCTATTCATTACCTATTACAACCATTTTAACTATAACAACCTATTCATTAACTATGACAAACCATTTCAGCTCTAACAACCTATTCATGAACTATTACAACCATTTTAACAATAACAACCTATTCATTACCTATTACAACCATTTTAACTATAACAACCTATTCATTACCTATTACAACCATTTTAACTATAACAACCTATTCATTATCTATTACAACCATTTTAACTATAACAACCTATTCATTACCTATTACAACCATTTTAACTATAACAACCTATTCATTACCTATTACAACCATTTTAACTATAACAACCTATTCATTAACTATTACAACCATTTTAACTATAACAACCTATTCATTAACTATTACAACCATTTCAGCTCTAACAACCTATTCATGAACTATTACAACCATTTTAACAATAACAACCTATTCATTTCCTATTACAACCATTTTAACTATAACAACCTATTCATTACCTATTACAACCATTTTAACTATAACAACCTATTCATTAACTATTACAACCATTTTAGCGCCAAATATGAAAACCCGGGTGTGTATGCACATGTGTGTGTGTGTGTTTAGTAGATCTGTAGATTTAATTGTGTCCTGCTTACAGGAGTTCTTGACGGAGTGCGGGTTGATTTGCCTTGACCCAGCAAGCTGACATGGTTACAGTAAGGTTGTATGAGTGTGAGAGTGCAAAGATACGCGCGTGTATGCCTATAACCCCCTCCAAATAGCATGTTACTGTGATATTATTACATTTAAACTGTCTTAACCAAGAGAACAAAGCTATTTATTGTCCAATCTGCATCTAAATTATTTGTCTACGGGATCCTCATTCAGACTGAACGTCATTATTTTTTTTTATTAATCCGAATTCTTGATATAACGGAGATAACTATCAAATGTTAATCAGAATCCCACACTCCTTCTAAAATGGAAATATCAACATAATCATGGATGGCTGTCATAACGGAAACTAAATTTGTTCGAGGGTAATCTATTTAAACCAATAAAAGTAAAGTTGGTGATCATAGTCGAGGGCGACCAGAAGGCTCCCTTTTCAATAGCTACTACACCGAAGTGTAGGAGAGGGAGCAACTCCTTTCCCTGGATTTCTCCACTACCCTTGATAGTACCTTATATTGCTGAGTGTTAAACAAGAAGATATCAAGTACCATTTTTAAAGTCTTTGGTATGACTCGACCTGGGATTGAACCCAAGTCTCCCGGGTCATGGACGAACACTCTAACCACTTGACCAGTGAGCCGGTATTTAAACCAATACTGTTCATATATACAATTGTCAAATAAAATAGTTTAGATTAAAGCTTAAGAAAATGTTCCTACTTCCTAGCAGACGAGGAAGAAATACATTATTCTTTTAATATATTTAAAGCCAGTTATTTGTTTCAGTGTTTCAGATTGCTACAGACTGTGGTGACCCACAAATCGATGTTCTGGTCCCCTGTCATTAGGCTCGTTGGTGAAGAATTTGCAAGTTCTAAATCATGAAATGCAACCTTCCGTGAAAGAACAATTAAAATTGCCAAAACTTCAGAATCTGATATCCTTGTTATTTCTTGTAAAGAGTAATCTTTTTTTTAAAGTCATTAAAAGGTTAGTAATGTTTTTCTTTCATTCCAAGAAATATATATCAATTAAATTTGGACTAAGTTATTAACTAAAAGTTTAAATTTTAGATTGTGTAATACTTGGAAATTACTGAATTCAGCCATAAATTTCAATGGTTTTCAATCTTTCTTAGATCTTTTCATCCTAATTCACTATATTTTAGGCGTCCGACACGTTGCGAATTCTGGAATTAGATAATTCACGTCAAGTTAAAAGGGAAAATTTAAATACAATTAGGTTTTATTTTGATTGTTTGTAAACGCATTCATCATCACTTTAACTTTAAAATGATTAAGCAATTTCTAATCTAATTTCTGAGTTGATAAGAATTTGATGCCATCATTTGCGCTCATTCCGATCATTGTAATTTCTCAGTGGAGATGATTATTAAATACTATGGATACTTTCCTACGTTTAGTTGTTTGTTTGTTTGTTATTTGTATTTAATCATAATGTAATATTATAAAAAATCTTAATATCAAAATTAACCATGTATATAGATACACACATGATTGTGTGTGTGTTTTTGTATGTGTAAGGGTGACTCATTCCTAGAAGAGGGTGATGGAGAGCATAAGGAAATATACTCACATTTCCAACAAGCTCCTCTGTTTCGAATCTGACAATTGGATGTTATACTCTTTACGGTATACCACTCATTATGCAATTGTAAAACTCAGGGAATTCGGTAACTTCTGTAAATACTTGTCAGGAAACAATTTATATTACGCAAAGGATACCTGAAGAGAGAAACAGATTCCCTAATCATACTATCTCAGAATAAGTGTATTAGATCAGTAAATGTTATTTGCACTGATACGTATTTGAAATCAAATCAAACAGTAAAAAAATATAGAAAATTATCTTAGAAAAAATACACAGACATGAAGGGGTAGGAACTGTAAACAACTGGGAACAGTTCTGCAATGCATTTATTTATAGGATGTGTATATTAACTTGGTATTTTTACTAAAATCTCTATTTTTCTTTATTTTTTGTTTGTTTGTTTTAGTTCAGAATGTTTTACGATTGATACATTTATCAATGCCTTCTGTTAAATTACGTGAAGTAACGATAAAGAAATAAAAGAAAATATATACACGAGCACTCAGATAAAGTCAAAAGTATTTACTCTTGTTATCTTATTTTTGTTCTGTCATTATATTAAGTAAAATGATTAAAAGAAATTATTAGAGTCAATAAAATCCACGATGCATATGACTAAAAAAAATACATTTACTGACATATCAACAGTCATTTATGACAAATGGATACGATAGATATAAAAAGTATGAAAAAAAAAAAGAAAAATTGAGGATAGATAGATAGATAGATAGATAGATATGAATAGACTGACATAGATAGATAGATAGATAGATAGATAGATAGATAGATAGATAGATTAAAAGTAATTGTTGCATTAAAAAACTATTTGATCAAATAAAAGAAAAAAAAAATGAATATGTTAGTAAATTGGTTAACACTTATGAGTGTCCACTCAATTTGGCTTTGTAGAGCTTAAAATCTCAAATATAGATTATACTTAACTACTTACTAAGTTACCTATTGTACTAATGATTAGTAGAACTAGTTCACTGATTACTACTTTATAACGGAGTTAATCTTGAAATATTATATGTATGTTAGTAGGATCCTGGAAATTACTAAGCTTTCTTTTGTCTGACACGCAGGTATTTGATTGCTTACAGTACACGCTGTTACTGAGTGGTCACCCATCAAAGCTCTGAACAGTTGCTTAACTCGTCATTTAGCCTGGCACTCAAGTTGCTTACAGTACACACTGTCCCTAAATGGTCACCCATCTCAGAACAGAACAGACTCATCATTGCTTAACTACAAAACTTAAAGCAGTTGTTTTTTCTAAGCTTTGTTAAGTCTAGTACACAAACTTTTGGTCGCTTACAGAAGCTGCTGTTACAAATTCGACACCCATCCAAGTACTGACACGGGCTCATCATTGCTTAACCTAAATGGATATACCACTGAGCGTGACTTCTAAAATGATTTTTTTTACTAAATATTTTGATTAAAACGGCTAAATTATTAGTATTAGTATTAAGAATGGCCAAGTAATAAGGCTAAAAAAGAACGTAACTGTTCCAATGAGACTGGACTTTTATAAAGTGTTACACCAGTCTCCCATCTAGTAGTGCCGTTGGCACTTTAGCTGCTTTTATTCCCCTCACCTCACCTCACCTCACCTACCTTCTTTGCCAGAGCTACCGCCTACCTCAACTACCCACTCTTTTTTGCCTCCAACTCCTACGTACCGACAGCTCTGACGTGTAGCGTGACGTCGTTATATGGGTGCCTCTTCCGCAGTCAGTGGCGGAGACGGTGTTAAAGTTGGGGGACAAACAATTACGCTGAGTGTGTCTTTCTCACAACAGTGTAGGACGTGGGTCGAGGTGAAAAGAGGAAATGAAAGCGGGGGGAGAGTTAAATGAAGGACGAGAGTGTGACGGATGGAGGGGTGATGCTAAATGTCGGCGGTAAAAGTTAAGATGACGTTCAACGTTGGGGAGGGTTAGGTGTGGGTTGATGGGGAGTGTTGGTTCGTAGTTCCTGATTACAAGCGGCAGTCTGTCGCCATGACGGGCATTTCAAGTAGAGATTAAGGGGAACAGTGGCCTTCCAGTTAAAAAAAAAAGAAAAAAAAATCTGGATAGGAAGAAATTTATACTCAAATATGACGAAGATCGTCAGTCTGTTAAAATTTCACCAAAAACTATTTTCACGAAAGATTATGTAAGGGTATCTTTATTAATATCTGTATATAAATGATTATTTAAAATTCAATAGGCTGCTTGCATAAGCGAATAAATACGTTACCTTGATATAAACGATTCTTTAAAACTATACGAAGGTTTTTTTCTCGTAAATCTCCAGTCATAGTTATCTCCCATTAAAAGGAAGATTTTTAAGTATAAATTCATAAAATCAGAAAACTACATCGAAATTTTTTTATTAATAGAATAAGGTAAAATTCTTTAAAAAAAATTTAAATAGCTGATATTCAGGAGACATACCTTGACGATTTACTAAATTTTATTTCAAAACTAAAATAATTTTTTTCCTGTTTTCTTTTCGTTGATTTGTTTATTTATTAAAAAAAGAATTTTGTGAATATTCTTAATTTCATAATTTTAGATACTTTCGTTATGTTTTTTTTCTTGAAAAATAGTTAATTAATTTTATCGTTAAGTTATATAAAAATCAGTAAAAAGTTGTTTGTTTTTTTTAAAGCTTTTTTAAAAATTTGATTCTGCGGATATTTGTAGGAATTCTATTGGAAATAACATAACTCAAGTAACTCGGTAGTAATTTACGAAGCTCTTTGCTTCGATGTGGCACAGGGCAGAATGAATGGGGCACCCAATGAGACTCGAACTCACTCATGTAGGTTTGCTAGTCTAGCTTGCTAACCGTTACACCACCAGAGGTGCCCTACTCATACATCTACTGTAATTTACAAAGCTCTTTGCTTCGATGTGGCACAGGGCAGAATGAATGGGGCACCCAATGAGACTTGAACTCACTCATGTAGGTTTGCTAGTCTAGCTTGCTACTTGGTAACTCTTTTTTGATACTTTACTTTGTCTTTCTAGTCTCCGTATATACAACAAATTATTTTTTTGATAAATAAATAAAATTCCAACATGCATTCAGCTTCAAATGATTTCGATCCCCGCTCTATAACGGCCTCAAGTGTTGACTACTCAGTGAGGATCTCACTCGTTACCCTTATAAGTACGAGACTTGCATGTTAATCATTATATACTACAACAAAACCCTATTTTGTGTGTGTGAATGTGTGTGTAGATAAGGATGTCAATACGTGCAATAAAAGGCGAACAAGATAATTGCTTTACTCCAGCTTTTGTCCTATACAACTAACTGAACTGCGGTCCAGTTAAAGTAAAGGGTCTTAAATATTAATAGTGAACTGATGCAGGAAGGAGACAACTACGTTTGACTTCACCGCAATACGGTATGCTGTTGCTTCCATTGATGTAATGGTTAACAAGCTTAGCTAGCTGGCTATTACAAATGAATGCGATTCTCACAAGGTGGTTCATACTTTCGGTCTTGTGACAGAGCTAAGCTAAGCTGAGTAAATCAACGCGCGAAAATTTTTGTGAATTTGCGGTCATCAACCTCCAGAATCAATAAGATGTTATGTAATTCATATAGAATTAGTACTTCAATAAATAATAAAACAATACGGCAAATGACAAAATCATTGTAAACTTAAAATAAATCTGATATTTCAATATAAACAAAACAAAACAAACAAAACAGAATTATTCCATTATTCTATTATTAAATCAGTGCCCCGTGGATTTGATTTAAGTGCCGGCACTTCTATTTTTGTTTTGTTTTGCTTTTGATTGTTTTGTTTTTTGTTTTTCTATTTTTATTTATTTATTTATTTTTTTGACAACTATGAATGTTCACATGAATCCATATCCTCTGCTGTAAATATTTGTTTAACTTAAGTAAGTAAAGTTGGCGACCTTAGTCGGGGGTGACCCGAAGGCTCCCTTTTCAATAGCTATAACACCGAGGTGTAGGGGTGGGTGTTACTCCTTTCCCTGGATTGCTCCACTTACCCTTGATCCGTACTTTATAATTCTGTGTGAAGCAAGGAGGTATCAAGTACATTTTTGAGTCTTTGGTTTGACTCGACCTGGGATGAAACCCCAGCCTCCCGGGCTATTGGTGAACACTCTGCTTATTATACCAATTGCACTCAGTAAGAATCGAGCTTGTTACACAGTAGTAATGGGTTGTTTGACCGCTTCGCTCATCATTTTCCCCTCAATTTGTAATCCTCTGATTATTTTAAAACAGTGGTAATAATGTTTTGGCCCCTAAACTTAACGCCAGCCATCATCCCATGGATTCTTTGTAAGCAGCACAGTTTTTATCATTTTATTTTCGTTATTTCTTTTGTTCCAGTATATATTAGTATATGTAAATTAAATGCTTATGTATTTTAATCTTTTAATCCAAACAACCTTCACTGGAAGAAAAATGTTTTATTTTGTAATTGTTGGCTCTGTGAGAGATACAAATTAAAACCTTCCTCTTCTGCAAATATGACCCTTCTCCTCTCTTCATCCTAAGTCTGATGATGCAAATTCTCGTCTGTTTGTGAATTAAATTTTTATTTTTTTTTTTTTGCGCCAGGAGCCTAAAATATTAATTTTTTATCTGATGGCCTCTATGAGAACTTGTACCTTTATTTCTGCTTTCGTATGAACCATAGAAGGATGGGTATTTTACTAAAGAACTCAGGTCACTTCGGAACTTAACTTATTAAGAGAAATATTTGTAATGTACACACAGCGATGATGATAATGATGATGATGACGACGATGATGATGATACTATTCGATTATCTTACTCCTGGCTAGTTTTTCCCGCCATTTTTAACTGGTGCTTTTTTTTCTGAAGTCTGAGTGACAGCAAGTCTCCAGGACTTTTCTAAGTATTCTAGCGAAGCTTAACTGTACTGTGGTCGAGATGGTCTCAATTCTTCCTTTGAGTCTCTTTTCCAGTCTCTTAGGGACCGTTCTAAAAGCACTGACTTCAATTGATCTCACCATCACTTTCATACGTCATAACTTTTTGAGCTCTCTGGCAAGATCTAAGTATTTGTTTATCGTTCATTTTTAACGTGTGGTCTGTTAGAACGGAAAAATCAACGAGATAAAAGTTCTTTTATTATTGTTAATTAACACTTAATCTGATCTTCTGGCAGGGAATAGGTGATTCGTTTATGTCTCAAAATTTCAAAGAATTTTATGGGTCTCATTTTCTAGGACAGATTCTGGTTTGTGCTTATACCATTTATAAACACAGTCAAATTTTAATCTTTTGAACAATTTCCCGCGAATCATCTCACTCACTTAACTGTCTCTTATTCTTTTGTGTCATTTTCCTGCATTCGCTTATTATGTGATTAACCGTTTCATCTCTGTCACCCTATAGCCTACACTTGCACAGTTCCCAGGGGATAACCTTTCCAACCCACTCGTGCCTAGTTTTGCATTCCTTTAGGGTCAGTTTTCAGCATTCGCTTATTCCGAGATTAACCCTTTTATCTCTGTCACCACATAACCTACGCTTGCACAGTTCCCAACCAATTAATTTTCCCACCCATTCGTGCCAAGTTTTGCATTCCTTTTGTGCCATTTTGCTGCATTCTCGTATTATGTGATTAACTGTTCATCTCAGTCACCACATAACCTACAGTTCCCACTGGATTAACTTTCCCACTCATTGGTACCTAGTCTTGTATTCCTTTAGTGCCAGTTTGCTGCATTCACTTGATTAACCATTTGCTGCATTCACTTGATTAACCATTTCATCTTTGTCACCCTGCAGCCTACACTTGCACAGTTCCCAGTGAATAGGTGATTTTTCCCACCCATTCGTGCCTAGTCATTCGCTGCATTCGCTTATTATGTGATTAACCATTTCATCTCTGTCACCAAATGACTTACACTTGCTATTTTCTTGCGTATTAACAATTTTTACTTTGCATAATTGCTCTCTATGGCGTTATTTTGTGCCGCTATAAAAGAGATTCAGATTTTCTTTTGAATAATTATTATTGTAAATCCTTTTCAAGTTTTTCACACGAGCATTAACCGATGGTTTCTCACTTAAGTTTCAGTGAGAGAAAGTCTCAAGGACTCTTCTCAGTATTCTGGTCGTTCTCAGTAGTGCTGTAGTTTGGATGGTCTCCTTTCCTCCTCCAACCTCCATTCCCTTTATTAATCCTTTAGTTAGCGTGCCAAAAGCACCAATCACGATTAATAAAATTGTCACCTTCATGTTCCATAGTTTTTTTAAATCCCCGAGCAAGGTCTAGGTACTTATCCTTCTTTTCACATTCTTTAAGTTTTATTCTGTGGTCAGCCAGGACAGCAAAGTCCACGATTTTGCAAATTCTCTTTCTCTCTTTTTTTTTTTTTTTTTTTTTTTTTTTTTTTTTGGTGATTATCATAAGGTCTGATCTTCCGGCCGAGATTAGGTTATCCGTGTGTATGTCAAAGTCCCATAGGAGTTTATGTGTGTCATTTTCTAGGATAGGTGCTGGGTTGTGCATGTACCATTTGTTCATGTGGTCAAATTTTAATTTCTTGCACATCTCCCAGTGTATCACCTTGCCCACCCACTCGTGTCTAGTCTTATACTCCTTTTGTGCTAAATCGCTGCATTCGCTTATTGTGTAATTAATGTTTCATCTCTCTCACCGCATAGCCTACATTTGCTATTTTGTTGCGTCTTATCTATTCTCGCTTTGATATGATTACTTCTTATGGCGTTGTTTTGTGCTGCTATTAGGAGAGATTCTATTTCTCTTTTAATGTTTCCTTTTCTTAGCCACGTCCAGGTTTTATGGTGTGAGATGTTGTTTATAAGTCATTTTAAACGCCCATAGAGTTGTTTTTCTTACCATTTTTGTTTCCCATTAATTGTCATTCTGTTGGTTATCATGTTGTCAGTATCGTATTATTATTATTATAAGGTTTTTGTATTTTGCATTTTTAAACATCCATCGTTGATTTAACATCGTTAATATCACCCCCTCATGGCCCTGATGATGGTTCAGTAGAACCGAAACGTTATAGTGTTGACTTCTTAATAAATCTCTCCCTCCATTTGGATCAACTTGTTATCAATTTTTCTACATATTATTATTATTCTGTCATGTCTGTAAAACTTGGCGATGCAAATTGTGTTTCTTTTTTTCTGTAAAGAAAAAATTCCTTATCTCTTTATTCCACGTCTGGTAAAGTCTTGAAAATTCCAATTTGCAATGTTTACGGATGATTTTCAAATTTAGAAATTCCTTTTTTCTTTCTTGTCTGTCTGTCTTTCAATCTATGAGTATGTGTGAGAGTGTGTCTTTCTGAGTCTGTCTTTCTGAGCATGTTTGTCTGTCTGTCTTTCTATCTGTGAATATGTGTGAGAGTGTATCTTTCTGAGTCTGTCTTTCTGTGCGTTTTTGTAATTATCCTCACTTCTTAATTCTTCATCTGTTAGCCTCTGAGAACCTGAAGCATTGTTTCTGCTTCCAGATGAATCATAAACTGATTGGCGTTTTGAAGTTGTGTCCTTATAATCGACCTCTCATCACAACTGATTAGCTTAATAGGTCTAGTAACCTCCATTTTAAACTCTCTAAATTATTTCGCAGTGTATATATTTACCCAACCTCTCCGCACGAGCAGGATGTGACACAAGGGCAGCTTTAAAGCGGAGTTTAATAGGTTTCAGTTCAGGGTTTTCCTTCTCCTAAACTGTTTGCCCAACCAAGGTTGAATAGCCTAATCTGTCCTACTATTTACCCATAGCTGGAGGAAGAATAGTTGGATTCATACCTTTCCCAAGGGTATGAGCGCTATGGGAGAATACTAGCAGCCTCGTCCAGGATTTGAATTCGGGTCACCGGATCCATTACAATACGAACACCGCCAAAAAATTATTTGTGAGTGTAGAGTACACATTCACTCCTTTTACTCCCAGGTAAACTCTGACCCGGAGTGATGGTACCTGTTAGAGTTCCGCTTATGGGTAAAATTGATGTTTAAAAATTATTCGTATTCGATATTTTTATGCAAAGAAAAGAATTCTGCAGAAACAAATATAAAAAAAAATTAGATATAAACATATGTTGAATGTGATTCCCAAATTTTCAGGCATAAAATAACTCTAAACGATTTGATAAGCTTTTAAAATCAATCAAATAATCAGTCAGTTTTTTTGACATCAGGAAAAGGGTTAAAACATATTAAAACTAAGTGATAAAAACTAAAATCTTTCATTCAAATGTATTCTGTAAATATTTCCCTAAAATGAAAAAAAAAAAAAAAAAAAAACTTTCAACAGATCATTTGATTGTGAACTGAATTATCATGACCAGAAAACCCGACGAACCCCTACGCACGACATTCGGAAACACTAGACAGCTGTTTCGACCTTATTAGGTCTCATCAGCTGTGTTTATCGTGATCACCACCACTAGAGATCTAACCAGCGACCACAGATTGCAAGCCGAAACTCTACAACTGAGCCAACAATCCATATCCCACATAAGTAATTCCAAATGCACTAGTCATGGTAATTGCTCTGCCAATAAACCTGAATGTGTCTTGTAAGTTACATCTGTACTCTTTACTGAGGACACGGTCACCTCCAGGGCCACATCTTCCCAAGAGGATTTCAGGTTAATTAGCCGCGTAATTGTGTGCGATATGGATTGTTGGCTCAGTTGTAGAGTTTCGGCTCTGCAATCTGTGGTCGCTGGTTTGATCTCCAGTGGTGGAGATCACGGTATACACTGCTAACGAGACCTAATAAGATCGAAACAGCTGTTCAGTGTTTCCGTATGTCGTACGTAGGGGTTCGCCAGATTTTCTGGTCATGGTAATTCAATTCACAATATAATTCTTCTACTAAAAAAAAAAAGATATAGATAGATAGATGACTTGATCCTCTTAATTGACCCAAGCAGCGAAAGCTATTTTTTAAAAAAAAGAGCTCTGTTACAATTCATCACAATTTGATTTTTCATAGCTGAATATGCAAATTAAATGCACTCTTTTAAGAAACGCTAAGTTGGATAAAGTATAAGAAGTATAGTACTAGGCATAAATGATAAGTCATTTGAAAAAGCAAATGGAGTCCGACGTTTTAAAAGAGCAAGTCTCCATTCCACTCAATGTATTATGGTCACTGTAAATTCTTGATACCTGAAGCGTCTCAGACGTAAGCGCCAAGGAGACGAGGGACTTTCTGTATTTAAACACACATACGCGTCGTAAGGAGTCCCACGCAAAACTTAATTTTGTGTTCTATTATGAAAAGGTAAAGATGTATAAATACCTTCAAAATGACAACTTTCGAATTGAACAACTGTTATTTTTAACAGCACAATTTTACGAGATACGTTCACATAAATAAGCGCAAGTACGCACATAAACACATAGTGAGCAGATAGATAGATAGATAGGAATAGACTGAGATAGATAGATAGATAGATAGATAGATAGATAGATAGATAAATAGATAGATAGATAGGAATAGACTGAGATAGATAGATAGATAGATAGATAGATAGATTGATTGATTTTACTGAAGAGAAGAAAAATTCTTTCGACTTAATCTCTGTGTACTCTGACTTGTTCATTAGGCAGAAACGTAGCAAGCTAGACTAGCAGATCATTGTTCGTGAGTTCAATTCTC
>CAUZXS010003760.1:120000-126522 GCA_963585895.1 Sepioteuthis lessoniana | reverse complement strand
CCCAGCACTTGCCAATATGCCACGCGGAATCTTTCCCCTCTCTCACTTTCTTTCTCTGTCTCTTTCTCTCTCTCTCTATATATATATATATATATGATATATATTGTAGTGGAGTTCTGTGACCCTGTGTTTCCTGCATTACGTAATCATCAGAGTGAAGGTTTTCAAAATAAGACCGATTAAAATGGTTAATTTTTCATTTGAAAAGTATTGGTTAGTGGAGTTCTGTGACCCTGTGTTTCCTGCATTACGTAATCATCAGAGTGAAGGTTTTCAAAATAATTTTCATTTGAAAAGTGTTGGTTAGGTAAACGTGTGTCTAAGTTTGAGTGCTTTTGAATGTTAATATATATGAATAATGTGTCGTCACGCGAGCGTACATATATACGTATCTTTGCGTATATACCGTCATGCATCTTTATATATATATACACACATATTTCCGCTGTCTGTTGATGGGAAGGGATGAGACAAAGAAAGAGAATGTGTGAAGGGAAGAGTAGTAGAAGAGGGGATGGGAAATAGATTGTCACAATCAGAATGATTTATTCTTCTTCTATAATCCAACCAAACTTTCCGATAGCCTAAGGTTTATTTGATGTGAATATGAAATGTCTGTTTTGCGGTAACTTTTGTTGATTGATGATAATGATTAAAATTAAAATTATCATCACGTTACTTTTTTTCAATCATACATCCTAGATGCATCAAGGAAGTCTTCAGTGATGCAACTGTCTTCATCACCGATTTCGGGTTTTTTTACATCATATCGGCTCCGACAGAAACCCCGGCATGACTCTGGAAGAGGCAAGCCGGCTCCTTGATCGCGACGTGCTACGCTCGTGCCTCTAGCAAAGCAAAAAAAACAAAAAACAAAACCTCTAATAAGGCCAGACTTCGGCCGTTCTTATAGACATCTGTCCTTCAGTAACAGCCAATGAAAAACAGGGCATTCCACACTCCTCTACTATATATAATACCATCTTTACCTCATCCGGTTTCGGCTGACTACTTTCAGCCCCGGTCCAAATCATTTTGGCGACAGATTGATTTTGGACTGGACCTCTCCAGGTGCTGGGTAGCACTTTGGCTGGCCGTGTTGTCGAGGCACGGATCTGGCCGAGTGTGTCTCGGTGCCTGGGGAATTCCTTTGACCTCGGGCGGCCTTCCCCCCAGGCTTTTACTCCCTTCGGGGAGGTTGGGTTAATCGCCCGGCGCCTGAGGCGCCCCTAATAAGGGGAATGCCGACGGGGCCGTAGGCATTTTTGGGAAATGCCGGCCGCGTGTGGGCTACGGCCCTGCGCCCGGACCCACCGAAAAAAAGGCCTTGTGCCACACTTACCCGTAATGTGGGGCGTGCAACAAATACCTCGGCTGACTACTTCCGGATTCGGTATCGAGATAAGATGGCATTTTTTTTTAATACTCGTCCACGTCCATGATTTAAACTTAACAAGACTTACACAAATACCTCCCGCAAATCTATCCAATACTAACATTTCCAAACTAACATTTATATATATATATATAATTGTGTTGTAAAGGGTTATGAGGTATAGTATTAATGGGTCGGTAAGAAAATTGATGTTGGGTTTTGGGTAGCTTTTGCAATAATAATGAATGTAACAATTATGCTCTTAAAGGTCTTTGACAACACTGATGGTTGATTATAATGCAATGATCAGATATAAAAAGATAGTGCATATAATTATTGACAATACTAAAAATATTACTTATATTTACTGGTAATACTTGTGGGTGTTCATAATGTGATAAGGTACCCGTGGTGTAATGGTTAACGTCGTAGGAAATGGACACGACGACACGAGTTCAAATCCTGGACGAGACTGATTATATTTCACATAACACTAATACACTTGGGAAAGCTATGAATCCAATTATTCTCCCTCCAGCTATGGGTAAATAGTAAGGCAGACTAGGTTCTTCCCCCTTGGTAAGGCAACTAGTCTAGGAGAAGGATAACTCTGAATTCAAACCTGTTAAACTCCGCTTAAAAATTGACCTTGCATGGTTGTCTCAAAAAAATCCTTGATCCCTCCAATATTTCCCATTTTGCATTACCTCCAGAAATAAGCGATGAATTTATCCCAGCCACGAAAGGGGAAACGGTCCCTGTGACCTGACGATCATCTTACTAACACTCACCCGACACGAATGTCAGGTGGCCTCCTGAAAACTAGAACTGGCGAAAATCATGTAGCATAACTATTTAATCCATCACCAGGGGGATAAAGGGTTTCATACTTTTCCCAAAAGTATCAATCCAAAATGAACATTATACCGAGAGTGGAGTTCGAATTCGCTTACTGCAACGTGGCAGTACAACACTTTAGCACCTGCTAGACTAAGTTTAAATAATGCTGTTGCATTTGAAATGATACTTTGCTTGATTTTACAGCATGCAACTTTTGTAGAATTATCTAATACCGATGTTAGTCTTCATACAGGCTGTCTCAAAGTTGATGCAACCAATTAATATGATAATTCATATTGAATCAAGTCATCTTCAATCCGAGTCTTAAAAAGCAATCATGATATCACTTCGGAAAGGTCAAGCCAGATGACAAGAGCAGAAATTGATTGACGTTATCCTAAAGTGCACGTGAAAGACCAAGTTCTTGGAAACGTCATTGGAGGGGACTTTTTCAGACTCCTTCTGACAGAATCTTTCACTGTATCCACATTGTCAGCACATCCTGCAGTCAACTTTCTGCCATATCTGGGATTTTCTGCCTTCTTTTTATAGTCGTTTACTGACTCTATGGCTTTAAATTTGTGTTCCCAACGATAAATTTGCCTTTCTGGAGGTAATTGTTAAGTTAAACTTCCGGCGAAATTTTGCTTGCACAGTTTTAAATGGTGTTGTCTCCAAATAAGTAGTGACGCAAAATATTTTTCCTCGCTGGTCCAAGGCATTGTAATCGAGGATTAATGGTTGTTATAGTCTACTATTTTCAAATCTGAAACAAAAAAGAACACAACATTATTATTAGTAGAGTTATTAGCTGTCACATGGGCCCCATGTATAATGACACACCCTGTATTTTCTTCAAATAATTACAAGGTTTCAAGTCCAGCTCGTAAGCTGTTTTATTTGTTATAATTTTGATTTGCTTTGAGTGGTTGTTTGGTTTGAGCGTAGAGTACGGATAATGATTTCAATTTTGTTCAAAGATCTTGGATACCCATGAGATCTCCTAAAAATGAACAAATATTACGAATAAATATTTAAATTTAATTTTTTTTTTCAGGTTTTGCTGGGTAGCATTCAATAGATATTTTAGAAATACATTTTTATCAAATAGCAACCATTGAGATTCAATGAATTCCTACCATGCAACAGAAGGCACAGAGAGACAATCTTGAGAGTGCGTTAGCATGACATTGTAAAAAGAAATCACCTTTTAGGGAGATGCCGATCTTAGGACAACAGATTCATTTATAGGCTCGAAATGGAAACCGTCTCAGTTGACTCACGAAAGGAAACAGTTTGTCACTGGGGACAAATGGATTTCGTGAGGAAATCATATTTTTTTACATTGAGATGAACGGTAAGATTTAGAAAGAGAGCAAGATACAAATCCCATCGACAAAATCTAATCTCCAAATAAAGTTTAAAACTATTCAAACGACCCTGACAGTATGTCTCATAATGTATATGTAAGACTTTTTATGAAACCGTGTATATATATATATATATATGTGTGTGTGTGTGTGTGTGTGTGTGCGTGTGTGTGTGTGTGTGTGCTTCTCTCTTTTCTCTCTCTCTCTCTCAATATATATATATAAGTAGATAAGTACCGGGACATTGGCCCAGCGGTTAGAGTGTTCGCCAATGGCCCGGGAGACCTGGGTTCAATCCCAGGTCGAGTCATACCAAAGACTTTAAAAATGGTACTTGATACCACCTTGCTTAACACTCAGCATTATAAGGTACGGTTCAAGGGTAAAGTGGAGCAATCCTGGGAATGGAGTAGCGCCCTCCCCTACACCTTGGTGTAGTAGCTATCGAAAAGGGAGCCTTCGGGTCACCCTCGACTATATATATATATATATATATATAGTCTGTGTATATGCATATACATATGTATATGTAAATATATGTGTGATTGTATATATATATATATATATATATAAGCTTATGAGTATATATATACATATATATATGAGTATATATATACATATATATATATATAAATATATATTATAAGCTTATACATATATACAATCACGCATATATCCATACACATATGTATATACATATACACAGAGTTATACACACACACACACACACACACACACATATATATATATGTGTGTATGCACACGATCCTACAATATATATATATATACATATATATATATATATATATATATATACGTGTGTAAGTGTATCTATGTATATACATACGCGTACATATATATATATATATATATACATATACATATATATACATGATTGCATATACATATAGTGTGTGTGCATGTGCGCGTTTATCTATATATATTCGTGTATGTATGACTCTATGTTCATGTGTGCGTGTGTTTGAGTTTGAGTCCTTATATATACAATATTTTTAGGATAAAATAACAAAACAGGATCGAAACGCATAACTGCATTTCATGTGGATATATCTGTATGTCTGTGCATAAATGTGTCTATATATATATATATATATATATATATATATGTGTGTGTGTGTGTGTGTGTGTGTAACTGAATATATATATATATACATATATGTGTGTGTGTGTGTGTGTGTAACTGAATATATATATATATATATGTGTGTGTGTAACTGAATATATATATATATATGTGTGTGTGTGTATAACTGAATATATATATATATATATATATATATATGTGTGTGTGTGTAACTGAATATATATATATATATATATATATATATATATATTTAAATTTAAACTATAGATAATTACCATAAATAATGTTTTTAAAAAAAACTTAGGATTGAATTGGGAATTAATGTAAATGATTAAAGATAGAATAAAATGTTAGATAGAAAATGTGAAAAAAACCATATCATATATACGTACTAATCATTAAAAGTGTAACTGATTAATAGACTCAAAATAAATTTGATTTTAAAAAAAGTTAAATTTAATTAAATCTTGAAATTAATTTTATATAAATTTTACTGTATCGTTACGTAAAGTTATTGAAAAAAGTTATTTCTCTAATTTAGTATTAAATCTGTAGTTTTAAGTTGAAAAATAATTAGAATTAAAAGAAAAAGAATTTTTAATTAATTTACTATAATTCTAACCGACAATAAAACAAAAAACGGAAGTGGGCTAAATGAGGAGATAACTCTTCACCCCTCTTCTATCCTCTCCCACCTTCTGTCCTGTGTCTATTCGGATTTATTTTATCCATAAGATCTGAAGAAACCTGTTAATTTTTTTTTTCGTTTATTTGATTCTTCAAAAACACATAACAGGATGGAAATAAATTTATAATCCTAATGTGACCGGTTTGTATTTTTTCTTAATGAAAATATGTAGGTCTGAGATTTAGTCTAAGGTAAAGTTGGATGGGTTTCGATCCCGGCTTCGAGCGTCCAGCGTGTCAAGCCACACTGAAGAGTTCTGATAGAACGAAACAGTCCGTCTGTGGATGACAATATATATATATATATGTAACTAAATATATATATATATATATATATATAATTTTGTATGCAATGATGTTTGTGAATTTCCCTGTATATTCCTACTTGACTCAATGAAAAAACAAAGCGAAACAGTAGAATTGCTTTTTCGTTCTTACGTAAATTCAACTGGTAGTGTGGTCTCCGGTGCGTAGTGGTTAACGCCCTTATCTCTGACATCATAGTTAGCTAATTCAAACTCCAGCCATAGCTATTACGATCGCTTTCGGATTGATAAACTTAGGAATGGCATAACCCCCCCCCCATCTTATTCGTGCTCCCCCACCCCAGGTCTTACTTCCACTACTATTCTTCTACAAAAATTGTTTCGGTTTTAAGTAACACACAAAAAATCAAAAATCCAATTCATCTCGTAATTGTAATCAAGTTGTTCATTCTTTAATCCGTATTTAAGTATAAGGGGAGATAACTACGGATGAACTCAGCTTTTCGACAACCAACCAGTCAAGATTTGACCGATTCTGAGGATCGAACTCGATAACTTAAAACTTCTTTCAAAGCTGCTTTCCACTGGAGCCCCAGGCTACTGGAATTTCTCTTCGTAACCCTTTTCTGTGTTAAATATATACAATACACCCAGGGCGCCTCTTGGCTCGGTTTCCCCTCCCCCGTGACCTTATGCCAGCCATATATCACCTTAGGATAGATTTATCAAACAGATTATTCAGTAACCTACTTCCTAAGCTAATATCTTTTTCAGGAAAATACACAAAATTATTAAATAGATTTTTGATTTAATTCTTGATAATTTTCTTGTAAATTAATTGATTCATTGATTGACTGATTTTATTTCATGCTTAGAGGT
>CAUZXS010003760.1:0-117500 GCA_963585895.1 Sepioteuthis lessoniana | reverse complement strand
TTACTCTCCATCAATTCTTTTTTTCGAAGAGGCGCTGTTGTTGCAACGGTTATCGTCCTAAGAAGAAGACTCCGCTACCAAAGTTCAAGTCTTATACGAGATAGCTTGCATTTCACATACATTAAATCCAACTATTCGCCCAGCAGCTATGGGTAAATAATAGGGCACACAAGGATCTTTAACCTTGGTGTGGTAATAGGTCTTGAATGTTTGGTTTGTGATTTTTTATGCCAGATCAAACATTAAAGGTTATTTAATGCCAAATCCAGCTTTTACATATATTTTAAATATATAAGATTTGGTTTGGTTGGGTTTTATGGAATATCAACCATTGTAGCTTATTAATGGCAAATACTGTTTATTTCCTCCAAATTTACATTAAGGAAGGCATGAAACCTTAAAATTTTATGGGGTAGGGAAAGGGAGCGGTCATGTATTTCTATATATTCTAAGGGAACCTAGCTAGCCACATTCGCCTACCCATTCAACAGTACAATATATAGACAGTCATCCATCACCAATCACGCTACAAACACCAAAATACCACATTTGCTCTGTGAAAAGACCAACTTAAAAACTCCGAATGGAATGAATAATTTTATTTACAATATATGGTTTATTTACAAAAAGGTTATATGACGGGGATGAGAGAAAAATCCCGAAATATACAAAAGACGAAACAAAGGAAAAAATTCCCGGTTTGGTTGCCCTCCCATCAAATATTTTATTATAAATACTTTGTAAAAAATATATCACTTGGTTTCGTTTCGTTTCATGTCATACCAAATACTCTTTATACATATCTTAAGAATATATGATTTGTAAACAGATTTTGTTGATAACATTTTCAACTGAGCCTGGTTCCATTTGTTTGCACACAGTTAAATAGTTTCCCGTATTGTTACATGACAGTAACAATTTAACATCAGTTATTTGTTTGCCTTCATTTAAATATATTTACAAGAGATTAATTTGTCCGTAAATTCACTTTTAAATGAGTCAGAATAATTTGTTTGCACACTAGTATTGCTATTGTTTCTACTCAGTTAAATGTTTTCAATTATTACTATCTAACACTTATAATTCTATTTAATATTAATCATCTGTTTGCACGCGGCAACACCCCACAAGACACCAACTGTACGGCCACCTGCCCCCTATCACGAAAACTATTCAAGTTAGACAAACCAGACATGCAGGACACTGCTGGAGAAGCAGAGACGAACTCATAAGAGATGTACTCTTATGGACCCCCACACATGGCCGTGCAAAAGCAGGACGACCAGCACGAACATACATTCAGCAGCTATGTGAGGATACGGGATGTTGTCCTGAAGACCTGCCTAGGGCAATGAACGATAGGGAGAAGTGGCGAGAGAGGGTCAGGGATATCCGTGCTACCAGCGCGATATGATGATGATGATGATACTAGCACACAATGAAGCGGTTACAAGTATTGCTAATTAACGTTAATTATTCTATTCAATATTACTTATTTGCTTGCGTACAGTTTGATGTTTGCAAATAATGCCAAGTATCACTAACTATTCAATTAAATATCAGTCACTAGTTTACACACTACATGATCAAACAGTTCTATTTCAAACAATTCAATTTAGCATATCATTAGTTTACTCACAGTTTAAATCTCAAAAAGTTATATTTGACCCTTAGATAGGATCCTATCAGGTACTACCACTCCGGGCCAGAGTGAACCAGGGAATAATGGCAATGAAGGGGTACTCCACATTCCCCCAGACTCCAGGACTGAAGCCTCACCATCAGATTGTTTTGCGTCATATCCAGGACACATGTTGTGGCGGGGTGGCTATGAGTATAGAGATGTAATCGGTGTCTTCTACAACTTCAGCCGACTGGCCTTGGTCTAGAAGGACCAAACTAGTTTGCAAGAACAGGGATTGAGTGTGGGTTCCTATCTTGGTTATTATCATAGTCCTAACGTTTCAGCCGTCTCATCCTCCGTCCTTCATTATAATGACGATTGGAGTGGGATGGGCTCAGATGTTTTAGCCGTCTCATCCTCTGTTCTCCATTATAGTGACGATAACATGATCAGAGTGTGATTTTCTTTATTTATTTACAGTTATTTAATAACTAAAGTCTATAAATTTCATCTTGGTTTTTTTCTATAAAGCATAAAAAAATTACTGTGATTGTTAATTGTTTTCATTATTCTATTATTTAGTTAGGTTAGGTGCGTAAGCCACATTATTCAGGGGTCTTTGACGTTAGCTAAAATCTTTGAGTGGAAATCTAAGTAAAATCGAAAAGCGTGTGCACCAGCAAAGAGATGATAAAGGACACCTGTCATCTCGACAGGAAGGCCAAATGAAAATAAAATGGATTTATGTCGTGTCAGGAGGAAGGAAATTACTTAATAAGTCATTGATACGCTCCAAAAAGTGAGCGGACAGACAGATGTTTCTCTTGCCATTCCCCAGAATAACTCTACACAATAGGATTTTCTTCGTTGAATGAAAGTTTTAGCCTTAATCTTTTTCTTTTCGAAAAATCATATTAGGGTCATCAGGAGAGAGTGTGCACCGTTTCGGGGCCTTCCTGTCAACGGTTTTATCTGCACACCAGCCTTGTTCACTGAATATAAATGAGGCCCTATTAGTTTGGTTTGGTTTGTTGGGTTTTATGGCATATCAACCTTTGTAGGTTATTTAATGCCAAATTCATTTTTATGTAAATAATCTGTTCTATTGAAAACAGTTCAGTTTAGCATAAGTACACAGTTTAATTGTCAAAAATATTTCTATTTAAAACTATTCAATCAGTTATATGTAATAATTCAGTTAAGTGTAAATACAGTTTTAATGTCGAAAAACAGTTCTATTTGAAATAATTCAGTTAAGCATAAGCACGCAGTTTAAATGTAAGTACGGTTTAATTGTCAAAAACGTTTCTATTTCAAGCTATTCAGTTTACTCAATTCATTTTAGCATACGTATGCTGTTAGTTCTATTTAACCCATAGATAGGACCCTTATCAGGTGCTACCACTCCGGGGAGGCCTTATTAGATGTTGACTCAGAAATGTAACAGCGAAATATGATTTGAAAAATAACTACGTGCGTTATGAGAATATTAAGCAGAGGCGATACCATTGCTAATGAGGGTTTTCCGATGTGTGGTTATTGCTAGTTGAAAACTGTTATGGGAATATTCCTGTTTACCCAACCCCTCCACTCGGGCAGAATATGACACAAGGTTAATTTTTAAGCGGAGTTTAACAGGTTTTGAATTCAGAGTTTTCCTTCTCCTAGACTAGTTGCCTCACCAAGGCTAAAGAACCCAGTATGTCCTACTATTTACCCATAGCTGGAGGGGAGAATAATTGGATTGATACCTTTCCCAAGGGTATTAGTGCTATGTGAAATGCAATCATTCTCGTCCAGGATTTGAACTCGAGTCACCGTGTCCATTTCCTAAGACGATAACCATTAAACCACAGGAACTGTTATGAGAATATTACGTGAATCTTGTTACGCATATGTCATAAGTCTGATTGAAGTAATATAAAAAAAAGCATAATGAAAATTAGGGACAAGTGTGATGATCATGATTACATGATGCAATAACTAAGTGAGATGACATCACACTAATGATATAGTGAATTTTAGAATAAATAAAAAAATTAGCGAATTCGGAAAATAAGTTGAAAAGTTGTCGCTTGAGAAGAGATGAGACAGATTTGACATCCACAGAGCCAATCGGGGTAGTAACAACGACTGGGTGACTTTGTGTAGTGGCAAGTGTGTCTCTGTCCATAGACCCTTACAATTTCTCTCTGTATATATCTTGCTATCTATCTCTTTCTGTCTGTCTGTCTGTCTGTTTGTCTCTCTCTCTCTCTTGTGCTTCGATGATGTGCTAGAAACCTGTATGCAGTCTGCATAATAATAAATACCTTCCCATTTGGAACAGCTGAGTTGCCTTGTGGTTGAAGAAGTAACATCTCCATTATTTATCGATGCGTCTCACCAACGCACGAATATGGCACAAGGCCGTTTTTAAGGGGGGTCCAGTCGCAGGGCTGAAGCCCACACGCGTCCGGTAAGGCCAAAAATACCTTCGACCCCGTTGGCATTTCCCTTTTTCGGGCGCCTCAGGCGCTAGGCAATAATCCTAACCCCCCGAAGGAGGTAATATCTTGGGGGGATGCCCCCACTGAAGCCGGAGGAACTCTCCAGTGCCGAGGCACACCCGGCAGAACCACCTCGAGGTAAAACGGCCAACCGAATGCGACCCAACAACTGGAGAGGAAAGGCCACACAAACGCCCTAAAAGAGCGTCCGCGTAGAAGAAGTAACATCTCTTGATGTTCGAGATTATGTCACACTTTACATTCAGTACCATGACAACCGTTATATCACATATTAAAGAGGTTTTTATCGTTTTACTCTCCGTTTTTTTGCTTTGTTTTGGGGTTTTTTTCATTTTGACTCTATTTACACCGCAGATGTTGACACTAATCTGATCGCTTCTGTGTATTTTCCATCAAGTTGGAAATTCAGACAAAGTGGAAGCATATAGTAATAAGCATATATGTATTAGCAAATAATATATAAGCATATATACATTATATATATTTGTACATACAGCGTGGTCCTACCAAGAAGAACTTTTTTACATCAGCTTTGTGCGGACACAGGATTTATTCTGGAGGACACACCGGGAGAAATAGGTGATAGGGAAAGGTGGAGAGAGAGAGAGAGAGAAAGAGAGACAATCAGGGAAATTCGTGCAGTCAGCGTGAGATGCTGATGATGAGGACGCTCCCCCATGGGGGTTGAGCACTCTGGCGAGGGAATTGTCGGCTGCCCCTAGCGTAATGCAAAGCTCTTCGTAAGAATTGAGCACTCTGGTAGCCGATAGGGTATAAAAAAAAAATGTAAACAAAGGCTGCTGCTGCTTTTGCTAAAAATAAAATACCTTAAAAATTCCCTAAGCCGTGTGGTCTGAAGCCTTAGTCTATCGTAAAGTTGGACGGGTTTCGATCCCAGCTTCGAGCGTCCTGCGGGTCTAGCCACACTGAAGAGTTCTGATAGAACGAAACAGTCTGTCTGTGGATGACAATATATATATATATATACATTCTTATATACATATATCTCTATATATGATGTATTATAACATATATAATGCGTTATACTAAATGTATATCGTGTAATACATCATATATGTATACCAGCCTAAGGGCTAGTGGATAGAGTGTTTGATGATGACCTGGGAGTCCGGGGTTCAATTCCAGGTCGAGTAATAGCAAAGACTTAAAAAATGGCACTTGATGTCTCCTCGCTTAACACTCAGCATTATGAGGTATGAATCAAGGGTAAATTGGAACAATCAAGATAAAAAATATCGCCACTTATACACCTCGGTGTAGTAACTAATGGAAAGGGAGCCTTTGGGTAGCCCGCGACTACTGTCGTCCACTTTACTTATATATATATATATATGTGTGTGTGTGTGTGGGTGTGTGTGTGTGTGTGTGTGAGAGAGATCACATGCAGTTTAGCAGGACAAAATTTGAACTGAAATTGTAGTGTCTGTTTCAACGGACGATAACCATAAGGCTTCTCCACAGAAAGCATCATCTTCCAAACAAGAAAAGTCAAGCTGAATCCATCCACGAATGGATACGCTGCAGCAGCGTTTCCACAGTGGGTCGGTATCGTCTCTCACGGTTTTTAAGAGCTGATATCAATGAGTGGTGGCAATGATTTATATCAGGGTATAGTTTGCGGGCGGTAGAAGGCATCAATGTTTTTTCGGAGGACCTTCGCGCGAAAAACATTTGGAAACAATGGTCAATATTTCTTTAGAGCCAGGTTGATACGAGAGGAGCTCTGAAAGTAACGTTTCCTATTTTGCTTACCTCCACTTCGTTTTCTTTGTTTAATGGCACATCAACCTTCCCGGGCTATTAAATGCCAAATCCATACCTGTAAAAGAGCTGTTGTAGTACAGACAATATAAGAAAGCTCATATTTTCTGATTAGAGCCCGAAAGTGAACGAAATTCGAAATCACTTCCTACGATATTGCAGTCCTGTACGTTAGCAACCACACCACGGGAAATCTATCCTTCGATTTATTTACCCCTGAAACTACTATATATACAGAGAGAAGGAGAGTACATATTTTCTGAAAGGTTTTATTTTAACGGTACACCAAACTGTCTTGGGGTATTCACGGCTTGAGATGAAGGCACCCTATTTATTGTATGTTCATATTCACATTTTTGTGCAGTATCTTGGGGTGGGGGCTATTTGTGGCACGTACACGTTCCGGGACACTGACTGTTTGGTCTCCACGACAAACCAACTGTTTATCATATTTTAGCAACACCATAGGTGGGATAAACACATCCCTTCCTCTCTCATTGCATAAATTTATATAAAACAAATTTGCAATAGATAAAAATACCAATAAATCATTAATTATCAAGGATTTCTGGAACAGGAAGTTCCAGCTGTGTAAACAAAGTGATTAACGGAAAACAAGCGATGCGTGGGTGTAATCTGCTCACGTAAGGTGACAGCTGGAAGCGGGACACGTGGGTTGACAACCGGAACATGTGGGTGTTGGGAGGTTATAAATACATGGGTACCCACGGACATTAATGATCCATCAAAGTCAGTCACAGAGTCATGGCCAAAGAGAGCCCAGAGGAGGCGGGAGCCAAGTGATCCCCCCTGGAGTACCCAGACCGAAAAACTGAAGTAATGCTAAGTCATGCCCTGCATATGGAATCAACGTGATTAAGAAAGGGTCACCATAGCTGTCCTTCGCCACACTGTTCACGTCGTCCACCTCCCTGTCTCTCTCGCTCTCTCTCTCTCTCTCTCTCTTACACACACACACACACACAATTAAAGCAGTTTGGACTCTTTCGTGTAATAAAGATAAGTGTGTTATGTTTTCGTAAAGAAAGTGTTTGGCTACTTTATATATATATATATATATATATCATTCTTCATTTTGCCGCTGTATAACAATTATTATTTTTCAGTTTAGATAGATAGATAGAGAGAGAGAGAAAGACAGAGAGAGAGTGGGGGGAGAAACGCACAAAAATAAACAGATTCGAATTGATCGAGATAGATAGATAGATAGATATGAAGAGATTAAGATTGATAGATAGATAGATAGATGGAGAGAGAAAAAGAGAGAGAGAGAAAGAGAGAAACGTACAAAAATGAACAAATTCGAAAAGACCGAGATAGATAAATAGAGAGAGAGAGAGAGACAGAGACAGAGAGAGAGGGGGGAAGGGAGAGAGATAGAGAGAAACGTACAAAAATGAACAGATTCGAAAAGACCGAGATAGATAGATAGATAGATTGAGAGAGAGAGAGAGAGAGACAGAGAGAGAGAGAGGAAGGGAGAGAGATAGAGAGAAACGTACAAAAATGAACAGATTCGAAAAGACCGAGATAGATAGATAGATAGATTGAGAGAGAGAGAAAGAGAGACAGAGAGAGAGAGAGAGAGGAAGGGAGAGAGATAGAGAGAAACGTACAAAAATGAACAGATTCGAAATGACCGAGATAGATAGATAGATTGAGAGAGAGAGAAAGAGAGACAGAGAGAGAGAGAGAGGAAGGGAGAGAGATAGAGAGAAACGTACAAAAATGAACAGATTCGAAATGACCGAGATAGATAGATAGATAGATAGATAGGCAAAAACATGTAAATTGACTGGACAGATATTTGCCATTTTTTTAAATACCAGATGCATAAATAGATTACAAATGGAAAAACCTAATCGATTTTATAAGAATCTGAATTTCAATGCGATCTTATGGAAATTTACAAATGCATTCCCACAAGCATATATATAATTAATAAAAGGCTGGCGACCGTGTTCGAGGGCGACTAGAAGGCTCCCTTTTCAATAGCTACTACACCAGGTTGTAAGGGAGGGCGCTACTCCTTTCCTTGGATTGCTCCACTTTACCTTTGATTCGTACTTTATATTGCCCAGTGTTAGACAAGGCGGCATATCAAGTACCATTTTTTGAGTCTTTGGTATGACTCGATCTGGGATTGAACCCCTATCTCCCGGACCATTGGCGAACACTCTACCCACTATGGCATTGAGCCGGTTTATATGATTAATCATCATCATCATCATCATATCGTGCTGGCAGCACGGATATCCCTGACCCTCTCTCGCCACTCCTCCCTATCGTTCATCGCCCTAGGTAGGTCTGTATCCTCACATAGCTGCTGAATGTACGTTCGTGCTGGTCGTCCTGCTTTTGCGCGGCCATGTGTGGGGATCCATAAGAGTACATCTCTTATAAGTTCATCTCTGCTTCTCCAGCAATGTCCTGCATGTCTGGTTCGCCTAACTTGAATAGTTTTCGTGATAGGGGGCAGGTGGCCGTACAATTGGTGTCTTGTGGGGTGTTGCTGCCAGGACTTGTTCAGGATTGCACGCAGAATTCTTGTGTAATTGCCATCTAGTTTCTTCTCCAGCCGTTTTGTTAGCGTCCATGTAGTGCATCCATATAGCAGTATCGATGTGACCGATGCCTGGAAGAAACTGCGTTTCATTTTATCGGTTAGGTCTGATTTCCATATAGTCGATAGCCTATTGATAGCTGTCCATGCTTTCGTTAACCTCGTTTCGATGTCCTTTTCGGTTGATTCGACGCTGCTTCCTAGGTACGTGAATTTGTCATATGATTAATACTGTGTATGAATTAATAATATTATTTAGAAATACTTGAAACTATAAAAAATATGTGGAAATTATTAAGATTATATAAGAATACTTGATATCATATGACTGGGTTGGGTGCCAACAAATTATTTGAAGCAAATAAAACGAATTGGCCAAGTGAGTAGGGTGTTCCCCAGTGGCCCTGAAGACCGGGGTTCAATCCCAAGTCGAGTCAGACAAAAGACTCAAAAATGGTACTTGATACTTCCTTGCTTAACATTCAGGCTTATAAGGTACGAATCACGGGTAAAGTAGAGCAATCGTGAGAAAGGAGAAGCGCCCTTCCCAACACATCAATGTAGTAGCTAATGAAAAGGGAGCCTTCGGGTCACCCTCTACAACTGTCGCCAACTATACTGACTTATACCGATGAATAGGTATGCAAATCATATCAAACTTGTTATTTCGGTTTTTATAATTTCATAAATTTGAGAATTAATTTTTATTAATTGCCGACTTTTTTTTCAGACGTTTTGTCCTCATCTTGGTAGATTTTTGTGTTGTTTCTTCTTTCACTACATTTCGGCCAAATTTCACCTCTGGCCTTCTTCAGGTGATTTACCGCGACCTCGGATAGGAATGCTGGGTCTTGTAACCGTATCCCCAGTAATTACTGCCTTCCATAGTTGTTGTCTATCGCACCAAGTAAACCTCTGGCCGGCTTGGGTAGAATTTGAAACCGCTATCGCCTGGAACCTTAGAGACTCAACGATTAAGTCAAAACACGGTTGCTGTTTTTATCGTAAAGATCATTTTGAACAGTTTTGATTTCATGGTTTGTGTCTGCGAATGTCTCATTAGAGTTAGCTATACATGATGGTTTGGTTTGTTCGGTTTTATGGCATATCAACCTTTGTAGGTTATTTAACGCCAAATCCATTTTTATGTAAATAATCTGTTCTATTGAAAATAGTTCAGAATAGCATAAGTACACAGTTTAATTGTCAAAAACATTTCCATTTCAAACTATTTAAGCAGTTATATGTAATAATTCAGTTAAGTGTAAATACAGTTTTAATGTCGAAAAACAGTTCTATTTCAAATAATTCAGTTAAGCATAAGCACGCAGTTTAAGTGTAAGTACGGTTTAATAGTCAAAAACGTTTCTATTTTAAGCTATTCAGTTTACTCAATTCAGTTTAGCATAAGTATGCTGTTAGTTCTATTTAACCCATAGATAGGGCCCTATCAGGTGCTACCACTCTGGGCCAGAGTGGACCTGGGAGAAATGGCAATGAAGGGGTACTCCGCATTCCCCAAAGCTCCAGCACTGCTAGAACCTCACCATCAGATTGTTTAGTGTCATATTCAGGACACTCGTTTGGGGGGGTCTTACCCCTCTGCAGAGGTGCAGACAGTGTATTCTACAGCCCCATGAAGATCTCTTGTTTCTGCCAATGCTTTATATATATATATATATATATATATATATATATATATATATATATATATATATGTATATGTTATTTGTATAAAAGTATGTATTCTCTAAGTGTGCGTACGTGAATGTAAGTGTGTGTACACAGGTAAACATTGAAGTTCATTCATGCATATATATATATATATATATATATGTATATATGTAGTTTCTTCAATAAGTTTCCAGCCTTTTTTTGTACAGGCATTTAAAATTTTCATAGACTCTCGAAAATTCGTTATGTTATTCCTATACATCTTATTAGATGACTGACCATTTTTTATGATTTCAGGTTTAAATGAACAGCTATAGCAGGAATTGGAATACACCCTACTAAAGCCTGATTGTCACAGCTGGTGAATTTCAAAAATGCAATCTGGACGTGCGGAAGAACGATATGCAGTTTTTGAGTGGCATAAGAGATTCAAGAAAGGCAGGGAGTCTGTGGGGTATGATGTGAGGTGTGAGAAGAGTAAGGAAGTCAATACACCCGAGTTGGTTAGTCAAAGGTTTAGAGTTAGGGTTAGGATTAGGGTTACTATGTAATGGAATCAGATTCAGTTTAATGTCACTCCCAGGACATCCCAACGAATACAGCAAGAGTATTTTAAGCCCCAATAACAAAGAAAAAACCTTATGTATAGTACTAGTATTATATAATATATCCAAGTCCAAAAATATACGACCAAGATACGAAAACGTGAAATGTACAGAAGGAATCCCGAAATATACGAAATTGGTTCAGGTACGAAACTTTTTATTACCTTTTTGAGTTAAAGGTTTTTCTATGCTAACTGTTTTTACATCGTCAGCTCTCAACTCACTCAACCAACGGACGGCGCCCGTAGCGCACAAAGTCGTCTGGCCTCGCCCAGGTCTGAATCTCAACTAACTGTTTTTTTTAATCTCCCAATTCCTCAGCGCTTCCGGGCATGACGTCATTCACGTCCCCGGTCTCATTTACTATCTGGGGTTTTTATTGTAACCTGTTCACATCCGCCCTGCGCGCGCGTGAACACCTGCGCTCAATGTGTGCACCTAACTAACCCATGCACTAACCGAAAGGTTCTCAGCCTAACTAAACCGAAAGGCAAGATATATAAAACGAAACCCCTCCGCAATTATATTACAATTAGATAGATAGATAGATAGATAGATTTGGTTTCTTTGCCTAATGGCATTTCAACCTCCGAGCATTATCTAATACCAAAATCATTTTTATCCAACCCATTGCTTAAGGGATAAGAAGGTTTATACCTTTTCAAAAGGTATTAGTCCGAAAGCAAACTCATTAGCTAGCTGTAGAATACACCGACTGCATCTCAGCAAGGGGTAAGTCTCCTCCAACGAGAGTCCAGTGGTCTAGTCGGCCGTGGCTGTTGAATACACCGACTACATCTCCACAGAGGGGTAGGATCCCCCCACAACGAGTGTCCTAAATATGAAATTAAACAATCTGATTGTGAGGATCCAATAATGCTTGAGCTTTGGGGAAGGCGGAATACCCATTCATTGCCATTACTTCCAAGTCCACTCTAACCTGATAGGGTCCTATTTTAGGTCAACAAGAATTGTTTGACATCAAACTGTATGCAAACAAATGATATATCCCGAAATGAATTGTTAGAAATAGAACTGTTTGATATCTGTGTGTAAATAAATTACTGATATTTGATTGGACTGTTGGTGATACATAGCAATACTTGGATCCATTTAATTTGGCAGATTATGCTAAAATGAATTGTTAGAAATAGAACTGTTTGACCATTTAACAGTGGGTATCTACAATATGTGTTTACAAAGCATGTGTTTAATGTATATGTAAAAATAGGATTTGGCATTAAATAACCTACAATGGTTGATATGCCATAAAACCAAACCAAACCAGAATGTTATTGCGCGATTAGAGTTCGAACTAGCTTACTACAATATCGCAGTCCAAAACATTAGCCACTACACCACGGAGACACCTCTTAGTTAGATAGATAGATAGATAGATAGATAGATAGATAGATAGATAGATAGATATGAAGACACCGAGATAGATTGATAGATAGATAGATAGGAAGACACTGAGATAGATAGATAGATAGATAGATAGATAGATAGATAGATAGATAGTGCAACTACTATTACAATAACCTTATAACATCGGGTGTGAAACCTTTGATTTTATAGAATTGTTCAAGTGTCTTCTCTCAAATCCATGTATTATATATCCTAAGGTGTCTGTGTTATGAGGTTGGTTCTCTTACGATCGGTAAATCGTTGTCCTATTTCAACGTTACAAATTCTAATTTTCCGATAATGACACACTGTATCTGTTTCCTAGGATACGAGAACTCCTACTTGAACGTCACGTATCCAGGATACAGCATATTGTTTTTGCTTGCACCGTAACACTAACAGCGCCACTAATGGTTATCAATGAGTATCAAGAGACGATAGATAAACTGACAGATAAAAAGAGAGACAAATGTATAAAAATAGACAGATTCGATTTGACTGATATATATATATATATATATATATATATAGAGAGAGAGAGAGAGGGGGGGGAGGGGAGAGAGAAAGAGAGAGAGAAACGTACTAAAATAGAGATTCGAATTTACCGAGATAGATAGATAGATAGATAAGGAGAGAGAGAGAGAGAGGGAGAGGGAGAAACGTACTAAAATAAAGATTTGAGTTGACCTAGTTAAATTGATAGATAAAAACAGACTAAAATAGATTCGATTTGAGATAGAGAGAGAGAGAGAGAGAGAGAGAGAGAGAGAGAGACGGAGACAGAGACAGAGAAAAACGTACTAAAATCAACAGATTAGAATTGACTCAGATAGATAGATAGATAGATAGATAGATAGATAGATATGAAGACACTGAGATGGATAGATAGATAGCTCGAAACGTACTAAAATAGTCTCGAATTGAGATAGATAGATAGATAGATAGATAGATAGATAGATAGATAGATAGATAGATAGATTGTGACACAAGCCTGAAAAGAAAGATCAATTTATATTTAATGATAAAGCAGATTATTCGACGAGATTGATCAATTCGTATCGTTTACTCCAGTAAGTAAAGTTATCGCTGCAATTCGGACTCGTTTCAAATTATTCGTTGCTGATTGCAGAGAACTCAATTATATGTTTAAATAAACACTTGCTGACAGGACAAGTCACGCGGAATTGAACGAAACGATTCTAAACAAAAAACAAAAAAAATGAATGCACACGTACATATTCATAGATTGAGATAGATAAATAAATAAATAGTTAGGAACATGAAGAGATAGATAGATAGATAGATATGAAGACACCGAGATAGATAGATAGATTTGAAGGGACCGAGATAGATAGATAGATAGATAGATAGATAGATAGATTTGAAGGGACCGAGATAGATAGATAGATAGATAGATAGATAGATAGATAGATTTGAAGGGACCGAGATAGATAGATAGATAGATAGATAGATAGATAGATAGGAAGACACTGAGATAGATAGATAGATAGATAGATAGATAGATTTGAAGGGACCGAGATAGATAGATAGATAGATAGATAGATAGGAAGACACTGAGATAGATAGATAGATAGATAGATAAATAGATAGATAGATAGATAGATAGATTTTAGTAATTTACGAAGCTCTTTGCTTCGATGTGACACAAGGCAGCATGTATAGATAGATAGATACGTACAAATGTAGATACATTCATAAATTACCTACATACATTTTAACACGTTAGATAGATATATGCATACCTATATAAAATAATGCATACATAAAGACATAGATAATCGTTATATTTTCTGTTATTAAAAAAAAAGTTCGGACAAAATTTAAATTTTTAACATTTTTGATCGATATTCAACAATGATCATTAAAAAGCCGCCCAAACTAAAGCGACGGTCTTTCTCCATCTCAAAACAATAATATGTGACCTAGTTATATATATATATATATATATACACTCACACACACGCGTGTATATATATATATATATATACATATATATTTGCGTGTGTGTGTGTGTGTGTGTGTGTGTGTGTGTGTGTTCGGAATATTTTTTTCGAGTGAGTCGTTTACTAAGACAAAAAAAAAAAAACGGAATAAATGACACCCAGTGAGATTCGAAGTCACTAACAACGATTTGTTAGCTGACCTAGCGGAAAATTGCAACACGCCAGGGGACGCTTCCTGTCCCCGCCCCACGCGAGGGTGTATCTACAGAAATGCACCTAGGACTAAATAAGAAACAGGAGAGAGAGAGAAAGAGAGAGAGAGAGAGAGAGAGAGAGAGAGAGAGACCAACAGAGAGAAGGACAGAGACAGGGAGACAGAGAAATTTAGAGAGAAATCGAGAGAGACAGTGTTTCCAGAGAGAGAGAGAGAGACAGAGAGAGAGAGAGAGAGAAAAGGGGTGGGGATCAATCTGAAGTCAAAGAGAGACTCCAAATTTAAGAATCAGATCAAAGAGGGACAGGATGAGAGAGTGAAGCACTGAAAAAAAAATATTATGGACGGTAAAACAAGTACCAACCTTTCTAACCTATAAAATAATAGACTATTCCAGTTGCTAATTAATCTACAACGAATGGAAATGGACGCGTTGCCATGATGTAATGGTTAGTGAACTCAGCTTGTAAGCCATTGTCGGTAACCTTGATTCTCATGAGGAGCTCCCGACTCATGGCCTAGAGCCAAACTACATTAGGCTTAAACCACTATAACAGATCGTGGACGCTTCGTGTGGTGTATTGGTATTGTTAGAGAGTTCGATTCTTAATAGGTGCCCGATACTTCTGGCCTTGTGCCAAACTAGGTTTTCTGGAAAATTCCTCATAAAAAGGAAAGGGAGACGAACAGAAAAAGGCTGAACGCTGAATACTCAATGAAAAAATCAAAAGAAGAAAATGAAAAAAGCAGAGAAAAAATTTAGAAGGAGAAAAAAAAAGGAAGAAAAGAAGAAAAAATGAAGACGAAAAAAAGAAGGAAGAAAAATGAAGATAAAGAAAAAGAAGGAAGGATAAGAAGGAAGGAGAGAAAGAAAAATGAAGATGAAGAGAAAGAAGAAAGGAAAGTAGAAAAATTAAGAAGAAGGAAAAGAAGGAAGAAAAGAAGAAGAAATGAAGATGAAGAAAATCAATGAAGGAAGGAAAAAATAAAGACATTAGAAAAAAATGAAGGAAAGAAGAAAAATGAAGATGAAGAAAAAGAAGGAATGAAAGAAGAAAAATTAAGATAAAGTAAAAGAAGAAGGGAAAGAAGAAAAAATGAATATAAAGAAAAGGAAGAAAAGAATGAAGAAAATGAAGATGAAGAAAAAGAAGGAAAGAAAGAAGAAAAAATGAAGATAAAGAAAAAGAAGGAAAGAATAAAGAAAAAATGAAGATGGAAAAAAAGAAGAAACGAAAGAAGAAAAAAAGAAGATGAAGAAAAAGAAGGAAGGAAAGAAGAAAATGAAGATGAAGAAAAGGAAGGAATGAAAGAAGAAAAAATGAAGATGAAGAAAAAGAAGGAAGGAAAGAAGAAAAAATGAAGATGAAGAAAAAGAAGGAAGGAAAGAAGAAAAAATGAAGATGAAGAGAAAGAAGGAAGGAAAGAAGAAAATGAAGATGAAGAAAAAGAAGGAAGGAAAGAAGAAAAAATGAAGATGAAGAAAAAGAAGGAAGGAAAGAAGAAAAAATGAAAAAAGAAAGGAAGGAAAGTTACAAAAACGCGAATTAATGAAAGAAAAAATGGAAGGAAAATGAAAGACAGGACGAAAAAAAAGAAAGAAAGAAAGAAAGAAAAAGGAAGAAAAGTGGCTAGAAAGAAAGAAAGAAAGAAAAAAAAGCGAAAGAAAATGTACATAATAGATATAACGATGAAAGAAATATAAAGAAAAAAAGGCATAAAAATACTCAAATCGATACAAGTGATGTGAATTTAGGTAAATAAGGTATAAGGAAACACACACACACACACACACACACACAATGTAATTAATATATTAAAGTTTAAAGCAAATAAAACAATAAGAAAAAATAAGGAATAAAAGTAAAATTAAATATATATATATATATATATATATATATATATATATATATATGGGGGGGGTATAAGATATTCTTCCGTCCAGTAAATCCGGAGTAGGGAATAATTCCAATCAGGACAAATAAAATATTCAAAAATAGAATAATAAATTTAAATAATCCTGGTACTCAAGAACTCAATGTAAATGATATCCACAGAGCAAATAATATTTTTCAAAAAAGAAAAAAATGACAATCGGTCACATTAAGACGATAAATTTATTTCCATCAGGTTTATTAACAAGATGGAAATAAATTTATGATCTTAATGTAACCAATTGTTGATTTAAAAAAGATATATATATATATATATATATATATATATATATATATATATATATAGAGAGAGAGAGAGAGAGAGAGAGAGAGAGAGAGAGAAAAGTAAGAGAAAAGCAGGGTTATTTTCCTCAGTTCAAATCATCGCGTTCTGTGTGTGTATATATATATATATATATATATATATATATATATATATACAATTCGATTAATATATATATATATATATATATATATATATATATATATATATATATATATATATATATATATATATATATATATGTACGTTTGTAAGTATGTTTGTATTTTGACTGGGTTAATTCATACAGAAACAAAACTAATAAACAAAACTCTCTCTCTCTCTCTCTCTCTCTATATATATATATGCAGTTTAAGTTTATCATTATGCTCTCTTTTTACTATATATATATATGTGTGTGTGTGTGTGTGTGAGAGAGGATATAAAGAATTCAAACAACGGCCAGTATCGATGCCAGGAAATAATTCCCTATTGAAAAACGCCTTCCTATTCAGAGATTTACTTCTCTGCCAATGAATGAGAGACCTAGCAGTTGCGACTGGCTAAGTGTTGTTCTCAAGACCACAATAGCCATCAAAGCAGTTTCTGTCATCACAAGAATAAGGACATCACCAATAATAATAATAATAATAATAATAATAATAATAATAATAATAATAATAATAATAGGAGGTGCCCGTGGTGTAATTGTTATCGTCGGAGGAAATGAACACGGCGACACGAGTTCAAATCCTGGACGAGACTGATTGCATTTCACATAGCACTAATACCCTTGGGAAAGGTATGAATCCAATTATTCTCCCTCCAGCTATGGGTAAATAGTAGGACAGACTAGGTTCTTCAGCCTTGGTGAGGCAACTAGTCTAGGAGAAGGAAAACTCTGAATTCAAACCTGTTAAACTCCGCTTAAAAATTGACCTTGTGTCATATCCTGCCCGAGCGGAGGGGTTGGTAAATAGGATAATAATAATAATAATAATAACAGATGTTCATAAGTAACTTAAACTACCTATGTTTTAAAGATCCGATTTTTTTAAAAGTTTGCATTATTATTATTATTTTTTATTTTTTTTTTTTACTCATTAGAGTTTTTCACATCAGTTTTAGCTGAGGGTCTTTTACTGGAGTTTGAGTGACAGCAAGTCTCCTCAAATCTCTTGGACTCTTCTCAGTATTCTGGCCGTTCTCAATAATATGGTATAATTTACTCCTTAGAATTTTCACATCAGCGTAAGCTGATGGTATTTCACTGGAGATTGAGTGACAGCAAGTCTCCTCAAGTCTCCAGGACTCTTCCCAGTATTCTGGCCATTTTCAAAAATTCTGTTGGTTGGATGGTCTCCACTGGGCCGCCAACTTCCAAATTTTCCAGGCCCTTTAATAATCCTATAGTTACCGTGCCAAAAGCACCAATCACAATTGGTATAATTGTCACCTTCATGTTCCATAGTTTTTTTTCAATTCTCTAGCAAGGTCGAGGTACTTATCACTCTTTTCATATTCTTTTAGTTTTATTCTGTGGTCCACCGGGACAGCAAAGTCGACAATTTTGCATATTTTCTTTTTTTGTTGTTGTTGTTGTTGATTATTATAAGACCTGGTCTTCGGGCCGAGATTAGGTGATCTGTTTGTATATCAAAGTCCCACTGGAGTTTGTGTGTATCATTTTCTAGGACAGGTTCTGGGTTGTGCATATACCATTTGTTGGCATGGTCAAATTTAATTTTCTTGCACATTTCCCAGTCGATCACCTTGTCCATCTCGTCATGTCTAGCCTTTTAATCCTTCTGTACCAATTTGCTGCATTCGCTTATTATGTGATTGATGGTTTCATCTCTGTCACCACATATTATTATTATTATTATTATTATTATTATTATTATTATTTACCCCTTGAGAGTATTTCACATCAGTTTTAGCTGATGGTCTTTCACTGGAGTTTGAGTGACAGCCAGTCTCCTCAAGTCTCCAGGACTCTGCTCGGTATTCTGGCCGTTCTCAATAATGCTGTAGTTTGGATGTTCTCCACTTGTCCTCTAACTTCCAAGTCCTCCAGTCCCTTTAATAATCCTTTAGTTACTGTACCAAACGCACCAATCACGATTGCTGTAATCGTCACCGACATGTTCCATAGTTTTTTCAATTCTCTAGCAAGGTCGAGTTACTTATCCTTCTTTTCACATTCTTTTAGTTTTATTCTGTGATCAGCCGAGACAGCAAAGTCGACAATTTTGAAAATTCTTTTTTGTTGTTGATAACTATAAGGTCTGGTCTTCTGGCCGAGATTAGGTGATCCGTTTGGATGTCAAAATCCCATAGGAGTTTATATGTCATTTTCTAGGACATATGCTGGGTTGTGCATATATCATTTGTTCGTATGGTCAAATTTAATTTTCTTGCACATTTCCCAGTGGATCACCTTGCCCACCCAGTCGGGTCTAGTCTTATACTCCTTCTGTGCTAATTTGCTACATTTGCTTATTATGTGATTGATCGTTTCGTCTTTGTCACCGCATAGCCTTCATTTGCTATTTTGTTGAGTCTTATCTATTCTCGCTTTGATATGATTGGTTCTTAGGGTGTTGTTTTGTGCTGCTATTAGGGGAGATTCTCTCTTAAAGTTTCCTTTTCTTAGGTACGTCCAGGTTTTATTATTATTATTATTATTGCATATCAACCTTTCTAGGTTATTTAATGCAAAATCCATTCTTATGCAAATAGACCGTTCTATTTCAAACAATTCAATTTAGCACAAGTACACAGTTTTTTTGGGTTTTTTTAAATCGTATTTCAAACTGTTCAGTTTAGTCAAACAGTTCTATTTCAAACAATTTAGTTTAGTATCTGTATAGTTTTGGTCCACACACAGTTAAATGTCCGAACAGTTCTATTTCTAACAATTTAGTTCAGCAAAAGTACGCAGTTTAAATGTCAAAACAGTTCTATTTCAAGTAATTCAGTTTAGCATAAGTACGCAATTTAGTTCTTTTTTACCCATAGATTGGACCCTATTAGGTGCAATCACTCCGGGGTAGAGTGGACCTGGGAGCGATGGCAATGGAGGGGTACTCCGTGTTCCCCAAAGCAACAGCATTACTGGAACCTCACCATCAGATTGTTCAGTGTCATATCAAGGACACTCATTGGTTGCGGGGGGGGTTACCCCTCTGCAGAATTCCAGTCGGTGTTTTCTATAGCCCCAGCCGATTGGGCAAAGAAGTGAGGTGATCAAATTAACAATTACAAATTAATCAATTGAAATTCTTATTATGGTAGCCATTTTTTCAATATATCTCCTCGAACTGAAAATTTACTGTCAAGACAGATTTCAAAATCTATGGTAAATAACTAATTGGATTTTTTGCAAATAGAGTAATATATTTTTGGAAAAAATTACCTTATCAGAACAAAAACAGCAAAAGTGGAACAATTTCTTAAAACTAGATTAGATTATTTCCGAATAAATAGTTAGAAAAATAATCTTAAAGGATAATCTTGGGAATTATCAGACGAAATAGTTAACGGATTTTGATTCGTACATTGGTATTGTCTTAAATATTCTGTGCAAAGATTTTTAGAGGTTGTTATGATAAGTTAGTTAAAAGCAGAGATGCCAAAGGAATGATAATAGCACCTAAATTGGATCTGTTGATAAATATTAATAGCATACATGTTCCATGCAAAGTATTTTTTTTAAAGGTTGATATGAGAAAATAGTAAAGCGAAGATCCTCTAGGAGGTAGAAGAAACGGTTGGTTGGTTGGTTGGGTTTTATGGCATATCAACCTTTGTAGGTTATTCAACGCCAAATTCTGTCTATATATACATACATTTTTTTTCGTCATACAACGTGTGAAAGCACGTGCGATACCCTGACCTCATCAGCCGCCAACCAGGGTGATAACGCAGTTTCGGTAGCTCAAGGCGGTACTGCCACTCCTGGCGCTACCAAGCAGCTTTTGCCACCGGACAGGGTATTTAAAAGAAATATATATCTATATATACACAAGATATATATTTCTTTTAGAATTAAAAGAAAGCGAAAAGAAAGATAAATACCTGGATCTTGCTAGAGAGCTGAAAAAGCATGGGAACATGAAGGTAATGGTGATGTCAATTGTACTTGGTGCGCTTGGAACAAACCCAAAAGGATTAGTAAAGGGATTGGAATATTTGGAAATCTCATTACTAAGATCAGACAGAATACTGAGAAGAGTCCTGGAGATAATAATAATAATGATAATAATAATAATAGCGACAAATTGAGAGCATCAAAACTACAGTATTGTTAAAGTCAGCCAAAATACTGTGAAGAGTCGTGGACACTGGGGAAGACTTGCTGTCACTCAGACTCCAGTGAAAAAACATCAGCTAACGCTGGTGTCAAAAACTCTCAAAGGAGTGAAATAATAATAATAATAATAATAATAATAATAATAATAATAATAAACGAATGCAGCAAATTAACACAGAAGTATAAGACGAGACACGACTGGGTCGGCAAGGTGATCTACTGGGAAATGTGCAAGAAATAATACGAAAAAAATAGTATATACAAAACCGAGCATCTGTCCAAGAAAATGACACACAAACTCCTATGTGATTTTGACATCCAAACGGATCACCTTATCTCGAGGAGGATTGCGGTCTCTCAGACTCCAGTGAAGGACCATCAGCTAAAACTGATGTGAAACACTCTCAAGGGGTAAATAATAATAATAATAATGATAACAACAACAATAATAATAATAATAATAGGACGGGTCGAGACCATTCAAACTACCACATTGTTGAAAACGGAGGAGTAAAACGATTAACAAAAATGAGGGCATGACATATGGTGGATTTGACTGTTCAAGCGGATCCCAGAGTGAAAATCAAATCCAAAACCTGGATTGTGCCCAGTCGGCTTGGGCTGTAGAATACACCGACTGCTTTTCTGCAGAGGGGTAAGACCACTCCCCCAACAAGTGCCCTGCATATGACACTAAACAATCTTATGGTGAGGTTCCAGTAATGCAGGAGATTTGGAGAATGTGGAGTACCCCTTCATTGACATCGTTCCCTGGTCCACTCTGGTCGAACTGGTGGCACCTGAAAGGGTCCAATCTATAGGTTAAATAGAACTAAACTCTGCACTTATGGTAAACTTAATTGTTTGAAATAGAAATGTTTGACTAGATTGAATAGTTTAAAATAGAAATGTTTTTGACAATTAAACTGTACTTACATTTAAACTGCGTACTTACGCTAAACTGAATTGTTTGAAATGGAACTGTTTTTGACATTGAAACTGTACTAGCGCAAAACTGAATTGTTTTATATAGAACTGTTTTGACATTTAACTGTGTGTGAACAAAATCAATACTTAAACTAAACTGGCTTGTTTGAAATAGAACTGTTTGACTAAACTGAAAGCTTGAAATGTTTTTGACAATTAAACTGTGTACTCATGCTAAACTGAATTGTTTGAAAAAGAACTGATTATTTGTATAAAAATGCATTTGGCATTAAATAACCTACAACGGTTGATATGCCATAATGCCCAAACAAACAAAACCTAGATTGGAAATTAGGCAAAAACGACAGGTAAAGAAATTTTAACAGCAGGCAGAAAACCTACGGAAGAGAATGTAAACGAGGATATGTTGGAAGTAGGAAGCCAAAATAAAAAAAATAAAAAAAAAACAGGCAAGTCTGACAAGATAATTTGAAGACATAAATCAAAATGAATTGGCGGAAGAAAGGAGAGTTTAAAGACACCGAAAAGAGAGACAAATACTTCGGCCTTGATTGAGAACTAAGAAAAATACGTAACAATGAGGGTGACAGTGATATCAGTTATAATTGGAGCACTTGAAACGGCCTCCCAAAACTTGGAAAGGGGACAGGAAGAGTTGGAAATCAGAGAACGAATCGAGACCATCCAAACTATAGCATTGTTGAGCTCGGCCAGAATATTTGTAACATAATGGCCGAGGGATTTCGTTTTATGCCTTTGGGTTTAGTTAGGCTGATAACCTTTCGGCTCAGCACATGGGTTAGTTAGGTGCAAACTTGAGCACAGGTTCTGACACGCACGCGGGGAGGATGTGTTGTTCACAGATGTCAAAATAAAAATCCGATAGAAAGGTTGACAAGTTGATGTGAATGACGTCATGCACCGGAAGCGCGCACGCGGAGGATTTTGGAAATTTGAAAAAAGTCAGTTAGTTGAGTTAAGACTAGACACCGGACGAGATGGGTCGACTTTCGGGGCTTGCAGAGGCCAGACGAATTTACGCGCTATGGGCGCCGCACGAGATGGTGGGGGGCAGATGAAAAAGCCAGAATAGAAAGAATGTGTATCTCTCTCCTTATGTCGAAGAACCTTTAAACTCAAAGGTAATGAAAAGTTTCGTACCTGAACAAAGAAGTTGTAAGTGTTTTTCGTGTTTCGAAATTCCTATGTTCTATCTTTATCCTATTTACCCAACCCCTCCGCTCGGGCAGGATATGACACAAGGTCAATTTTTAAGCGGAGTTTAACAGGTTTGAATTCAGATTTTTCCTTCTCCTAGACAAGTTGCCTCACCAAGGCTGAAGAACCTAGTCTGGCCTACTATTTACCCATAGCTGGAGGGAGAATATTTGGATTCATACCTTTCCCAAGGGTATTAGTGCTATGTGAAATGTAATCAGGTTCGTCCAGGATTTGAACTCGTGTCGTCGTGTCCACATCCTGAGACGATAACCTTTACACCACGGGCACCTCCCTATGTTCTATCTTTATGGACATTCGATGTACGTTTCACACATTGCCATATCATGGCTATGGTACATACTGAGAAGAGTCCTGAAGACTTGAGAAAACTTGCTATTACACCGACTCCAGTGAAAGACCATCTGCTGACGCCAGTAAGCAAAACTCTCTAGGAGTTAGAAATAACAATAGAGAGTATGAACTGGTGATTGAACTGGGAGTATTAGGAGCAACGGACTCTCCAAATCGGGTAGGGTAGTTAAAAGAGCTCTGGACATCTGAAGAAACTTTGTGTTGTTCAAACTTCAATGAAAATCACTGTCGTATAGCCGTGATACAACTATATGTATACATATATATGCGGAAACATAATCAACAATAATGACAAACGAACACACTTCTTTAGAAAAATATACCTCGTACACTTTATTCTTTAAAGGGTTGCAAAAGGGTTGTGTGTGAGAGGTGAGTTGGAGACTGAACAGACTGCAACATATTGACCCCCAGTTCCTCTGACTATAGCAGCACTTCTTTCTCATTCTTCTGGGCTGTTCAACCCAGGATCCTGAGGGCCCAAACCCTCTGCTGGGAGCTGGTACTCACTGCCTCGAACTGCAACTCGAACTTCAACTAACTGACTCCAACTAACTCGAACTCTCTGTTGCACCGGATTTTATAATTGTTTGACATGCTTCTTGTGAGCGTCGCATATGCACCGAATTCAACCCGTCCACATGTCAAGGTGATATCTTCGACCGGATGCACCTGTTTCTCGATTGACGGCTGGGTCGAAGGTCAATATGTTACATCACCAGGTAATACTAATGAGAAAAATAAGTATCAAACATTTGACACACACACATGTTTGTGTGTGTGGTAGAACTAATTAGCTCTAAGTATAGCAAGTAAAAATGGCGACCGTAGTCGAGGGCGACCAGAAGGCTCCCTTTTCAATAGCTACTACACCGAGGTTTAGGGGTGGTCGTTACTCCTTTCTCTGGATTGCTGCACTTTACCCTTAATTCGTACCTTATATCACTGAGTGTTAAGCAAGGACGTATCAAGTTCCGTTTTTAAAGTCTTTGATATGACGCGACCTGGGATTGAACCCAGGTCATCTACCCACTAAGTATAGCAGTTGTTACAAAATCTTTTAGACCTTATTTTACAAACTGAAAATAGAAACATCTTGAAATAATGCCGCGTAAAAGATCACAGGCATCTAAAAAAGAACGAAAAACGAAAGTGTTATCAGTGAAGTGATCTTTTTTCCGTCAATGCTTTTGCTAAAAAAGGTTAAGTTTTTGAATGCCTCCGACCATCCAAAGGTGTTCTCAAGCACTAACAGGATATATATATATATATATATATATATATATATATATATATATATATGGGGTGCATACGATAAGTTTCCAGACTTTTTTCGTATAGGCACTTTTATTGATAGTACGCACATGAGACTCTAGTCCCCTTCCAAGTAATTTCCTCCGGCTGCAATGCACTTGTTGTACCGTTCCAACAACTTCTGAAAGGCTCCATGGAAGTCCTCTTGTGTGAGCGTGTCAATCACCTTCGTCACAGCCTCTTTCATCTCCTCAATTGCTTCATAACGACAGCCTCTGAGCAAAAGTTACAAGGAGCAAGGTCTGGACTATAGAGAGGTTGATCAATTGTCTTGATGCCCATCTTGGTAAAATAGTCTGTGACAAAGATGGAGTTGTGGACTGGTGCATTGTCCTGCTGGAAATTCCACTGACCCGATTTGAAGAGTGCTGGCATCTTCCCTAGGAATCCCTTCCTGAACTCCCTTAAAACCTCAACATAGTAACCCTAACGATAAGCCTTTGGTCAATCAACTCTGGTGTATTGACTTCCTTACTCCTCCCAAACCTCTCATTATCCCTCACAGACTCCCTGACTTTCTTGAATCTCTTATGCCACTCAATAACTGATGCTTGATTCATGCAAGATACTCCAAAAGCAGTCTGAAGCATTCCATACGTTTCTGTGGCATTTTTCCATGTTTATAACAGAATTTTATTGCATATCGTTCTTCTAAAGTGTCCTCACGTCCAGATTGCATTTTTGAAATTCACCAGCTGTGACAATCAGGCTTTAGTAGGGTGTATTCCAATTGCTGCTGTAGCTGTTGATTTGAACCTGAAATCATAAGAATTGTTCAGGTATCTCATAAGATGTATAGCAATAACATTTTGAATTGTCAAGAGTCTACGCCAATTTTAAATGGCTGTACAAAGTAGTTTGGAAACTTATTGAAAGCACCACGTACATATATATATATAAGCTGCAAATTGTTATCACGACTAGTTCTGTTAAATACCACAGACTGCCACATTGTTTATGCTCTTCAAGTGAAGACGTTCAAGTTTTCTTACTGTTCTTCGTATTTCCGGGTCGAGATGGTAAATATATAACCGTATATCAGCCCAAGCATTTTCGAAAATTTCGCTAGTCATCTTCGAGCGTAGTGTTGGATTGCTTTTTGGAAAATTTTGAGTTTTATATTTATTCGGAGGGGGTTTGTTTAATAATAAGATATCGATGGGGTTGGTTCATTCTGTTAGGATGGGTTTATATATATGTATATATATATGTGGTGTATATATATATATATATATGGTCCGGGAGACCTGGGTTCAATCCCAGGTCGCGTCATACCAAAGACTTTAAAAATGGTACTTGATGCTTCCTTGTTTAACACTCAGCAATATAAGGGTAAAGTGGAGCAATCCAGAGAAAGCTGTAGCGACCTCCCCTACACCTCGGTGTTGTAGCTATTGAAAAGGAAGACTTCTGGTCACCCTCGACTAAGGTTGCCAGCTTTACTCTTTTGAATACAACGGACAGCCTCTTTTTTATGAAGTTCAATATAAAAATCATATATAAAAATAACAATAAAAACCGTGACAAATCCTCTAAGCAGTTACTATGAAAATTTTTTTAAAAGACCACAATAAATAAAATAGCATACACTACACGTATAAACATACTAAATGTATACAAAAATTTTATATATATATATGTATATATATATGTGTGTGTGTGTGTGTGTGTGTATTTTTTTTTTTTACTTTGTTAGACGGTTTGGTCGATAATAAACGTGGTCAACTAGCAAATGATTTGTACCTGTTCCCAAATTAATAAAGAGACAAGTTTTTAGTTACTTTCGGTCATAAGACGAACTTTTCCTGCGAGCAAACTTCAAAGTAATTTGTTGACATAAGTCAGGTGTTTATTAATTATTAGAAGATTTATTTTCCTTGAATGAAACGTTAGAATACGCTTATGGCTTATACCAAAGATTATACCACTCACTAACAATGAAAATATGATCTACATAAGTAAATATTAATTTCTCTTTATTACAGGATGGGTCCCTCACCATCAACCCCACAATCAACCTCCAAGTTCGAAGACCAGAAAATCTGCAGAGGCAATTAAAGATTATTTTCGATTGAAGCAAGCCATTAGAAAGTTGGTGTTTTGAGTTTTAGAGTAGCATTTCTGCAGTGCTGCAGAGCTGACGTGAGTTTTTCAGTTTTAAAAGACACTTTTGAATTGCTAAGAACTACTCCTTAGAAAATGGAGATATTTTCTTTTTCTCTATGGAAGACAGTCAGGAAACTCACGGGGATCGCTGGCTTTAATCATTAACATATTAATAAATGTGCGAACGAAACTGTAACATATATGGTGACAGAGTTGAGAATATATCGATCCAATTCCTTGAAAAAAAGAAAGGAAGAAAGAAAGAAAGAAAGAAAGAAAGAAAGAAAGGCTAAAATGAATGAGTTTTGAAGGTGCGAATGAAAGATAAATGAAAAAATATAAAGCAAATAAGAAGGAAATACGAACCGAAATCGGCACCGGAGGGTTAAGATCCCACCCGACTAAACAATCTGATGGTAAGACTTTAGTAATGCCAGAACTTTGGGGAATGCAGAGTACCTCTTTATTGCCATCGCACCCATGTCCATTCTGGCCCGGAGAGGTAGCATCTTAAAGGGTCTTATCTATGGTTCAAATAGAACTGTTTGACATTCAAACCGTGTAAACTGAATTGTTTGAAATAGGACTTTTTTAACATTTAAACTATGTACTTATGCTAAACTGGTTTGTTTGAAATAGAACTGTTTTGACATTTAAACTGTGTACTTATGCTAAACTGAATTGTTTGAAATAGAACTGTGTGTAAACAAATGACTGATGTTTAATTGAATGGTTACCGATACATAGCAATACTTGGAACCATTTAACTTTTTAACATGTTGACAGGCTAAACTGAATTGTTTGAAATAGAACTGTTTTTATATTTAATAGTGTATTCGTATTAGAGAGAAATAAGTGAAACCATTTAATTGTGTGTAAAAAAATTTTAGCTCAGGCTAGTTTTAAAATATAATCTACAAAATGTGTTTAGAAATCATATATTTAATGTATAAAAAGATTAGGCATTAAAATGACCAACAATAGTTAGTGTGCTACGAAACCAAACCAAACCGAATCGAAATAAAATTTTACAGAAAAGAACTAAGGTTTAATTAAAAATGGAAAGAGAACGATGAGACCAGTCTTTACCAATTTCAGGAGACGTATCTTAGGGAAAAAGAAGAAAGAGAAAACGAAAGAGAATAAAAAAAAGAAAGAAAGACAGAAAGAAAGAAGAATGAAAGAAATATCAAATTCATATTAGTTAACCCAGAAAGAAATGACAAAAAAAAAAAAAGGAAGAAAGAATGAACTGCATAATGAATGACGTTTAAATGAAAGACAGAACTAAGAAAGAAAGAAAGAAAGAAAGAAAAAAGAAAAAAAAAACAATGTAAGACGGAAAGAAGAAAAAAAAAACGAATACAAAATTGTCGTCCTTAGAGTAATGGACGCCGTCATTATAATGATTATAAATGTCCTCGTCGTCCACATTGTTATTATTCTTTGGTTTATTGTCAATGACGCCATTTACATAAAAGTATATTAATGATTTTTGTCGTCATCGTGTCCATAGTCCTCGTTCAATCTTCGTCTTCTTGTAGATGGTGAAAAACATGCCTAACACGATGTGCACGCATGCGCGTATGAATTCTTAGCTTTTATTACTGCTTATAAGGTCGATAGAAGAAAGTAAAAAAAAAAAAAAATGTGAACGCTGCTATTGAAAAAGACCGGACTGCCGTTAAAGACTGCTACTCGGTCGTTTCGTTAATGTTGCTCGAAAAAAGCTGACTTGTTAGTATCGTCATGGTAGAGAGAGAGAGAGAGAGACAGTACTACTGGTTACGTAGCGATTACGTTAATGGTTGATAGTTGCTGTAGCAGGTGGAGGGAGTTTCTGGTTGCTCCGAGAAAAACACAGATGAAATTTCGGATTTTAAAAAGATTTTTTAAAAAAAGAAGGACTGACCCATCCTCTAGCAAATTTAAAAGTCTGATTTTTAATATAATCATAATAAAATTACTTCTTTCGATAAATATTGAGAAAAATAACCAGGAGTCTTGAAAAAGTAAAATTAAAAATAATTTTTAGTGTTCCATTGTCTTTAACAAAACTTCCTTGAATATATATATATATATATATATATATATATATATATATATATATATGAAATAAAATTTCTTCTTTTGATGAATATAGATTAAAATAACAAGGAGTCTTGAAAAAGTAAAATTTAAAATAATTAACAGTGTTCCATTGTCTTTAACAAACTTGCTTGAATATATATATATATATATATATATAATAAAATTTCTTCTTTTGATAAATGTAGAGAAAAATAACAAGGAGTCTAGAAAAAATCAAATCAAAAATAATTAACCGTGTTCCATTGTCATTAACAAAACTTGCTTGAATATATATATATATATATATATATATATATATATAATAAAATTTCTTCTTTTGATGAATATAGATTAAAATAACAAGGAGTCTTGAAAAAAAAAATAATAATAATTAACAGTGTTCCATTGTCTCTAACAAAACTTGCTTGAATATATATATATATATATATATATATATATATATATATATATATATATATATATATATGAAATTTAGCTTGCTATATTCATAAAGAGTCCTCAATATTAGTGATTGGGTATTCATGTTATTCATAATTTTCCAATTGTTTTATGAAATCATTTATCATAATTTTCAGAAAGAATGTTTTTTTTTACACTTTTGGTTTTCCACAGGTTGCTGAGTGATATCAAGTCTCCTCAGCTCTCAAGGACTCTCCTCACTATCCTAACTGATTTCGCTAGGTTGGTCTAGATGGTCTGATCTTCAGTTCCTTCAGCCTCGAATCCAGATTTTTGGGGACTGTTCCAACGGCACACCTTTTCAGCTCTCTAGCAAGATACACGTTTTTAATATTATCATTTCTCTCTTAAGAGTTTTTCACACCAGCGTTAGCTGATTGGTTTTCACTGGAGTTTGAGCGACAGCAAGACTCCTCAAATTAGCCGTACTTTTCTCAGTATTTTAGGCGATCTTAATAATGCTGTCATCGGATGGTCTCCACTAGTTTTCTTTTTCGAAGTGTCACCGTCTCCTTCATGTTCAATGGTTTTTTTATAGTTCTCTTGTAAGGTCCTTGTACTTATCTCTCCTCTTGCTTTCTTTTATTTTCCCTCTGTAGTCTGCCAAGATGGAAAAGTCCACTCTTCGACAGGTTCTCGTTTTTTTTTGCTTATATTTTTCATTGTCTACCACTAGGTCTTTCAATAGCTACTACACCGAGGTGTAGGGGAGGGCGCTACTCCGTTCCCTGGATTGCTCCACTTTACCCTTGATCCTTACCTTATAATGCTGAGTGTTAAGCAAGGATGTATCAAGAACCATTTGTTGGGTCTTTGGTATGACTCGACCTGGGATGGAACCCCGGTCTCCAGGACCATTGGCGAACACTTTAAGGAGTAGTGTCCTCCCCTACGCCTTGGTGTAGTAGCTAGTGAAAAGGGAGCCTCCGGATCACCATCGACTAAGGTCGCAAACTTTACTTTTACTCACTAAGTCTGGTCGTCTGGCCGAGATAAGGCGATCCGTCTGTATCTTATAATCCCAGAGGAGTTAGTGCGTCTTGTTCTCCAGGACGGATTCTGGGTTGCGCATATACCATTATTATTATTATTGTTATTTGCAGTTATACTGCCATGTCACAAACACAACCAATGGCACTAGTATGAAGAGTTACTTAAATGAATATATATTCACAGTGCTATCACTTTTTAATGCTTTTCTTTTTAAACAATTAGCACCCAAAGATGACCGTGAATCCAACTTCTACTACCATGTCACCATCGTACCTTATGCCATTAGAGAGAATAGTTTATTAAATAAATAAATATTCACAAAAATAGCTTTGTTTGCTGTATTCTCTTATTTCTTGAAGGTTCTCATCGGAAAAAAGGATAAATTAAAATAAATAAATAAATAAATAAACAGAAATATGTTTCATAAAATATAAATCATAATTGAGTTGAGATGAAATTAATATGACATGCCAGTGACATCCGTTAAGAAGAATCACGAACTCACGAAACATTCTTGACAAGTAACATACGATTTAAAAAAAAATGAATAAAAACAGATCGTCTTTTTTTTTTCTGGATGACTACAGCATTTAAACCCGGCTCAAGAAAAATCTACTTTTGAATAGGCAAAATCAAACACGAAGAAGAAGAAAAATACAGTCGGAAAATTTTCCCACCCCACTCTCATCAGAAATTTTACATTGCTCTTCGAGTCATTGCCTCTGATATTGCAACAATTCTGACAAAAACCCTTGCGAAAGGTATGAATCCCCTTATTCTCCCAGTTAAATACTACCACTACTGTTCTTTCACAAGGATTGCTTTGGCATTAAATAACCAATGAAGTTTAATATGCCATTAAGCAATGAAACCAGAAATCTGTTTAGGGTATATTCATGCCCAAAGAGTAAGGAATTGTTTTTTTCTTTTGTTTCTTAAAAGGTTTCTGCACTTAGTTAATCTACTGGGCCCTAACAGGTGTACTACAACTCCTAGTCTGAGTACACCAGGGAGTAATATCAGTGAAAGGGTATTCCACAATCTTCAGATCACTAAAACTGGAGCCTAATCATCTTATATAGTTTAGTGTCATATCCAGAACAACACTTTGGGAAGAGTCAAGGGGATACAATCAATGTATTTTAGCCCTGTAAATAGAATGGAATAAGCATAGTATCACCCATAGATATTCCTAGCTAATACTAATTATTTTCAAACAGTTCTGTTTGGTTGATAGATAGAACCCTAACTGGCACACCCCTCTGGGTCAAAGTGGACCTGGGAATAATGCCAACGAAGGAGTACTTCATATTCCTTTAAGCTCCTACACAGAAGCTTCAACATCAGATACAATTTAGTGCCATATCCAGGACACTTGTTGGGGTAGGGGTCTTACTCCACTTTCCACCAATCTTTAGAACAGGAGTCTCACTTTAGTTTAGTGTAATATTACGGACAGGCGCTGTCGTCAATCAGTGAAGGTGTCACCAGACAAGCGCGTGCCGGCAGAATGACCTGCAAAGTTAGGCGTGGTTTTAAAATAATCACAGATGAATTATCACGTGTTTCACGACAGTTTCACTGGTGACATCGAAAATTCGGGGATCTTCAATTTGTTCCCCAAAATCTCTATATAAGAAAACAAGTCAGGAGATTTTGGCAGAGTTGAAGGCAGTTGTCAAAACGGGTGCGTTAAAGGTTCAGAGGCCCCGACCCGTCCTACCCCAGTCTGCTACGACCTATCTGTCAGGCGTGTGTCAACAACCAGCTCTTACCCACACCGCCGTCACCACAAAGAGGAAGGGAGAAGAACGTAACTAAAATGAACTTTTCGAGTTGCCACAATCATAGCCCTAAGTGAAAAATAAACGACTGTTATATTTTCTTCCCTTACCTTCGAGTTTGAGTAATTCTTTTTCTGCGAACTTCTTTGTTTACACAAACAACACGTTGGTTTTATGTTACAAAGACTTTCTCGGTGTGGGTAAGAGCTGGTTGAAGAGTTCTGATAGAACGAAACAGATCTGTCTGTGGATGACTATATATAAATATATGTTTGATGGTTTGTTTTTGTTTTGTTTTTTGCCAACGGGTTTCGACTCTAATCTTTTTTTTTATACAAATGTATTTTATCGAAATTATTTTAGAATTAGAATTTTAGTATTACAAATAATTTTGATAGATAAATTTTGATTTATAGCAAGATCGACAAAAGCCCTGATGAAGACTTCTAAGTGATCCAAACTTTATCTAGAATATTAATTCAAATGGAAAGTTAAAAATATGAATTATTATAATTATAATCAAATATTAATAAATTAACTAAATTTCAACATTAAATGAAAGCTAAGATGTAGGAATTTCCTCGTAGCGTAGAGGCTACCGTTTTGGACTGTGACATCCTAATAAGTGAGTTCGAACTCTCGTCGCCCAATTTACGTTTACTTTAGCCCTGAGAAACGTATGACCACCCTTTTTCTTGCTAGCTATGGGTGTAGTAGAATTACTACTTTTCTTTTACAAGGATTGGTTTGGCATTGAATGACCCACGAAAATTGATATGTCGTTAAGCAAGTAAGTTGGCGACCATAGTCGAGGGTGACCCGAAGGATCCCTTTTCGATAGCTACTACACGAAGGTGTAGGGAAGTGCGCTACTCCTTTCCCTGGATTGCTCCACTTTACCCTTGATCTGTACCTTATAATGCCGAGGGTTAAGCTAGGAGGCATCAAGTACCATTTTTTGAGTCTTTGGTATGACTCGACATGGGATTGAACCCAGATTTCCCGGGCCATTGGCGAACACTCAAACCAAACCTATAAATAATAGTTATAATAATCAAACATTCACAAATGGATCAAATTTCGATATTGAATAACCCATAACGAATTGATATGTCGTTAACCGAATAAATTAGACAAAAACGAACCAGTGATATTATGAATTAATTAGGGATTTCAGTTAATTGTTTTAGCTGTAGATTTTTTTTTTTTTTTTTTGTCAAACCGGGAATTTAAAGTTGCAGGCTTTCATTTGCGATCTAACTCAAGGCTGGAGCGGGCATTCGTTTTACTTAAGGTGTCAGTCATGCAATAATAAGCAAATTCAATGATGGACTGTTTGTTTTAGAATCAGTTGATATTTGATATTCTAAGATAAACAATTATGTAGAAGCAGCTGATATTTGGGACTTAGCAATGACGTGTAACTAAAGGACTTAGAGCTGCCCTGTTATTTAAGTAGTGCATGATCAATAATTTTAGGATGTGTATTTAAGGAACGGATTTGAAGAAACTAGGCAAACGAGACCCAGGGCAGAACCCACTGCAGAGACACGGGTGGGGTCTTGCTCCGGTGAGACCCCAGGGCAGACCCCCATACCAGACCCCGAGATTGCGTGAACGACGGCAGAAGTCACGTATGCAGAGAACGCTCAGTAAAAAAAGAAAATAACGAAGTCCTTTCTCTCTCTCTCTCTCTCGCCTGTTACCCAATCTGCCTATCTATTGGCTGACAAAATTTCTTCCTTATCTTTTCGGCAACTACTGTAAAATGGTCCAGCAAAATAAATTTTCATATCATGCAACCAACGGAGTCGTATCGTGTTTGACGCCTTGTTTATCATAGTGAGGTTACCACGAGATCAGGCTGAAACTTAAGGGATAACTTTAAAATATTTTCACATATTTTAATTATATAGCTTTGTATCGTCGAGGTGAATGATACACAGAGAATAATGAGTGCTTAATATATTTATTCAGCACCAGTATCCAATGCTAACGGATGCATAGAAAAAAGACAGCGCAATAAGTTTACAAGAAATTGAGGAGGGTCAAAATGTGGTATAGCCAAACGATGTAAGATCAGTCCGAATATTAATCAGCTTATTAAATCTGCCCTTGAAGTCTTTAATCGTAGGCTATTTATGGCTATGAGCGAGTCCATTTGATAGAGTGCTGAAGGGATGTTTAGTCATTTTACAACAATAGCTTAAACAAAAGTTATAAACAAAATTTTGAAAGTGGTTTTCTCCATACGCCGACTACGCCGATAAAAAAGCGTTACTAGCAAATACACCCAACCAAGCCGAAACACTACTGCATAGTTTGGAACGAGCCGTCGCAGGAATTGGCCTCCATGTCAATGCACACAAAACTGAATACATGTGCTTTAATCAAACAGGTGACATTTCCACACTAGACGGAACCTCTCTGAAACTAGTGGACAAATTCACCTACCTAGGAAGCAGTGTCTCATCAACCGAAGAAGACATCGACACTCGGCTAACGAAGACATGAACAGCAATCAATGAGCTATCAGTCATATGGAAATCAGACCTGACCAATAAAATGAAACGCAGTTTCTTCCAGGCAGCGGTCGTGACGATACTGCTGTATGGATGCACTACATGGACGTTAATGAAACGGCTGGAGAAGAAGCTAGACGGCAACTACACAAGAATGTTGCGAGCAATATTAAACAAGTCCTGGCGACAACACCCCACAAAGCACCAACTATACGGCCGCCTACCCCCCATCACGAAAACTATCCAAGTTAGACCATCCAGGCATGCAGGACGAGCTCATGTACTCCTATGGACTCCCACATATGGACGAGCTAAAGCAGGACGACCAGCTAGAACATACATACAGCAGCTATGTGAGGATACGGCATGTAGCCCAGAAGACTTGCCGGAGGCGATGAACGATAGGGAAAAGTGGCGAGAGAGGGTCAGGGATATCCGTGCAAGCGGCACGACATGATGATGATGATAACGATTGGTATTTCTTGATATGTTACTATGCAAACTTCATTGACAGTCTAGTTTTTATAGCATTCTACGCAAAATTTGTTTTCCCAATCAATTAAAATGGCAGAATCCAAAAACCAATCTGTCTTCGGGCAACCAATTCATGACAAATTATTTACTTTTTCTTATTCAATTACAGAAAATATTAATTCCTAATTTCTTTTGACTAAAGTAAATGGAAAAAAAAATTTGTTTTCTCTTCAAACACTCCTTTTCTAACCTGGGTAATGATATTTTCAAAACATAATGGGAGACTACATTTGGGGCGAGACACGTGAAAGTCTTCTCCATAACAGTTGCTAATCTCGAAAAAATACTTTTAAACTTTCTGATTTTTCTCTGGGTTTTGTATAAATAGAAGTTGTTTTTTTTATTCATACGTTGGTTTATTCAGATCTTATAAAAATGAATATGTCCAAATTTGCGTCTTTTAAAACAGTACATAGGTTAATTTTTTCATTTCATTATTTATTATACTAAAGCCAAGATGAAAGGGATTATGACCATTTTCTATATATTTACAATATAAGCAAATAAGAAATAACACATACTATCTACAAACAACATTTGTCTTACATAGTGTTTTCTAGGCCAGAAAAGCAAAGTTGGAAGGGCATAATGGCCATTTTCTATACTTTTATAACATAAGCAAATAAGAAATAACACATACAATCTAAGAACAATGGTCTTTCATAGTGTTACGAAATTTTAAAAATGTTCCGACTTCATATCAAAGTGTCTCTCTCATGCTGTTTTGACAGAAATGACATATTTGACCATCTGCAGTGACACCTAGTGAAATTTGTGGTCAAGTGCACATGTTGAAGCATGAAGTCCAGTCAATATCTGCGTTAAATACCACGTTCCTGGAACATTTTGCTTGACCGGTATTATCGGACAGATACCCAGAAATGCATCAACTTCGGAATAATTATACAAATAGACTCTATGGCTATATGTATGTTAGGGGAATAATCAATACGATCACTGCATCGATTATTGATTTATATCGATAAATATTCATAGAGAATTTATCGCAAATGAAACAATCAAAATATTAAAATTTCGTATTGTGGTCACTGGCTTTTCATTACATTATTTTGATTGTATAATCAAAAAAACATTATTATTAGTTGATGCATTTTTACAAAAGGTTTTTTTTTAATATTTATAAATATGCCAATGAATAAATAAAAAAAAAGCCACGAGTTGACTGACTTAAACCTCTCTTCCCGTGGGCTAGTTGTAACATGATATGCTTGATCTATATTTCCGGAACTTGATTTGCAGATGTCACCAATTCATAACAGAAGTGGGAGTGGGCTGTTCTGAAAAACCAAGTATATATATATATATATATATATATATATATATATATATATATATATATTGTGTTACGATCACTTGAGTCTTCGAAGAACTTGTCGTATGTATATACTTATGAAGATATCATGTTTAATTGTCATTGAATATATCAAAGTATGAACAAGGTAAAAGTCAATGTCCTCATCTTAGTAAATTCCTAGAAGTGTTCTATGGATTCCATACACAGAGAAAAGACGGAGCAAATGCTATCAGAATATGATCTTCCCGAAAAAAACCGCTCCCGCTATGATACAAAAATACGAAAGCAATGGTTCACTCTTTCCATGGTGACGCTAACTTCTTTGAGAGACAATGGAGTGTTACAAGAAAATACATTATCACCATATTATCCGAGATTATTTAATATGAACGTCAATTGATCTATTGAAAGAAAATTGTTCTAAATTTGAAAATTCAAGAAGCAAACGATATCTCGTAGAAACTATGACTGATGCTGACGACGGAGATGAGCAAGCTCTTCTTGCAAATATGGCTAGCCAAGCCGAATCCCTGCTTCACAGTTCATGTATTTTAACCAAGATGGAGTCATCTCTACTTTATGCAGCAAGCCTCTAAAATTAGTAGACCAGTTCATATAACTTGGCAGCCATATCTCATCTACTGAAAGCAATGTCAAGTGACGCACAGAGAAGCCTTGGATTGCTGTCGACCGATTGCCAATGAATACTCTCCCTGATTAAATAAAACGAGATTTCTTTCAAGTTGTGGTTGCGTCGTTTCTACTACTTAGAAATTCTCATATATACGAGGTGCATACGATAAGTTTCTAGACTTTTTTCGTATGGGCATTTAAAATTGCCGTAGACTCTTGAAAATTCAGTATGTTATTGCTATACATCTTATGCGATGACTGACTAATTTTTATGATTTCAGGTTCAAATCAACAGCTACAGCAGCAATTGGAATACACCCTACTAAAGCCTGATTGTCACAGGCGAGAAGAGAATTTTTTTTTTTAAATCTGAATAATCTAATTAAAAATAACTTTTGAACTGTAGAAATATCTTCATATATTAAATTATATCTAATAGTCAAATATCTTAATAGTCTAATCCTTTGATTAGCCACACTGATGAGTTCGGACAGCACGAAACAGGTCTGTGTGTGGATGACAATATATATATATATATATATATATATCATCATCATCATCATCATGTCGTGCCACCAGCACGGATATCCCTAACCCTCTCTCACCACTTCTCCCTATCGTTCATCCGTTCTGGTAGGTCTTTAGGGCTACATGCCGTATCCTCACAGAGCTGCTGTATGTATTTTCGAGCTGGCCGTCTTGCTTTTGCTCGGCCGTATGTGGGGGTCCATAGGAGTACATCACACATATATATATACATATATACGTAGATAGATAGATAGATAGATAGATAGATAGATATGTGAGTGTGTAAAAAATTGCGTAATTAACGGAAACTAAAGCACACACACACACTCACACATATATATATATATATATATTAAATAGGTTGGTCCACGAAAAGATTTGTATTTTTTTAACTTACGTATTTATCTATTTTTTTATTTTCTTCTTGCATACGTATATGTTTTCAGCATGTTGCTTTTGTCAGAGAACATATATGGCACAAGGCCTTGTTAATGGGGTACCTAATGAGATTTAAACTCACTCGTGTTTGCAGTTTGAATGATTTTCAGTTGGTTATGGGTTTATATAGAAGTCACCCTCTCTTTTTCTTAGAGTGTGTTTACCTTAGTCTGATTTACCCCGCATTGATATTTGTTATGTTTTTGAGGTTGTGTGTGTGTGTGTGTGTGTGTGTGCGTTGGAGTGGTTTTGGATTTCACTAACCATTGTTTTTCCTCTCTGTGTGTGTGTGTGTGTGTGTGTGAGTGAGTGTCTTGGGGATTTTTTTCGTGTGTATATGTGTGATAGTGTTGTTTGAAATTTACAGGTAACTTTTTTCCTTATAGTATTTGTCGGTGTATATATGTACACATATCTATGTATGTTTGTATATATATATATATATATACATATACATATGTGTGTGTGTGTGTGTGTGTGTATGTGTGTATGTGTGTGTGTGTGCGTGTGTTTCCAGCTTGATGCTTTCGTCAGAGAATAGTTGGCACAAGACACACGCACACACTCAGAGAGGAAAAATAACCGTTAGTGAAATCAAAAACCACTTCAACACACACACACACACACACACACACACACACACACACACACACACACACACACACACAACGACAAAAACATATCAAATATCAAAGAGGTGTAAAGCAGACTCTAAGAAAAACCCCAAACTATCTGAAAATCATTCAAACTGCAAACACAAGTGAGTTCAAGTCTCATTGAGTATCCCATTAACAAGGCCTTGTGCCATGTATGTTCTCTGACTTAGCATTAAATACCCTACAATGTTTGATATGCCATAAAACTCAACCAAACCAAATCCTATATATTTAATAGGATTTCGCATTACATAACCCACAATGGTTGATATGCCATAAAACCAAACCAAGATCATCTTTTGAGAAGAACAAAAATGGTTCTTTTCAATAAATTTCATCCTTGCAGTATAAACATAATCAATTGAGTATAAGCTTTTGCTTTATTTCTGCTTACTTTAATGATAACTCAGCCTTCGTGGGTTATTAAAAGCCAAACCCTATCCTTATAAAAGAACAGTTGTGACGTTATTAAATCAATCATTCACAAGGGTAGATAAGAGAGTTCATGCCTTTCTCAACTGTTTTAGTTTGAAAGTGAATGTAATTGCCTGACTGATGTTCGAACTCGCTTCCTACGATGTCGCAGCCTAGCATTTTAACCACTAAGCCCCCCCACTAATATATATAATAACACAGATAATAGCAGATACGCTTCGGTGCCCATTAAAAGCCAATGGGTTGGCCTGATAATCCTGGATTCTTTACATTCGTAAACTATTGATCTGTGAAGGTTGTTGTTTTGTTATTAAAGATGCAATCGACTTGCGTTTCTTGACGAAGCTCTAGTAATTACGTACAATATTTACTTTGGTTTGATTGGCTGCTGCCGACGGCTACAAAGAAGCACAGAACCGGTTTTCTCGTTTGTTTTTCCAAACGAGATTCATAACTAAGCAATTTCGAAAAGATGTCGGAAAACAGACCGTATCCGAGTGGATATTTATACAAAGAAGTGGCCGACAAACCTGGTTTTCAATGAATCGCAGGATCAGTCTTTCCTTAACATTCTGATTTGGTTTCTTTGTTTAACGGCATATCAACCATCTTGGGTTATTTACTGCCAAAGTGATACTCGTGTTATATACTCATAATAAGGGAAGAATCACAATACTTCTTAATAAAAACATATACGTCTTTCTATTCTTTCGAAAGGGGTCAAATCTTTGTAGTTTATTAGAGACCGCTATATCGACCCGTAACTTATTGTTCCCTCGACCATACCACACTGTGTTATCTTCAAGACCCCACTTAGTACGTTTTTTTGTTTTTCAGCCGGGGCACTCAACCAAAGGCCGCCGTGGGCCGCTTCCTTGTGGTCGCTGACAGTGTCTCGCTCAAGACTCACACTGACTTCAACTGGCTCGACCTCTCACATGGTCATTTGCATATATCATTTCATAACGCTTACGACTTCTGATCAACCATGTGACTGCTTCCGCTTATTTACACAGATGTGTCCTGTTTAGAGGCTGGAAACTTATTGAAGGCACCACGTATATATATAGATAGATAGACCCGAAAAACGCCGTAGCGTGGAACGGAGAGCTCAGTGCAACAAAAATATGAATAAGATTTTAAATTGGCTCTGTGTCTAATTCTGATCGTGACGGAGGGGTTAGGTAATTATATATACACACACACACACATATATATATATATAGTATTGATCCGAATAAACCAGTAGCGTGGAATGGGCAACTCATGGCAACAAAAATATAAATTTAAAAAAATTGCGAAGAATTAGACCAAACTTTATAAATTTTAGAAATCGATCATTTGATTTTAACGGCATGTCAACCCGTCTGGGGTGATTCCATACTAAAAGGTTTGAGAATCTCGTTTATTGACGTTCATATTTACATTTTTTTTTTTTTTTTTTACACATGTTCCTATCGAATGCGTATCATTTTTAAACATATATCTGATCCATAGATTAGACCCTAACAGGTACTACCACTCTTGGACACAGTGGATCTGTGAGTAATGACAACGTAAGAGAATACCACAGTCCTCAGATATCCAAGACTTAACGTCAGATCAAAAAACTTGAGAATTAAATGGATTAAAAAAAAAACTAACTGCAATATCTTTAATAAAATTTTGTATTTTATTTTTTTAATAATCGCATCAGTTATTAATTATTTTGGTTTCGGAAACACATTTCTTATTCATTGTTACATGGTGATATTCTCTACTCCTTCTGTGCAATGTCAGGTATCCCTTCTTCTATTTATGTTAATCTCTTTTCATATATTTTTCATGTAGTTTAAAATATTTCATTAAGAAGAGGATTTTTTTCATTTCGATGTGTCGTTTCTTGATTTTCGAACGTTAGATTTCATTTAATCAACATAAAACTGTCAAGATAGAAATGATATATCGTTTTGGCCCTGTCAAAAGTCAATGATCCAAGCGAATGTTCTGATCAACTTTGCTTAACTTGGAAATAAATAGATCTTCAGTTATATTTAAACTTTCGTCTCTTACTCGCAGTCGTCTCTCCCATAGAATTGGTTTCAGTTTGGTGGTCCATCAGACACGTCTCAAAAGAAGTTGGGTGGTGATTTTCATATGCCCGTCCGAGGCGGAATATTAACCTTTCTCAGACAGAGGAAACGACCTATGATCTTATAGAGCGTTGCGATAAAATTGATTCACTTCATGTGACAGAACTATAATATAAGGTCGAGTTTTCCGTCGGAGATATTTTACGGGTAGTTCCTGAAATTATCCACAACTATTGGTTTTTCATTGTTAGGGGCTTCTGCTTTATCTGTTATTCGACCATGATTCGACCCCGTAAAGATACAATAAATGTCGTTTTGGAAGAATAGGTGGAGCATTGTGAACTGCCACATGACAATCCCTAAACAGTATGTATATATTTCATGTATTTTAGTTGTATTGTCAGTTGGTCGTCATCAACTTTATCTGACTCCATTTTGGTTCTTTTTAATCCTATCATAATTTGCTGTGCGTTTTTTTTGTCAGTCAAGGCTATAAAGGAAAAATATAGAAGGAAGGCTGAGAGAGAAAATATCTTTTAATTTCAACTTTATTTCATTTGGGTATGCGCACGTCTTCTCTGTAAAGAGGGAATTTCTTCTTTTACTATTTGAAAATCTCCAAACTAGGTGTTGTTTATTGCCATTGAAACGATGAGCCTACATAGCTATGGTCATCAAACTCAAGAAAAAAAAATTCCATTTTAGTACCCCTTTCATATACTGCTTGTTCATTTAATAGTATATATTTTATCTATTAGAACACGTTTGTGATTTTTTTCAGAATTGCTTATGTATTATTTTTTTCTCTATGAGAAAATGAGCTTATCTTGTATTTCCTTCCGTTTATTCAGTGCTTGTATATTGTGGATAAAATAATGCAAATATTGGTGTGTGGCGAATCGCCCGAAATATCTATCCTGCTTCTAAGCAATGCAATTACCTCCTTAAATACAATGTTTGAGTGCACTCTGCGACCACAGGCCACTGGACCTGTGTAGCATCATCATCAAGGCGTGGCGAAAACACGTCTCTCTCTCTCTCTCTCTCTCTCTCTCTTTCTCTCTCTTAATCACTTTCTCTCGCCATCCGTTACAATCGGTCATTGCTTTAGGTAAGTCCGCTAGAAAGTACTCGTGGTCTGCACAGAGCTGATGAATGTAAGTTTTTGCTGGTCGGCCAACACTGGTGTGTCCGTGCGTAGGAGTTCATACGAAAATGTTGCTTATGAGTTTGTTCATACTTCTCCATCACTGCCTATCATATCTTGGTCCTATATTGGTCATTTGCAAGATGGGATGCAAATGGTCAAACAACTGCTGTTTTGTAGCGTATTGCTTCGAGGTTTTGTTAAAAAAAATCAGGCAGTATTCTTGTTAAGTTTCCATCTGGCTTTTTCTTTGAGATTTTCGTTAGAGCTGAAGTGGTGCAACTATACAATAGTACTCATATGGCTATAGCTTGAAAGAATTCCCGTTTAATTTTATCTAAGGGGTCAGATTTTTTTTTGTAGCCTATTGCTACAAGATCAAAATTATAAATAAAAAAAAAAGCTCTCCGAAAATTTGTAAGGAGAAATTTCATGGAAAAAGTTCAGCTATGGCAAGCTTTTTTAATCCTATTTTTATTTTCAGGGTTGTTTTTTCCTGATAATGTTGTTACAATGTCTCTTTGCTATTGTTTATATATTTTTCAAGTCTTTATATCGCTCGATCTGCATAGTCCTCAGTGTTTACCAGACTTCTCGGTCTTTTTTGATACATAGAGTCTATCGATATCATCCCTTGGATGTATGGGGTTTAATGTATTTTAGTGATATCACTAGTTGGTCGTCATTATTCGTATCTGATTCCATTTTGGTTCTTTTTAACCCCATCTTAATTTGCTGGCATCTTTTGTCTGTCATGTCTATAAATGAAGAATAAGGAGGGAAGGAAGGCTGAGAGAGAAAATATCTTTTAATTTTAACTTTATTTTATTTGGGTATGCACACGTCTACTCTGAAGAGAAGAAATTTCTTCCTGTAATATCAGAGAATCGTTGCTTCTCCAAATCAGGCCTCGAAATATGGTGGTTAAGAAGTCCAAATTCGGTGTCGTCATGTCCTGTGGTGTTTTCATATCTATATTTACCAACCCACTCCGCTCGGGCAGGATATGACTCAAGGTCCACTTTTTAGCGGAGTTTAACAAGTTTGAATTCAGAGTTTTCCTTCTCCTAGACTAGTTGCCTCGCCAAGGCTGAAGAATCCAGTCTGCCCTACTATTTACTCATAGCTGGAAGGAGAATAATTGGATTAATACCTTTCCTAAGGGTATTAGTTCTATGTCAAATGCAATCAGTCTCGTCCAAGATTTGAACTCGTGTCGCCGTGTCCATTTCCTATGATGATAACCATTACACAACCTGTGGTGTTTTCATATTGCTCGTTTAGGAGTGTCGGCTTGCTAGCAGCAGACACAACCTGCATACAAAATGCTTTGACTTGACAAAACAGGAGCACTATCTGCTTGGGGCAGGGTGGAAGAAAGTCTTTTTGTCTCAAGGGTTCAGGTTAAGTGAAAGCGAATCTCTTTCTTTTTTCCGCGTCTGCGTCACCCCACTTCCTGTCTGGAGCTTTTGGGAGTTTCTTCATTTCTTAAATTTATTTTTATTTTAATTTCATTTTTATTTTATTTATTTTCTTTTTCTATTCACTACAGATGTAAGGCCTAGTGCATCCGTTTTAATTTCCTCATTCTCTTGGCCATATTTCTAAGTTCCTCTTTTATCCAAGTTAAGAATGGATCCAAATAGCGCTGGTATTTATTCTTCATAGTTTGATTTCTTCTTCTTTTAAGGTTCTTTCTTACCTTTTCATTCGTTTCCATTTGCTTGAGGAACCCCGTCTTTTAAGATTTCCAGATATTTGTAATAGTGCCTTTCTCCAAGATTTGTAATGTTTTCCTAATTAAGCAATTCTATTCCTTTCGTCGTTTTCCTTTTTATCTATTTATTACAAACATTGGGCATTGTTCAATTTCAAATTCTTCTCCTATATCTGGACAGAAGATTTTAGTTTGTGTTAGGGAATCTAATTCTTTTCCATACTTTGCAAAAATCTTAACCTCCTCTGTGAACATAAGTTGGTCGATCTTTTCTTGCGATTTTGTAGATCTGAAACTTTCTCTGCGTTTCCTAAGCACATGGTTTAATGACGTCATTGCCACAACAAATAAGAGTTGACAATGAGTCTCCTTATATTTTTCTTCTGTCATGATGTTTCCTTCAGCTGATAATTCTACTATCTAACTTTCCATATCTATCGTGAAAAAGTTAATAACTTTCTCTAATATCTGGAATATTTTCAGACTTTATATTATCCATATTTCTGAGATTTTACTTATATATATATATATACTCCAACATGTCCGTGTACCTTTAATTTTGGCTAATTTCTGGAGTGTATTACAGTGAGTAAGTAAAGTTGGCGACCAGAAGGCTCCTTTTTCAATAGCTACTACACCGAGGGGTAGAAGAGGGCGCTACTCCTTTCCCTGAATTGCTCCACTTTATCCTTGATCCTAACCTTATAATGCTGAGTGTTAAGCAAGGAGGTATCAAGTACCATTTTTAAAGTCTTTGGTATGACGCGACCAGGGATTGAACTCAGGTCTCCCGGACCATTGGCAAACACTCTACCCACTGTTTTTAATGTTGTTTATCCAATCATCCGTTCTGTTAGGGTTTTTTTTCTGTCCTCAAAGTTTATTTCAGAAATGTTTTCTAATTTATTTTTTGTAGCTTAATTTTCTTTACGATTTCTCCATTGATTTACCCAACCCCTCCGCTCGGGCAGGATATGACACAAGGTCAATTTTTAAGCGGAGTTTAACAGGTTAGAATTCAGAGTTTTCCTTCTCTTAGATTAGTTGCCTCTCCAAGGCTGAAGAAACTAGTCTGTCCTACTATTTACCCATAGCTGGAGGGAGAATAATTGGATTCATACCTTTTCATACCAAGGGTATTAGTACTATATGAAATGCAATCAGTCTCCTCCAGGACTTGAACTCGTGTCGCCGTGTCCAATTCCTACGACGATAACCATTACACCACGGACACTGATAGAATTTCCTTCTTTATTTTTGGACATTCAATTTTACTTGTAATGTTTGATTCTGTAACGGAATCGTTTGAATCAACATCCCTCGGCTAAAATTTTGATTCGTTTCTTCTAGCCTTATTTATGGTTTTCTCCGCTGCTGTTGTTATTTTTTAGTTGCTTCATGCTGTAGTTGCGGGGGTATAATGGTTAAAGCGCTAGATAACGGAATCGTAGTACGCGAGTTCGATCTCTAGTCGCTTTCGAACAAATACCATTGAGAAAGGTATGAAAACCTTAATCCTTCAACCTATACGTTAAAACTGTCTCTACTGTTCTTCTAAAAGGATGGATTTGGCATTAGATAACCTGAGAAAGTTGATACGCCATTAAATAACAAAATATGCTGTAGTTGCCGTGTATCTTTTTCATTCCTTTGTACTTTCATATTATCATTTTACTCATTTGAGAGTTTTTCACAGAAGCATTAGCTGATAGTTTTTCACTTGAGTCTGAGTGACAAGTCGCCAGGACTCTACTTAGTATTCCGGCCGATCTATTTAATGCTAAAGTTTGAATGGTCTCCACTCATTCCCTTATTTTCAACTCCTCCAGTCCCTGTACTAACTCTTTGGTGACAATACTGAGTGCACCAATTACAATTGGTATCACAGTCACTTTCATGTTTCATAGTTTTTTCAGTTCTCTAGCAAGGTCTTCGTACTTATCTCTCTTTTCGCTTTCTTTCATTTTTACCTCGTAGTCAGCTTGAACGTTCAGTTTGGTTTCTTTGTTTAATGGCATATCAACATTTGTAGGTTATTTAATGCCAAAGCGATCCTTCTAGAAGAACAATAGTAGTGCTATTTAACCCATAGCTCGGAGGATAATGGGGTTCATACCTTTTCCGATGATATTTGCCCGAAAGTGAAGGTAATAGAACGACTGGAGTTCGAACTCGCTTATAACGATTTTGCAGTCCATCGCTTTAACCATTTCACCACGAGGACATCCCCATTACAGCGGGGAGAGTCCTGTAGATATGAGAAAACTGTCTGTCTACATTTGTCCTCTTAATTCCAAATCTTCTTGTCTTTTGGAGATTATTCCAAGTGCGCCAATTTTAATTGGCCTAGAGTGGTAGCAGCTGATAGGGTCCTATCTATGGGTCAAATAGATCTAATCTGTGTACTTAAGTTAAACTGAATTGTTTGAAATAGAACTGTTTTATGGCATATCAACCATTGTACGTTATTTAATGCCAAATCCTCTTTATACATACATATCAAATATATAGGATTTAGTTTGGTTTGGTTTTATGGCATATCAACCATTGTAGGTTATTTAATCCCACACCCATTTTTATAAATATAAACTGTTCTATTTCAAACAATTTAGTTTAGAATTACACAAATTGAATGTCAAAACAATTTCATTTCAAGCGATTCATTTTAGTATAAGTACACTGTTTAGTTCTATTTACCCCATACATAGGATCCTATCAGGTGCCTGATTGGACCTGGGAGTGATGGTAATAAAGGGGTACTCCGCATTCCCGAAAGCTCCGGCATTACTGGAACCTCACTATCAGAGTGTTATATCCGGGACACTCGTTTTGGGGAGTCTTATCCCTCTGCAGAAATGCAGTCAGTGTATTCTACAGTACCAGCTGACTGGGTTACTGGAGTCTGAGTGACTACAATTCTGTTCCGGTCTCCAGGACTCTTCTCAGCATTCTAGGTGATCTCAGTAATGCTGTAGTCAAGATGGTTTCGATTCTTTCACTGAGTTCCAATTCCTCCAGTGCCCTTTTCAGCTTCCTTGAGACGGTTCCGAGCACACCAACTTCAATTGATATTACTTTAACCCTTTTGTTTCACAGGGTTTTTTTCACTTCTCTGGCAAGGTCCCAGTATTTTCGCTTTCTTTTATTTTCACTGTTGTCCGTTGGAATCATTATCGTCCCCCCTAGGCTGCAGTTGATAGCAATGTGATGAATATTTCAGTGAATGGGTCCGTCATCTCCAAATTGCACTTTTACATCAAAATATAACCTTCTTATCGTTCACTTTGTGCCCCCAACACCGACTCTTCTATCTCTCTTCTCCTGAAACCCAGTCGAACTTATTCATCCTCCTTTCCCCTGCCTTCACACGTGCTGCGAGTAGGATGAGACACAAAGTCAATTTTTTTTAGGTGGAAACCTTCCCATACAAATATGAAGGAACAAGTCCTGTGCCAAAAAATGCTTGCTCTTAATCGTCATTCTCTCTCTGCGTAGTCGTTTCAGACGTAAGCCCATGAGCTTGACCCTTGGCCTTTAAGTCTACGTGACCTCCGTTCACAAGGTTTCCGACTAGTCCTTTTGACAGAAACGGCAAGATTCATGCATTCAGTAAGTTTCCAGACTTTTTTGGTACAGGCATTTAAAATTGTCGTAGACTCTTGAAAATTCAGTATATTATTATTATACGTCTTATAAGATGACTGGCCAATTTTTTTATGATTTCAGGTTCAAATGAACAGCTACAGTAGCAATTGGAATACACCCTGATTATCACAACTGGTGAATTTCAAAAATGCAATGAGGACACTTAGGAGAACGAAATGCAATAAAAATCTGTTTTAAACTTGGAAAAATGCCACAGAAACGTATGGAATGCTTCAGACTGCTTTTTGACCATCTTGCATGAATCGAGCATCAGTTTTTGAGTGGCATCAGAGATTCAAGGAAGGCAATGAGTCTGTGAGGGATCTTGAGAGGTGTGGGAGGAATAAGGAAGTCAATACACCAGAGTTGATTGGCCAAAAGGTTAGGGTTAGGGTTACTATGTTGAGGTTTTAAAGGAGTTCAGCAAGAGATTCCTAGGGAAGATGCCAGCACTCTTCAAATCGGGTCAGTGGCATTTCCACCAGGACAATGCACCAGTCCACAACTCCATCCTTGTCACAGACTATTTTACCAAGATGTGCATCAAGACAGTCTTCAGCCCCCCTCTAGTCCAAACCTTGCTCCCTGTGACTTTTGGTTATTCCCAAAGCTCAGAAGCAGTCGTTATGAGAGAATTGAGGAGATGAAAGAGGCTGTGACGAAGGTCATTGACACGCTCACACAAGAGGACTTCCAGAAGTTGTTAGAACGGTACAAGTGCATTGCAGCCGGAGGAGGTTACTTCGAAGGGGACTAAAGTTTCATGTGTGTACTATCAATAAAAGTGCCCATACGAAAAACGTCTGGAAACTTATTTAATGATACTCGTAAATAAAAAATAAAGGAATAAATGAATCGGGGGAAAGAAAATTATCAACTATAAATAACTTCCTTGGGTATGAATAACCTCTAAATGAAATTGAATAATTTTATAAAATATTGAATTGTATATTAATTCTATTGTATAAAAAAAAGAACTAAGAAAATTATCATACATTTTTTTTAATACGATTCAAATACTATTTTAAAAAAAACTAAGAAAATTATCATACAAATATTTTATACTATTCAAATATTATTCAATACTATTCAAAAAAGAATTAAGAAAATTATCATACAAATATTTTTATACTATTCAATATAATTGGTCACATTGATAATATAAAAATAAAAATAAAACTAGTTACTGTTAACTTACTTCGAAGGTGACTAGAGTTTCAGGTGTGTACTATCAATAAAAGTGCCCATATGAAAAAAGTCTGGAAACTTATTTAATGATCCTCGTATACAGATATCCAGTACAGCCATCCTGCAACTCTATTGGAGTCACGTCCCTATTTTTCCTATTTTAAGCTTTGAAATTCAATTGAAACATAAACAACATTATTTAGTTTCACCGGTCTACTGGTGTTCTTGGCACTTTTTATGCCATTTTAATTAACTATAACAACAAATCTCAAAATATTTACTTCATTTTGTCGTAAAAGCCGAGAATGCTCTGACTTTTTTAAGTCCCAAAAGTTGTGTCCTTGACATGATACTAATTTCCATCTTATGGTGCGGCTCCAGTTCTTAAGCTCCGGAGAGAATGAAGTTCTACTTTATTGCCATTACTCCCAGATCCACTCAGATCCAGAGTGTTAGTACTTGTTAGGATCCCATATAGGGCTCAAATAGATCTGTTTAAAAATATTTCAATTCGATCGGACTGTGTACCAAAAATAAATAAACAAGTGTTGTAGATATGGCATTAAACAATCTAATGATGAAGCTCCAAACTTGCAGCTTTGGAGAAAGCGGGGTAACGCTTCATTGCCATTACTCCCAGGTCCACTCTTGCCGGTAGTGGTAGTACCTATCTATGGGTCAAATAGAACTGTTTGACATTCAATCAGTATGCAAACAAATGATTTACATGAAATCGAATTCCTTGAAATAAAACTGTTTGACCCTTTAACTTTGTGTAAACAAAAGACTGATGTTTAATTGAATTGTTAGTGATACATAGGAACACTTAGAACCATTTAACTGAGTGCAAACAAATGAGTAATGTTGAATAGAATTATTAGTGTTGATTTGCAATACCTGAAACTCTTTCACTGTGTGCCTAAATTGAGTTGTTACTGTTACATACGATGCTTGAAACCTTTTGACGGTGTGCAAATAAAACTAATGATATTAGATAGCAATATTTGAAACCATTTAAGTGATTGCAAACAAATGACGAATACTAAACAGAACTATTCATGTGAGATTGCCCAGTCGGCTGGGGTTGAAGAATTATTGCCTGCACTTCAGCAGAAGGGTAAGACCGCCCCCAATAAGTGTCCTGGATATGACACTGAACAATCTGAGAGTGAGGTTCCAGTGATACTCGGTCTTTGGAGTATGCGGATCACCCCTTCATTGCCATTGCTCCCAGGTCCACTCTGGGCCGGCGTGGTAGCACCTGATAGGACCTTATCTATAGGTTAAATATATCTAACAGCATACTTATGCTAAACTAGATTTTTGGACTAAAATGAATAGCTTGAAATAGAAATGTTTTTCACAATGAAACTGTACTTATATTCAAACTGCGTACTTATTCTAAACTGAATTGTTTAAAATAGAACTATTTTCATAAAAATGGATTTGGTATTAAATAACCTGCAAAGGTTGATATGCCGTCAAACCCAACTAATTAACCAACAAACCAACCTATTCCTGTGAGAATATTTGGAACCATTCAACTATGTACAAATAATAGTAATATTTGTATACAAAACAAAAATTAGTACTGACTAATTGAAAAATAAGATTACCAACAAATTATTGATATTCAAATAATATGTATAACCATTTAACATATTTACCCAACCCCTCCGCTCGGGCAGGATATGACACAAGGTCAATTTTTAACCGGAGTTTAAAAGGTTTGAATTCAGAGTTTTCCTTCTCCTAGACTAGTTGCCTCACCAAGGCTGAAGAACCTACTATTTACCCATAGTTGGAGGGAGAATAATTGAATTCATACCTTTCCCAAGGGTATTAGTGCTATGTGAAATGCACTCAGTCTCGTCCTAGATTTGTATAAGCATTTAACTGTGTGCAAACAAATAAGTTCTGGTTCCTTAAATGTTATCTACAAACTATGGGTTTACAAATCATATATTATATGTATAAAGATGATTTGGCATTAAATAACCTAGAGGGGTTAATATGCCATAAAACCCGAACCAATCAACTAAACAAATCATCATCATCATGTCGTGCAGGTAGCACGAATATCCCTGACCCTGTCTCGCCACATTTCCCTCAAGCAGGTCTTCTGGACAACATCCCGTATCCTCACATAGTTGCTGAATGTATGTTCGTGCTGGTCGTCCTGCTTTTGCATGGCCTTGTGTGGAGGTCCATAGGAGTACATCACTTATGAGTTCGTCCCTACTTCTCCAGCAGTGTCCTGTATGTCTGGTTCATCTAACTTGAATAGTTTTCGTGATAGGAGGCAGGTGGCCGTACAATTGGTGTCTTGTGGGGTGTTGCCACCGGGACTTATTCAAGATTGCTCGCAGCATTCTTGTGTAATTGCCGTCTAGCTTCTTCTCCAGCCGTTTTGTTAGAGTCCATGTAGTGCATCCATATAGCAGTATCGATGCGACCGCTCCCTGGAAGAAACTGCGTTTCATTTTTCAGACCTAACTAAATAAATACTTAAAAACAACACAAAAATTGGGTTGGAATGGTTAAAGCGGTGGACTGCGGAATCGTATTAAGTGAGTTCGAATTCCAGTCGCGCCATTACATTCACTTTCGGCCAAATACCATTTGGAAAGGTATGAACCCCCTTATCCTCCCAGCTATGGGTTAAATAGTATCACTACAGTTCTTCGAGAAGGATAGATTTGGCATTAAATAACCGAAGAAGGTTGATATGCCATTAAGAAAATAAAGAAAAAATCTAAATATCAACGTAGAGTGAATGCGATTTTCTAACTTTTTAGCATGATATAGAATAGGTTGACATGCTGTTAAAATTAATTACTCAATCAGTCCACTTTAAAAAATAAAATATCAGAGCCAAGTGTGGGTACTGCGACTAGTATGTTTATGTTGTTTCAATTTCGAACTGAATGACTGAAACACTTTCGATTTTGAACATCATATTCTAATATATAACCGCATTCATTTTTATCCCAAAATAGAATTTCTTTATCGGTGATATTCAAAATATTGTAAATAATGTCAAGTGAGAAAAAATCGTATGACAGATTTCATCAGCTATTCCCACCGTCTATCCTGATTATCCGATGAACCGATTTCTTTAGCGAATGAGCCACGGGAACCCCCCCACCTCCAATAAGATAATCTTCGATCTACATCGGCGCAACGTCACCTGATTGGTCAACTGTTGGAGGAAGAGACGAAGCTAGCAAGATGAAAGAGAGAAGAAAATCTTCGCGCGAACAGCGGAGACATTCTCGACTGGTACTGCTGTTGTTGGCCTCGTTTTCGATTTATGACTATCCGCCATTGTTTTGGTTTTTTTTTCTTGAATGAAAAAAAGAATTAAAAATAGTTAAAAGTTTGAAGACCCACACTAAATGTACACAGACAAGTGTTATGCAGCTGAAGAAAGAATGTCAAGTACTTAATTATCGAAAAGATTATTCCTCTTAAACAGTATATTTGTTGCACTTACAGATATCCATACCTAGAATATCCTCCATGCGCAAAAATAAAACAAACAATAAAGCAAATTTTTTTTCACCATATTAGTCGTATTTATTTATTCTGTACTGATGCATAAATTACGAAAAGTCCAGTCAGTTGCGTTGAAAATAATCTAATCTACAGTTGTCAATTTTATAAATATCTAAAAACATTTTTAGGAACTAGCTGATAATTTAAAAGAGTATTCCTAAAAACTGAGTAACGGAAAAAATGCCTCTAATAGAAATATTGTACCGTTTTTAAACTACTAAAAACGCTGCCATTCAATTATAAAGTGAAATATTTTTGAATTGTAAGAAATAGAACTGTTTGATCATTTAACTGTGTGTATCTACAAAATGTGTTTACAAATCATATATTTAATATATGTTCACTAATGATCCGGGAGACCTGGGTTCAATCCAAGGTCGCGTCAAAAAATGGTATTTGATACCTTTAAAAATGGTATTTGATACCTCCTTGCTTAACACTCAGCAATATAAGGTACGTATCGAGGGTAAAGTGAAGCAATGCAGGGAAAGGATAGCGCTCTCCCCTACACTTCGCAGTAGTAGCTAACGAAAAGGGAGCCTTCTGGTCGCCCTCGACTTCGGTCGCTAACTTTACTTACTTTTAAAAAACAGGATTTAGCATTAAATAACCAACAATAGTTGATATGCCATTAAAACCCAAATTTAAAAAGACAAACAAAAGAAATAAAAGATTTGCAGCATGAGAATTTTAACTCTTTTTTTTTTTAACAATTTCGAAGTTCCGTTTAAAACAAAATTCACTTTTGCTCAGCACGTCAAGGTGTTTTGCTACAGAAAACCACAACCTACAGAAAAAATGCAATTTATTGATTATTTTTTTATCTTAAAATCATGAAGCCAAAATTTAAAAAAAAGATTAATTCATTGAGTAAGTTTTTTGCTTAAATGGGGCACAAGGCAGAATCAATGGGGCACCCAATGAGATTCTAACTCACTCTTGTAGGTTTGCTATTCAAGCTTGCTAACCATTACACCACCTAAGACGCCAAATATTAATTTATATATGAAATCAGTCCAGAAACTGTTCTGAGAATATAGTTAATTAGATAAAAGTTTTTCTAGCTAAAAAAACATACAAGAGAAGAAGAAAAATATCACTAGGCATCCTCATATATGATTCCTTCAATAAAATCAATTCAGTGACCTTCGAAAATTTCAATAAACTTTAAATTTTTCTCAAAAAGAAATCCAAATAAGTTTCTTTCTATATCACTGAAATATCGGACGTAACAACATAGAAATAAGAGAAAACTGCTAAAATTTGACAAGAAATTTCGTACTGTATGTTAAATGTTTTTCCTTTCGAAAAATTGAAATAAAGTGTTTAACATTGTCATATTCCGCAAAAAAAGTTACAGCAAAATTCAAAGTCATTGCCACATCACAAATACCGTTAAGGACACAAATTTAGTATCTTTGTTTTATGGCATATCAACCTTTGCAGTTTATTTAATGCCAAAGCCATTCTCCTAGAAGAACAGTCGTGGTACTATTTAACCCTTAGCTGGGAGGATGAGGGGGTTCATACCTTTCCCAAGGGTATTTGTCTGAAAATGAACGTAATAGCGTGAATGGAGTACGAACTCACTTTCTACGATTCTGCAGTCCATCGCGTTAACCATTACACCACGAGGACACCCCATGACAGACTGAATTTGGATGATTTAAGAACTAATCGGCCGCCGTAAGGACCACCTATATCAAAGCAAGAATAGATAAAAAAACAAAAAATTGTAAATGTAGGTTTTGTGGTGATGGAGATGAAACAATCAATTACCTAATAAGCGAATGCAGCAAATTAGCACAGAAAGAGTATAAGACTAGACACGTTAGTCGACTGGGAATTGTGCAAGAAATTTAAATTTGACCACGCGAACAAATGATATATGTACAACTAAACATCAGTCCTAGAGAATAACACACACAAACTGTTCTGGGATTTTAAGATTCAAATGGATCACCTAATCTCAGTCAGACGACCAGACCTTATATGAGTCAACAAAAAAAAAAGAGAACTTGCAGAATCGTGGACTTTGCTGTCTCGGCTGACCACGGAGTAAAATTGAAACAAAACGCAAATAAGGATAAATATCTGGACCTTGCTTGGGAATTGAAGAAACAGAGGAACATGAAAGTGACGGTGATACCAATTGTCATTGATGCTCTTCAGTCTCCGAAGGATTGGAACTAAAACTGGAGGACTTGGAAGTAAGACGACGAGTGGAGACCATCCAAACTACAGCATTATTGAAATCGGCAAGAATACTTGAGGAGACTTGCTGTCACTCAAACTTCAGTGAGAAACCATCAGCTAAGTGTTATATATTGACCCTCGACCGAGCCGTCAATCAAAAGAAAACTGTGTAAATAAGCGGAAGAACAGCGGAAGCAAGTGGACGTGACACAATTGTACAACCAGGGCACAGACGGTTTGAGTCACTTGGAGACAAGATACCGAATTGAGAGCCAGCGGCAGACGGAGAGCTTTGGGCCCTGAGTGACCCACGGTTGAGCAACCCTGCCAAGATGAGAAAGAAGTACTGTTGGGTCAATATAGCAGTCTGTCCCTGTCTCCAGATCATCTCTCACACACAGCAGAAACATCATCCCTTCAAGAATAAAGTGTGAGAGATTATATTTTTATAAGTGTATTCGTTCGGTCATAGAAGTTCGTATATAATGTTTGATTATGTTCCGCATATATTTGTATATGTATGTGGCTATACAACATAAGCAGTAAATAGTAATAATAATCATAATAATAATAATAATAATAATCAGTTGATGTTGGTGTCAAAAACTCTCAAAGGAGTAAAATAATAATAAAGTTATCCTTTGGTTCTTAGAGAACGTCAGAACACAAATCTGGAACATCAAAGTCGAAAAAAATGTAGAACCGAACGAAGTTCATGGATTATATGCCGGTATGAAGTTCATAAGCCCTTTTACATTTAATAAGTTTATTGAACAAAATATAATAAACGAACTACTATGGCGAATTGTGTTTGAATAGATTTAAAGTTATATTTGAATTGCAACACAAATTACAAATGTTTGATTTTAAGCAATTATACGTTTGTATATTTATCAAAAATTGAAGATCTTTTAGCTGCTGTTTATATTAATCATAAGATAAAGCTTATATTTATATTTGTCTCTGCCTCCCACCAGACAGGACTTGACACAAGATCAATGACCCGAAGGTCGATTATAGTGGGGATTTAGGGAAGAGGAAGGTCGAGCACGAACCGAGGGTCGAGCACGATCCGAGGCTCGAGCCCTGATGGACTATGCTGGTCATAGTCCCACTTAGTGCAATGTGGGCCTGATGAGACTAGCTGGTCATGGACCCAAATCTGGGTCCAAGCACGTATGCCTGATCATAGCTTAAACTAGACAGCCAGGACCAGTGCTATACAAGGGAGACAGCAAGGTTCAGTGCTATACAAGGGTGACAAAGGTGTCAGTGATGCAGCTCACCCACCCGAAAGTGACCCAGCCGAAGCTGGGTGCCATACGGCCTCAAGTCTGCTTTTGCTGGTCAGTACCCACAAGGGTCAAAGCCAAATTAATGCTGTCGGCTGCATACCCGGAGCAAGGACCTTCAGCAGGGAACAGATAACTTGACCCACCATGAGAGCACTATCCCCTCACAGGATTTGAAACAGAGCACTCTTTATTTGACTTAATTCTGTACACTTAAGTAGATACACGAATACTTAATAAAGAAAGTGTCAGTAAATGCAATGTCTTTGGTTTTTCCACCTTTAAGCGTAGGCTTCTTCACAGCAAGAAATGTTGGTGCGCCCCATTTTGTAATTAAATTTTTTCTCACAACTACAGTGTGACCCACAAAAAATTGATATATGAACAAATTTAATTATATAGTCTTTCAAGTCAAAAAATACAACCCAAGGAAAAGCATATTTTTCATCTAATTTTCAAAAAAATGATCTCTTGTTTATGGTCCTCATTTTCACGGATACAAAGTTGCTCCCTTATTTGAGCGCTTGGCATAACTTTGCTCAAGGTTCCTATTATTAAACCGCTAATTTCTGCATGTATATTATTCTTGAGTGATTGCATATGATAGACTAATTCAAATTGTAAGCTCTTTTAAATAACCCCCCCCAAAAAAAAATCGGGTTGACAAATAGAGCGAATGGAGAGACCATTATAATTCAGAATTTCTTGAATTTATTCCACCGTCGAAAATTTCTCTTTTGCTGAAATTATAAACCTCTCAATTAAATTGTAAAATTCTTTTATTTTAATGTTCTTTCTTATTGTAACTTGACATTTTTAATTTGCAAAATGACATAGATATTAAATTTAAAACAAAAATGTCATAAATGTTTCAGTATTTTAATCACCACGCAGTAGAGAAACAGAACAGCTTGTATTTCCAGAGTCCATGTAGCATTCACTCAAGGTGGGTGTTATTGCGTTAGCCGACTAGAGGCCTTTCCATCAGGCAATATCTGCCTGACAAAGCAGCGTCATAGCATAGCGACGCAGGCACCCTCAAAACGGGGATGTCGACTGAATCAAGTATTTTTTGTTTCGTATGAGTCTCGAATCGTGCATGCACCCTACCACCATAAAATGATCTTCTGTCAAATCTGACCTGGTGAGGGATTGGATGACTATCAATCCGATTAGCTCGTTTTCGTTTATACTGACCAGATCATTTTTAATGGCAGCATTCGACAATCCTTAATATTATAAAGCCATTGGCTGGACGCTACCTCAACGATTCCCTAGATGTAACCGTACAGGAGATTCAAATAAGATCTAAGAGACCCGATACTCGAGTAGATATAAAGGGTAAAAAATCACACGATCTTAGGGAGCATGGTTTTCAAAGATACATACATCTTTCCCAGAGCTACTGTCACAATCTAGGGTTTAACCAACATACCAAGTACTTTAATGTAGGTGGTGGTATTGACTCTAAGGTCTCGAGGGAGGAAAGTTGGAAACACGAACTAGTTCACAATTCCTGAGGCCATGACAGGAGACTCGTACGTCCTTGAGAGCTTCTTCATACTTTGAAGAAGACATCCGTTCGATTTCAATAAACTGGTAACATGCGACTAGCTCTGATTGGCGGTTCGTCTCAACGCAGCGAGATGAGCGGGAAGTAGCCCCCTCCCAATGGTGCCGAATACAAATGTCATGGGGTACACCTGAGAACAAATGTTTAATGTGATGACCTAGAAGTATAGAGCCCAGTCGGCTGGGGCTCTTGAACGCACCAACTGCATCTTTGCATAGAGGTAAGATCCTTCCCCTCCCAATGAGTGTCCTGGATATGACACTAAACTATCTCATAATGAGGCTCCAAGGTTGGAACTTTAGGTAATGTGGATTAATGACTGAAACTTGAGTAAATAGTAAAAAATGATATAATTTATAAATACGGAGAATATTGTAAAGCAACTGCAATGATATTTATAATCAAAAGAATCTTTCAACTCACTACTTTGAATTTCACGTTTCTGATCATCAGGTAAATTCAGACGAACGGGGGAGTTGGAATGCTATTTGGAAAAGAATGAATAACTGGTGACGAAAGACTTTTCACCAGGGATTCTAATAACAGACTAACCCTGAAGACCCTCGAACCATATACCTAATTGGCTTCTGAGAATTAATTTTAGACATTTTCTGAATCAGTCATACCAATATTCGAATTTTATGTGTTGCATATTGACTTTGGACAGAGCCGTCAATCAGAGATTTCTAAAACAGTATATTTCAGCTACGTAAACAAGAGGAAAGCTTACCTTAGTTGACAGTCGGAAGCAGGTTGGCGTTATGAAATTATATATATACAAAGGTACCCCTGATCAGCTACGGTCACTCAGTCAGTCAGCGAGTCGGGCAGTCAAGAGGTTCGGAGACCGACCAGCGAGTGCCCAGAGGGAGTTGGGCGCCAAGTGGCCTCCAGACGGAACCCGGTTGAGAACCTCTCGTCAAGGAAGTAAAAACGTAAAGCCCTAAATATGAAACCATCACGTGGGTTAAGAAAGGGTCAATATAGCAGTCTTCCGCCAGACCATGCCCGCGTCCTTCATCTTCCTGACTCTATCTCATGCTAACAGCCAATTTCGACCCTTTAGAAAAATAAAGATGAGATATTTTTTATAATTTTTATAAAGAAATGTGTCGTACATTAATATGCCTTTACGTTCCTTATGGTTGCGGAACAATCATAGACACAGAATGTTTTTAAACAAATGAGCCTAATTTCAGGTGACCCCATTCTCTATGTTCAAGTCTTTTCAGGAACACACAGGAATGTGGCGTGCTATTTCTGCTTCTCATTTCATTTCGATTGTCTAGTTGGTCAGCACCCATCTTCTCCCTTAGATCTTTCATCATGTCACTTTGGATGTAACTTCTTGTCATGCGACATTTTCTCTCACCCTGTTCAAGTCTTTGTCTTCTGTCGTTATTTCCCCTTCTTCTCTGCAGGAATTAGGAATCAGAATGCGACCACATTTTTTTGTGCACGTAATTTATTTATTACTTCAATAACACTTCCCTTTCACCAACTGTTACAGTCTACGGTGAATTGACGCGCAGAGATAGAACATTCAACCGCTCACGTCAAATGCTTCTCATAAATTGGACTTTCTTACTACTAAAATTTCTTGACTCATGCGATTACTCGTATCTACTCAGACCCAAGCTTTCATTTGATCCGAGGGTCATCATACACCACTCAGATCCAGCACTCTTTTTCCACTAACGTTTTAAACTAACTTACATTCCATGCCAAACAATAGATTAAACCAATATTATTTTTAAAACCTAAAGGGATAAGGTTAAAAAAGGTTGGTAGGTAGGTTAAGGGTTAAGTGCCTTATTATGGGTAATGCCGATGGAGATAAGTATATTTTAGCACTTTCAAGAATTGGTTTCGAGTATTTCTATCTAATACAAATAATTTATGCGCAGTTATATTGCTTCAAATAACTATCCCTGTTCGATAATCCTTTCTTTACAAACAGATATATGGTTTCAAGTATTCTTACCTAACTCCAATAATTTGCAAGCAATTATTTGGTTTAATACCGGACCATTGGCCAAATGAATAGAGTGTTCACCAATGCTTTGAAAGACCAGGGTTCAATCCCAGGTCAAGTCATAACAAAGACTCAAAAATGGTATTTGATGCCACCTTGCTTAACACTGAGCATTATCAGGTACAGATCAAGGATAAAATGGAGCAATCGTGGGAAAGGAGTAGCGCCTTCCCTTACACCTCGGTTTAGAAGCTATTGAAAAGGGCGGTCTTTAGGTCGCCCTCGACTAGGGTCACAAACTTTACTTATGTAGTTTAAAGTCTACGTAGGGCGCTTGACAAATACCATTAATATTCAAAATTAGTTGTACGATTTAGTACGTTATAAATAAGGAGTAATAGTGCCACATAGCCAGCCATGACGAGAGAGTTTTGAATATGCCGATTGTTTCCCCTGTAGAGAAGTAGGGTCCTCTAAGCCCTCCCCAACCAAAAAAAGGGTTTTCTCATCGTAAAGTATGTAAATACTACGGAATTATGAAAAATGATATAAGCACCAACCAGAACCAACACCAATAGCAAAAGGAGAGACTGTTCCCTGACAATTTGCGATCCTCAAAGAAAAATTAAGAGCACTTGACCAGATGTAATAGTTACGAAAGAAATACATGTCTTCTAATTGATATTTCAGAGCAGACAGATAAATTTTATCAGTCAAGAAAGCACAAAGACCTGGAAATAGAAATTGAGAAAATGTAGCACCTTAAAACTAACACCGTACCCGTAATAGTGAGAACCCAGGGTATGATCAAGAAAATGACAGATAAACACATGAACAAGATACATGACAGTTCTAGCTTATAAAAAATTTTTAAAAATTCTACTTTGCAGAACTACTCATCTGTTGAGAGGAGTACTATCAATGTGTCTGAAAAATATCACCCAAGAGAGACAGAAAAAATATAGATACATAGAATACGTATAATAACTACTTTCCCTTAAGCTAGGTCTTTGGTAAAGACCCGGTGAAGGATTATAAGAAACCAAAAGTAACGCTGAAAAGGAAATAATAAGATGATCCACTGGGAATTGTGCAAAAAGTTTAAATTTGACTAGACGAACAAATGGTATACGCAAAACCCAAAATCCGTCCGAGAAAATGAAACGCATAAAATTCTCTGGGATTTTGATTGGTTTCGGTTGGTTTCTTTGTTTAATGGCATATCAACGCTTGTAGGTTATTTAATGCCAACGCCATTCTCCAAGAAGAACAGTAGTGGTACTATTTAACCCATAGCTGGGAGGATAAGGGGGTTCATACCTTTCCCAAGGGTATTTGCACGAAAGTGAACGTAATAGCACGACTGGAGTACGAACTCGCTTACTTCGATTCCGGAATCCATCGCTTTAACCATTACACCACGAGGACACTCCCCTGGGATTTTGAGATACATGCAGAGCATCTAATCTCGGCTAAGACGACCAGACCTAGTGATAGTCAAAAAAAAAAAAAAAAAAAAAAAAAAAAAAAAAAGGAGAACCTGCCGAATAGTGGACTTGGCCGGTCCGGTTGATCACAGAGTAAAACTGAAGGAAAGCGAAAACTTATCAAAACCTTGCAAGAGAACAGAAAAAAACTATGGAACATGGAAGTGACGGTGATACCAATTGTAACTGGGGCACTCGGTACAATCACCAAAGGATTAGTACAAGGACTGGAGGAGTTGGAAATAAGAAGACCAGCGAAGACCATCCAAACCTCAGCATTGTTAAGATCGGTCAGAATATTGAAGAGTCCTGGGGGCCTGAAGAAACAGACTTCAGAGGAAAACCATCAGCTAACGCTGGTGTGAAGAAATCTCAAAGGAATAAAATGATAATAATAAATTGGAAATCAGAGGAAAAATCCAAGCAGTCTACATTATAACAGTGTTAAGATCGGTCAGAATACTGAGAAAAGTCCAAGCGGCCTGAAGAGACTTGCTGTCACTCAGACTTCAGAGGAAAATCATAAGCTAACGCTGGTGTGAAAAACTCTCAAGGAGTAAGATAACCATAGACTTCATCTTAATTTTAAAAAAAAGAACGTCATATAGTGGATTTTGCTGTCCCTGCAAATCCTGGAGTGAAAAGGAAAGAAGGCAAAAAAGCTAGACATATACCTGAACCTCGGCAGAGAATGGAGAAGTCTGTAGAATATGAAAGTGACAGTCATAGCCGGGATCATTGGAAGAGTCCCTAAGAATCATGAAAAGAGACTCGTTAAAATGAAGTTGTGAATAGACATTATACGCATCCAGTTCACAACACTACGAAAATCGACTAGAACACTTAGAATACTGAGAAAATTCCTGGAAACCTTAAGAGACTCGATGTCACTTGGACTCACGTAAAAAACCATCAGATAAAGATAATGAAAAACTCCTATAATAATAAAAATAATAACGATTTGATTTCATTTTTTTATTTGATGGCAATATCACTCCTCATGGCTTATTTAATGTCAACGCTACCCTTGTAAAAGGACAGTGGTGGTACTGTTTAACCCATAGTTGAAGAATAAGGAGGTTCATGCCTTTCCCAAGCGTGTTAGTCCGAAAGTGAACGAAATAGCGCGACTGGAGCTCGAACTCGCTTACAATCCAGTACGTTAGCCACTACGCTACAGGAAATCCCCATTTATAATATTTCTTTACACACTGTTTAGAGTATTCGAATCAAATATTCAGGATTTTAAAACGTATCAATATGGCCTATACATATGAACCTAAAAGATAGAGTCAGTTCGGATCAGAGTGGACCAGGGAGTAATGGTAAAGAAAGGGGTACTTCACAAAATACTACTTGTTAACCGTTTTCTTATTTCGTTTCCTAGCTGCAGTCATTGATTATTAACTACCGCTTTGTTTTCAGTTATTTTTTTAATGGCATGTCAACTTTCGTGGGTTATTCAATGGCAAATCCTCATCCATGGAGACGGAAAGAGGTTGGAGTCGAGGGAGATATGAGAGTTCGTACCTTTCCCCGGGGGGTTTAGTCCGAAAGTGGACCTAATAACGCGACTGGTGTTCGAACTCACTACTACGATGCCTCAGTCGAGAACGTTAGCCATAACACCACGAGAACCTCCTCTCACTACTACCCCTGCTTTGACAAATCAGACAAATGCACCACAAGCACCAAACTACTACTAAGGCTCCTACTCCTCTATTCAGCATGGCCTGTAAGAACTACCACAGTGACAGGCCTATCGACAAAACTACCACAAAACAGATCGCGAAGACGCCGCGCATACCCATGTATAAGTCGATCTCGTGTACTGGTCGATCTTTGATTCATGAGTATTATGTCCTTCTTCCTGGTCCCTCACCTCATCGTGATTGAATTTCAACCGTACGAAACTATTCTTCATATTGGTTTTGGGTAAAACGGAAGTTATCAAAGGTCGACTAATGCACAAGTACATCCGGTATTTTGAAACGTAAACATTAAGAACAAATGTTGTTTCATTCATTAAAAAATGGGGAAAGTGATTGTTCATAGATTAATCTATCTGTCCAACTAGGGATATTTATCTCCGTCTATTCTAATCTCTATCTCTCTCCCCTCTTTCTATTTATATATGTATAAATATATCTTTATACATTTATATATATATATAGATAGATAGATAGATAGATAGATATATTTATCAATCGATCCTCATTTTCACTTATTTATCTATCTATCTATCTATCTATCTATCTATCTCCGTCAATTTTTATCTCTTTCTTTCTTTCTTTCTTTCTTTCTATATATATATATATATATATCAGTCTTTTCATTTTTCTCTCTCTCTCTTTCTCTCTCTCTCTCTCTCTCTCTCTCTCTCTCTATCTACCTATCTATCTATGTCGATCTGTTCAAATCTATCTATATATATATTTATATATATATATGTGTGTGTGTGTGTGTGTGTGTGTGTGTGTGTGTGTGCATATATCTGTCTTTTCTTATTTCTCTCTCTCTCTCTCTTTCTCTCTCTCTCTCTATCTATCTATCTATCTCAATCTGTTCATATCTATTTATGTCCGTCTATTCCTATCTTTCTCTCTCTCTCTCTCACTATATATATATATATATATATGTCTTTTCTTATCTATCTATCTATCTATATATATATATATATGTGTGTGTGTGTGTGTGTGTGTGTGTGTGTGTGTGTGTGTGTGTGTGTGTGTGTGCATATATCTGTCTTTTCTTATTTCTCTCTCTCTCTCTTTCTCTCTCTCTCTCTCTATCTATCTATCTCAATCTGTTCATATCTATCTATCTCCGTCTATTCCTATCTCTCTCTCTCTCTCTCTCTATATATATATATATATATATATATATATGTCTTTTCTTATCTATCTATCTATCTATCTACCTATCTATGTCAGTCTGTTCATAGCTAGCTTTCTATCTCAGTATATTTCTCTCTCTATATATATATATGTGTGCGTGTGTGTGTGTGTGTGTGTGTGTGTAAAAGTAAGTAAAGTTTGTGACCCTAGTCGAGGGCGACACAAAGGTTTCTTTCGCATTAGCTACTAAACTGAGGTGTAAGGGTGCGCTATTCCTTTCCCTGGAATATATATATATATATATATATATATATATATATATATATATATATATATATATATCACCAAAATACGAATAATGTTTATCTGTCAGCATGAAAACTGTACATCAGAGTAATATCTTTATTTGAGCAAAACCAGTACTCTTTAAAGTGCTGGACTGTGGATTCGGTGTAAGCGAGTTCGATTTCTAGTCACCTTATTACATTCACTTTCGGACCAAAACCCGTAAGACAGTTACGAACGCCCTTTATCCACTTCCAGCTCATGGTTAAATAGTACCCCAACTGTTCTACAAGGATGGCCTTGGCTTTACATAACTCACGAAGCTTGATATGTCATAAAACCAAAAAACTTCAGCCAGTACTCATGTATTGGTCGAATCAATTTTTTTCATAAAATCTAGGATTCAAAATTCAACTAATACATAAATATATTAGGTATTCCCAAATAACAAAATATCTTACTTCTAATAGATGGACCTGTCGGCTACAGCTGAACAATATGACGCTAAACAATCTGATGGTGAGGCTAAAGTAATTCTGAAGCCTTGGGGAAGTGTCCTATCTATGGGTCAAATAGAACTAAACTACATGCTTATGCTAAACTGAATTGTTTTAAATAGAACTGTTTTTACATTTAACTGTGTTTAAAAAATAAATGACTAATGCATAATTGAATTGTTAGTGATACACAGCAATGCTTGGAACCATTTAACTTTGTTGACTAAACAGAATAGTCTGAAATAGAATTGTTTTTGATATTTAAACTGTGTACTTATGCTAAACTGAATTGTTTGAAATAGAACTGTTTATATGTATAAAAATGAATTTAGCATTTTATAATATAATTTTGATATGCAATAAAACCCAACCAAACTACATCATATATATTTAACATATATGTATAAAGCAGATTTGGCATTAAATAACCTACAATGGTTGATATGCCATAAAACCCAATCAAGCCAAACTACTTGTTATAGATCCCTGAAACTATTAATATATTTTACTAAGCTTTGCTTAGTCTGGCACATGGCTGCAGATATAGAGAATCCAGCGACTACCGAAGTCATAAAATTAGTTATAAACTGTAAACCTCCAGTAGTGTGTGCTGACCTTCTTAACTAAGTATGGTGCAATGCTTCAATCACCAGGAGAGGATTGAGGTCACTTCTATGGTAATGATCTGCAAGATTTAAAATACAGCACCTTAGTAAAGAAACCACATTAAATAAGTGCAACAAAAGGCAAGACATTTTGAGTACCTTGTGCATATATATTTCATCACACTAACTACGATTTGCCGGGCTGACTTGTTAATCACCCAATGAGGATTGAGGTAATTACAATCATAATAATCAGCAAAACTAGACTGCAAACAATAGCACTGCCGTTCAGTTGAGTCTTCTGTTAAGTACGGCACAAGGTTGCACGTATTTGAACACCCGGTAAGGATAAAATTCCTTACATAGATAACGATCTGTCAGGCTAAATTGTCAAACATTTCTCTTTGTTCAGAATTCGCTGTTACTTCTACTAGCTTGGGACGAAGCCGTGAATGTTGAGAGCCCAGGGATTATTGAACTCACGAATGTACCTAGGGTCTTTGAGAGTCTCTTTATCGTTTCTCCAAAGAGAGCATTCAGCAAACTTATCTCAATGGAAAGGATGAAAGAGTACCGATCCGTGGTTTCTATTCTAGATATAGTCGACCCGCCCAGTCAGCTGGGGCTGTAGAATACAACAGCCGCATACCTGCCGAAGGGTAACACCCAACCTGAAGATAACTCTAAACCATCTCATGGTTTGGCTTCAGTCCTGAAACTTTGGGGAATGTAGAGTACTTACTCCCAATCCCACGCTGACCTGGAATTATAATACCTTTTAGGGCTTAGTTAATGGGTCAAATAGAACTGTTTAATCATATCGTAGACTTAACATCATAAAATGGTTTCAAGTAATGTATATGATTATTATATAATTACGGAATGATTTTTGTTTATTAACCATTTTCGTTAATTATATTGTATCATTCGGTTTGGTTGGACTTTGAACTATTCAGCTTAGTGCAGGTGCAGGTGAACACATTGAGTACAGTTCACACACGTGCGCAGAGGATATGACAATCACAAATGTCTTAATAAAAAACCCAGATAGTGTTATATTTTGACCTTTTGACCCGGCTAAAAATGCCATTCCAAGGTGATGCACCGGAAGGAAGTGACACATTCTAATGGCAGTTATGAGAGGAAATCGCGTGGGCGGAAATTGGCTGATGAAATGGGACGAGCTAAAAAATTCCCATGGTACACTCATAGACTGATGCACCGAAAGAGAGTAACCTCTGAACTGCATGACAGTTATTTCCGCTTGATGACGATTAAACATTCGATTTCAAAGATCGAGTGGGCGTCGAACGATTATATAACTCAGTTGAGTTCGACGAGCAGGAGAGTTGAAGATCGGACGGAGTTGGAGTCGAGAAGTGGTAAGGAAAGCCACACCCGGCCGAAGGGGCCCTCGGGAAGCCCTGATGAATTGGGGTCCAGAGAAGATGTTGATAAGATGCAATAAAGGAAGCCAGCACCCAGCAGAGTGGACCCCAAGACCTCCGGTTGAGCATCAGAAGAACGAGAAAGACACAACGTTGAATGCCATAAGAGAGGAGTTCAAAATATTGAAGTTTCTGTTCGGCCTCCAGCTCCCTCTCACATGCAAACCTTGAACAACCCTTTCGAACCCTTGCAATAAAGTGAAAGGTAAATATTTTGTTAAAGAAGTCTTCCTGCGTCTGTCTTTGTCACTGCGTCTTAATTATTGTGTCGTTGTGATGCTGTTGATGAGTATATAACAATAGGAAATGACGTCATGCCCGGAAGCGAGAATTTGGTGATTTCGGAAAAAAGACGTTAGTTGAGATTTGACTCTGGGCGAGGTCAGTCCAGCTGGGGGCTACGGGACGCGCGGTGCGTTAGTTGGAGTCAATTAGTTGGAGTTCGAGTTGCAGTTCGAGGCAGTGAGAACCAGCTCCAGACAGAGGGCTTGGGCCCTCAGGATCTCGGTTGAGCAGCCCAGCAGAATGAGGAAGAAGTGCTGCTATAGTCAGAGGAACTTGTTGTAGTCTGTTCCGTTTCCAACTCACCTCTCTCACACAACCCTTTTGCAACCCTTTCGCAACCCCTTCGAATAAAGTGTGAGAGGTATATTTTTCCAAAGAAGCGTGTTCGTTCGTCATTATTGTCGATTATGTTTTCGCATATATATGTATACGTATAGTTGTATCACAGCTATACAACATGATGAAATTTTACTATTGTTACATAGTAATACATAAAACCATTTAACTGTGTGCAAATAAAACTGTTAGTGTTATATAGCAATACTTGAAAACAATTGACTGTATGCAAATAAATCTATCAATGTTTGTAATACTTGAAACCATTTAACTGTGTACAAATAAAACTATGATTGTAACCAATACTTTAAACAACTTAACTGAGTGCAAATAAAACGATCCACGTTAGCAATAATTTAAATCATTTAACTATGAGATAATAAAACTGTTAGTGTTAGATAGCAATACTTGAAACTATTTAAGTTGGTGACAGTAAATGGGCTCCGACTTGTTTAAAAAATGTTACCTACAAACTATTCGTTTACAAATTATATATATATATATAGCAACAGGATTTGGCATTAAATAACTTACAAGTGTTGATATGCCGTAAAACACAATCAACCAACCAGTTTAGCAATGGTCAATAAGCTCAACCTTCTCACTGCGTCTCTATGGTGACACAGCTTAAAAGGCTAGCCTCGTTTTCGTCTAGCAGTACAAGACTGCAGTAGCTTGTCACCCCGTAGCTATCACACGTGGTATAGTAGTAATTACTCAACTAGAAGAGTCTACTGCTGTCCAGCAAATCTATCAACAATTCCTCGACAAGAATTTATCTGCGAATACAGAAATTTATCAAAAGATATAAAACTACCGACAAACGAATCTTCGGCTTGTCCACGGGACTTAGAATAGGTTGACATCCCCCCGCCTCCAAAAGAAAGTGGTATCCAAAACTGCATCTGGGAGTCAGACTATAATTCTGGAGCTTTGAAGAGTGCGGAGTGGCCATTATGTTGCTATTACTCCTAGCACTACTCTGACTCGGATTGGAAGTACTTGCTAGGTTCTAATCTATAGGTCAAGTAGATTTATTTGAAAAATTATTCGACAAGTTATATAACTGGGCGCAAAATTTATAATTATCATTATTATAGTTACTCTCTGATTTGGTTTGGTTTTGTTTCTTTGTTTAATGGCATATCAATCTTTGTAGGTTATTTAATGCCAAATCTATTCTCCTAGAAGAACAGTTGTGATACTATTTAACCCATAGCTGGGAGGATAAGGGGGTTCATACCTTTCCCAAGGGTATTTGCCCGAAAGTGAACGTAATAGCGCGACTGGAGTACGAACTCGTTTACTACAATTTCGCAGTCCATCGCTTTAACCATTACACCACGAGGACACCCCCTCAGTTACTCTCTGAGGGTTTTTCACATCAGCTGGAGTTTGAGAGACAGCAAGTCTCCAGGACTCTTCTCAGTATTCTGGCCGATCTCAGTAATGCAGTAGTTTGGATTGTCTCCACTCGTCCTTTTTTCCGAAGTCCTCCAGTCCCTTTATTAATCCTTTGGTGACTGTTCCAAAGGCACAAATTATAATTAGTAAAAGCATCACTCTCATGTTCCACAGTTTTTTCAGTTCCCAAGCAAGGTCGAGGTATTTATTCCACTTTTCATTTTCTTTCAATTTTACTCTATTGTCAGCCGGGACAGTAAATTCCACAATTTTGAAAGTTCTCTTTTTCTGTTGATTATGATAAGGTTTAGTCATCTGGCCGAGATTAGGTGATCCGTTTGTATATCAAAATCCCAGAGAAGTTTGTGTGTGTCATTCTCCAGGACAGATGTTGGGTTGCGCATATATCATTTGTTTGCATGGGCAATTATTATTATTATTATTATTATTATTATTAACAATATTATATTTCCCATGAATTTACACACCAACGGTAGCTGATGATCTTTCACTGCAGTCTGAGTGACAGCAAGTCTCCTCAGGTATCCAGGACTCTTCTCAGTAATCTCAGGTCAATCTAAACAATACCGTAGTCTGAATAATCTTGATTCTTTCTGTCTTATTTCCAAGCATTCAGGGGAAGTTCCAAGTGCACCAATTTATTATTATTATTATTATTATTATTTACCTTCTTGAGAGTTTTTCACATCAGCAAATGCTGTTGGTTTCTCGCCGGAGTTTGAGTGACAACAAGTCTCCCCAAGTATCCAGGACTCTTCTCAGTATTCTGGCTGATCTCAATAATGCTGTAGTTTAGATGGTCTCCACTCGTCCTCGTATTTCAATGTTCTCCAGTCATTTTATTAATCGTTTGGTTACTGTACCAAGAGCACCAATTATAATTGGTATAAACGTTACTTTCATGTTCCACACTTTCTTCAATTCCCTAACAAGGTCGAGGTACTTATCCTTCTTTTCGTTTTCTTTCCATTTTACTCTGTAGTCAGCCGGGACAGCAAAGTCCACAACTGGGCAAGTTCTCTTTTATTTTTGTTGATTATTATAAAGTCCAGTCGTAGGTGATCCATTTGTATGTCAAAATCCCAGAAGAGTTTGTGCGTCTAATTCTCCTGGAGAGATTCTGGCTTGTACATATTCTATTAGTTCGTATGGTCAATTATTATTATTATTATTATTATTATTATTATTATTATTATTATTCCTTTAGATTTTTTCACATCAGCTTTATCTGATGGTCTTTCCCTGGAGTTTGAGTGACAGCAAGTCTCCTCAAGTCTCCAGGACTCTTCTCACTATTCTGGCCTATCTCAATAATGCTGTCGTTTGGATGGACTCCACTCGTCCACCAACTTCCAAGTCCTCCAGTCCCGTTGATAATCTTTTAGTTACTGTACCAAAATCACCAATCACAATTGGTATAATAATCACCTTCATGTTTTTTTTCAATTCTCTTGCAAGGTCGCGATACTTATCCTTCTTTTCACATTCTTTCAGTTTTATTCTGTGGTCAGCTGAGACAGCGAAGTCGACAATATTGTAAATTCCCTTTTTTTTTGTTGTTGATTATTATAAGGTCTGGTCTTCAGGACGAGATTAGGTGATCCGTGTGTATGTCAAAGTCCCATAGGAGTTTGTGTGTATCATTTTCTAGGACAGATGCTCGGTTGTACACATACCCTTTTTTCGTAAGGTCAAATTTAAATTTCTTGCACATCTCCCATTGGATCACCTTCCCCACCCAGTCGTGTCTAGTCTTATACTCCTTCTGTGCTAATTTGCTACATTCGCTTATTATGTGATTGATGGTTTCATCTCTGTCACCGCATAGCCTACATTTGCTATTTTGTTGAGTCTTATCTATTCTCGCTTTGATTTGATTGGTTCTTACGGCGTGGTTTTGTGCTGCTATTAGGAGAGATTCTGTTTCTCTCTTAAAGTTTCCTTTTCTTAGCCACGTCCAGGTTTTATTATTATGATTATTAAAGAACCTAATTTCAATAAATGTAAATACAAAATTTGACCAGTTCTCCATTGAAGCGTTTAGTAGACAAATCGTTTACAATCCCACACAAACATCGACAATGCTGTAGTTTGAATGGCTTCCACTCGTCCTCATATTTTCAAGTCCTTTCTGTACCAATCCTTTGGTGATTGTATTAGGTCCAGGTTTTCTGGTGTGAGATGGTGTTTATTAGTCGTTTAAAACGCCCATAGCGCTGTTATTAGTCATTTAAAACGTATTATTATTATTAAAAAGAATCATTAATGTTAGGTAAGAATACTTAAAGCTATTTAGCTGTATGGTAATTATCTGTATTAAAAATTGTTAATTAAAACTATAATTCTTTTTAAGGATCATATGACTAGTTATTTGAAACCATATAATTATATGCAAATTATTGAAGTTAAATAAAAATACTTAAAACAATATAATAAAGTTTCCTTAACCAAATTATTGAAGTTAGATAAAAATACTTAAAACCATATCTTAAAGTTTCCTTAACCAAACCAAATCAAATCCTATATATTTGATATTTATGTTTAAAGAGAATTTGACATTAAATAATCTACAATGGTTGATATGCCATAAAACACAACCCAACGAAATCACATATATTAAATATATATATTTATAAAGAGGATTTGGCATTAAATAACCTACAATGGTTGATATGCCATAAAACCCAACCCAACTAGATTATATATATATATATATATATGTAATATATGTATAAAGAAGATTTGGCATAAAATAACCAGCCATGACTGATATGCCATAAAACCCAACCCAACTAGATTATATATATATATATGTATATATATATATAATATGTATAAAGAAGATTTGGCATTAAATAAATTACAATAGTTGATATGCCATAAAACCCAAGCCAATCAGATCTTATATATACAATCTATATGTATAAAAACGATTTAGCATTAAATAACTTACAATGATTGATATGCCCTGAAAAAACAAACCAAGTCCTATATATGTAATATATTTTATATATATGTATAAAGAGGATTATGAATTTAATAACATATAGTGGTTCCTATTCCATAAAAAACAAACCAAATCATTTACGAATCCAAATTTTATTTGCCCAGTCGGCTGGGGCAGTAGAATACACCGACCCTCAGTTGAGTGCCCTAGATATGACACAAAACAATCTGATGGTGAGGTTCCAGTGATGCTGGTGCTTTGGGGAATGCGGAGTACCCCTTCATTACCATTGCTCCCAGGTCCACTCTGGCCCGGAATGGCAGCACCTGATAGGGCTCTATCTATGGCTTAAATAGAACTAAGAGCATACTAACGCTAAACTGAATTGTTTGACTAAACTGAATACCTGGAAATAGAAATGTTTTTGACTATTAAACCTTACTTACATTTAAAATGCGTACTGATGCTAAACTGAATTATTTAAAATGGAACTGTTTTTGACATTAAAACTGTACTTACACTAAACTGAATTATCTAATATAGAACTGCTTCGACATTTAACTGTGAGTAAACAAAATATGTACTTATTCTAAACTGAATTAGAACTGCTTAACTAAACAGAATAGCTTGAAATAGAAATGTTTTTCCCATTTAAACTGTACTTACATTAAAACTGGGTACATATGCTAAACTGAATTGTTTGAAATAGAACTATTTTCATGAAAATGGTTTTAGTGTTAAATAACCTACAAAGGTTAATATGCCATAAAACCAAACCAAACTAATTATGTTGTATCAAGAATTTTTTAAAGATTTAATATTAATAGTGATACACAGCAATGCTTGGAACCATTTAACTATGTTGACTAAAAAGAATAGTTTGAAATCATATTGTGTTTTGATATTTAAACTGCGTACTCATGCTAAACTGAATTATTTGAAATAGAACTATTTTTATAAAAATGGTTTTAGCGTTAAATAACCTACAAAGGTTGATATGCCATAAAACCTAAACAACCAACCGACCAACCAAATTTTATAGATTTGATATATATGTATAAAAAGAATTCGGCATTAAATAACCTACAATGGTTGATATGCCATAAAACACAATCAAACCATTTCTTTTTTGTCATAATCACCAGAAACCGATCAAAACTCGTGGGGAGATTGGATTTTGTAATGCAACCAATCTATGAGATAAAAAATTGAATTCACCCCCCCACTACTCGCTAACTTGCCCAGATGGTGAGATAGAATTAGAAGCTGGAGTCTCTAAGGTAGACTTCCAACAACTCCTACTCCTACTGAGTTGTGTAGCCCCTTGTCTAGTAAAAAGGGGAAACCTGCAGCATGGGTAACTACCGTTCTGCTGTACAATCGTGTGTACAATCAGCCAGTGCTGAGATCTAGGTTTATATCTATTGTCTTACGAGACTGCTAATTGCTGTGAACCAAGGAATACATGTGAATGCAGAAAAGTTTTGGGCAAAACTAAGAAAGAAATGACCAACATTCATGAAACATGTAGGTGGTGCCCGTGGTTTTAAGGGTTATCATCGTAGGAAATGGACGCGGTGACACGAGTTCAAATCCTGGACGAGGTTGATTGCATCTCACATAGCACTAATACCCTTAGTAAAGCTCTGAATCCAATTATTCTCTCTCCATCTATGAGTAAATACTAGGGCAGACAAGGTTCTCAAGCCTTGGTTAGGCAACCAGTCTAGACGAATGAAAACTCTGAATTCAAACCTCTTAAGCTCTGCTTAAAAATTGACCTTGTGTCACATCCTGCTCATACGGAGGGTTTGGTACATACATATGGCAACAGTCTAGGAGAAGTAATACTCTGAATTCAAACCTCTTAAACTCTGCTTAAAAATTGACCCTGTGTCACGTCATGCCCGTGTTGAGGGGTTGGGTAAATACATACATGCTATTTCACATATTTACCCGGCAGTTAGACACAGTTGGTAAATTATTTTTATGGAGGCGCAGGTGATGTTATGGTAATCGTTGTAGGGAATGGACAGGGAACACTGGGTTCAAATTCTAGGGATAAAACGGACTAGAATGAGAGCAAAAAGAAAAAAGGAAAGAAAATAACGGAAGAAGAAGAAGAAGAAGAAGAAGAAGAAGAAGAAGAAGAAGAAGAAGAAGAAGAAGAAGAAATAAAATATAAAGGAAGGGAGAGAGAAAGGAAAGAGAAGAGAGGGAAGAGGAGGAAAGAAAAAGAATAGAAGGATAGAGAATAGAAGAAAAAGGGAAGAAAAAGGATGTAGAACAAACGGACTTATTATAAGTAGATGACTAAATAAGAATAATGTTACCCTATCATGTGAGGGGTATTTAAAAGCATTCGGTAGAAACAAGAAAGAACTAGACTTTAACTTCAAATTTTTATTAAATTCTTTAGAAAGGCTTAAGAAACCTGAATAACTCTTAGCCTGCCATGATACTATTTACCAACCCCTCCGCTCGGGCAGGATATGACACAAGGTCAATTTTTAAGCGGAGTTTAACAGGTTTGAATTTAGAGTTTTCCTTCTCCTAGACTAGTTGCCTCACCAAGGCCGAAGAACCTAGTCTGTCCTACTATTTACCCATAGCTGGAGGGAGAATAATTGGATTCATACCTTTCCCAAGGGTATTAGTGCTATGTGAAATGCAATCAGTCTCGTCCAGGATTTGAACTCGTATCGCCGTGTCCATTTCCTACGACGATAACGACTACACCACGGGCACCTCCAAAGAAGCCTGCCATGATAAACAGAAAGATATATATGTAGAAAATATTTTAAAAGTCAAAGCTAAGTCCGTCTTGATTTGGTTGAGGACTTTTCAGTACTCTTTGTACTATTCAATTGGTACGAATGCTTATCGAGAAATTGTAACCCAAAATATGACACGAAATTGAATCAGGTAAAAGGTCTCTATTTCTAAAAATTGCAGAGGAACAACTCGGTTTTTGCCATATTCAAAGGTTAAATCTGTCCTGATGAGGATGTACATGTTAGAGTCCCATTTGTGGGTCAAATAGTTCTAATGAAATAATGTTTAAAAAGAATATGAACAATTTAAATATATGGCACTTAAAACATTGATATTGCTACTAAGTATGAAGTGATTCCCTTTGTAAAATGTGTAAATGAACAATACCATATTGGATCTAAAACATTGAAATTGGAACTTTAGCTTTGTCAAATCACCGTAAGCTATATTTGTAATATAGCCATTATACGAAGACGTAAAAAATATACGGATACGTAAAATGTTCATATGCATAGGAATCCGAAAACACTGACAACTTTTTTGTTCAGGTACGAGACGTTTTTCAACTTTTTCGACTTTTAGTTTTTCGACATGAGGAGAGAGAGACACACATTTTTTACTATGCTGACTGTTTCTACATCGTTCTTCAGTCAACTCCCCAGCTGAGCTCTCGTCCCAGATTCAGAATCTCAACTCACTGACCTAACAAACGCGCGGCGCATCCCGTAGACCGCAACTCGACTGGCCTCGCCCAGGTCCGAATCTCAACTAACTGCATTTTTTCAAAAATCACCAAAATTCCCAGCCCATCACTTCCGGGCATGACGTCATTCACACCCCAGTCACATTTTCTATCTGGGGTTTTTATTATGACATTTGTGATTGTCATATCCTCCACGCGCGAGCGTGAACGACACTCAATGTGTGCAAATGCACGTACACTAAGCCGAATAGTTCTAAGCCTAACTAAACCGAATGATAAGTTATAACCAACGAAAAATGATAATATAAAAAATCATTTCGCAATTATATAACATATTAACATAATGACTCTTAACAAATTCGTATCGAAACAAAATATATACTGTTTACCTGTTTAAAATGAATGTGAGCTATACTAACATATTGTCTCTTAAAACATTGATATCTAAACATAGAAAGTACTGTTTCCCTATTTAAAATGACTATGGAATACATAAATATAGTTGGTGACCGTTGTCGAGGGTGACCAGAAGGCTCCTTTTTCAATAGCTACAACACCAAAGTGTAAGGGAAGGGCGCTACTCCTTTTCCTAGATTCATCCACTTTACACTTGATACGTACCTGATAATGCTGAGTGTTAAGCAACGAATATCATTTTTTGAGTCTTTGGTATGACTCTATTTGGGATTGAACTCCGATCTACCGGTCCAATGGCAAACACTTTACCTACTAGGTCAATTGATTTCGCAATTATGTAGTGCTTACCTGCTTAATACATGTGTTAATATATTGACTTTTAAAGCATTTATTTTGCAACTAAGTATGTGATATTTGATAATACTATTACTACTATGTGTTAATTCCGCTAACATATTGACTTTTGAAATGTTGATTATGCAACCTAGTATGAAGTATTTACCTGTTCAAAATTATTGTGAAGATTTATATTCTGTATTATATATAAATACACTGATACCATACTTGTTAAACAGACTGAGACATGCCATAAACCAACAAGGGTTGATATGCCATAAAATCAACCAACCAACAAACCCTGTAATTGATATAAGTGTGCATTTGTAGCTTAACTAAAAAAATAAAAACGCTTTCAGGACAATTTTTTATGAAATTCCTTGTAAATCTTAGCTCTGATGCAACAGAAATTTATGCAAATATACCTTTGATTCTTCAAGGAAGGTTAAGGGTCATGAGTTACCAATTCTTTATAAGACATAGGTTGTAATCAACATCACTGCTCGATTTCCGTTTTAGTTGTATCAGATTCTCTATTTACAAGCTGATGCACGCGCCAACATTATTTCAAGGCTTATGATCTAAGTCTCCCTACTATTTACCCATTACTGGAGGGAGGATATTTGGATTAATGCCTTTCCCTTGGGAAAGGTATTCATCACTATGGGAAATGCAAACATCCTCTTTCAGGGTTGAACACAGTTCCTGAGTCCAACGATAATCATTATACCACAAGTGGCTTATATAAATAAATATATATATATATATATATATATATATATATATATATATATATATATATATGCATGTGTGTGTGCGTGTGTGTGTGTGTGTGTTTACATATTTGCATAATACATACACATGCGTATGTATATACAATAACCAATAAACTACGAGCACCTTATATATATATATATATATATATATATATATATATGGCCCTTGTAGTGTAATGGTTACACTGTGTTCATTAAGAAATGAACGCAGTGACCAGAGTTTAATTCCTGGATAATTCTGCATTTCTCATAGAACTAATATGCTTGTGAAAAGTTTGCACCCAATTATTCTCCCTCCAGCAGACAGGGCTCTTTAACCGTGGTTAAATATTGATTTCAAACCTGCTAAATGTCACTTTAAAAATTAACCTTTAGTCGTAAGAAGCAATGCTATATATATATATATATATATATATATATATATATATATGTACTTACCCCTCCGTTCGGGCAGGATATGACACAAGGTCAATTTTTAAACTGAGTTTAACAGGTTTGAATTCATAGTTTTCCTTCTACAAGACTAGTCGCCTCCCCAAGGCTGAAGAACCTAGTCTTCGCATCTATTTACCCATAGCTGGAGGGAGAATAAATTGGATTCATATCTTTCCCAATTAAATTCATATCTTTCCCAATTAAATTGGATTCATATCTTTTGCAATGGGAAATGCAATCAGTCTCGTCCAGGATTTGAACTCGATTTGAATATATATACATATATATATAAGTCCCTAGAATCTACGTGGCTTTCCTTAGTCTGGCACAATAGCTACATGTTAATTTGCACCATCAGATGTTTCTAAGGGATGACCCATTTAAATACTGAACGCGTTCAACCCTAATTAATTTCCGTAATCCGGCAGGAATAAGTGTTTTAATCATGACAAGACTGCAAGTTCACGAGTACACTAGTTATTGCTATAAGTTCGATTGTTCCAAAAGCAACTTTCACTTTCACTTTCATTTTCGCTTTTGGTAGAGAAGTTAACGTTTAAAGATGACAGTCGTGTTCTATATATGACTACTGCATTTAACAGCATCGATCCCTTAGTAGCTGGACCGAGCTGAAAGTAGTGAGGAGTGCAACAGTAGTTCAACACTGTGTTATTGTAAACCGGACTAAGAAATGAAACCAGGAGACGGGAGCGATGGCACGATATACGTAAAAAGACAAAGAGTCGGAGAGGGAGGAGGGAACGTAATAGCTATCAGTGAGTAAGAGGAAGGAAGATTTTGAGGGGGATGTGGAAAGTAAAAAGTACTGAGGGAGGAGGGATTAATGCGCTGTGAACTCTGAAAGGGAGGCAGAGAGGGGAGAGGATTTAGAAAGAAAACGAGAAAGGAACCAACAAACAAATGTATATAGAGAGTATGGTCAGTATCAACTCGTCGTGGTGCAGTGGTTAGCTAATGGATATTGAGCTTGTTGGCCGTTACTAGTGACTTCGTGTCTTACTGGGTGCCTATTATTCTAGCCTTGTGCCAAACAAAGCACAGTTAAGAGCAAAAAATTCACAATGTCGATGTTTCTTTCTTTTATCTTCCCCACACCTTGTAATGGGAAATGGTAAACGATTTTGTCTAACACACTATCACTAATGGGTCCGATCTTCACTAGGTAGCAAAAATTCTATTTAAACCACGTTTATCAAATAAGCTGGAACATTAATAAGGTATTATCATAATGAGTGTTGCATTTACTGAATAAAGCAGAAATGTAAAATGTATCAATGATTATGGGACAGAGGTCGTCGAAGGTTTTTATGTCATGGAACGAACAAAATCTATTTTCTTGATTCAAATTATATCTTTTTGCCCAATATCTCTGCTATAAAAAGGAACTATATGAGTGTGTGTGTGTGTGTGTGTGTGTGTGTGTGTGTGTGTGTGTGTGTGTGTGTGTGTGAGTATGAGCGAGAGAGAGAGAGAGAAAGAGAGAGAAGGTGGGGAGAGAGTATTTGTTTTGTAAACGTGAAAACCGCTCAATCGAATTTAGGTCTGACTTCTGGCCGTGTTCTGGGTCAAAAAATAATACCTCTCTGAAAATTCGATTTCAACCCTAAAAATGTGATACGAACTCTCAAAAGATTTAAGGGTGATAAAATGTTCCTTGATTGACTAGACTGTCATATTTAAAATCAGGGGAGATTATTACGATTTTATAGAGTCAGTTTTCTTTTATTTATCTGAACATTTTTATTTTTAAATTTCCTTCGACACATGATTTAAAAAATCCCTTAGCTTAAATGAATTTTAATTTGATTGGTCTCCGTTCTTTACACCATTATTCAGGAAAAAATGTTGAAGATTCTTATAAGGGTATTCTTTGAAGAAGCGACATAAAAGAATTTATACAATTTAACGTTAAACGCAAAGAAAAGTATCAAAGGCATTTGAAAAACTATTGTAGTTTATCTTCTTTTTCTTTGTTTAATGGCATATTAACCTTCTTGGGTTAAGTAAGGCCAAACCAACCTCAATGAAGAACAATAGTGGGACTATAAGGCCGGTAGCAGGGGAGATAACCGAGTTAATATTTTTTAGTCCAAAAGTATGAGTGTAATTAGAGTTCGAGCTCGCTTACTACGATTTTATAGTTCAGCACGTTAGCTGCAATGCCATGAGGATTTCCATTGTAGCTCTCAATAATCTAAATGACTCACAATATATATATATATATATATTTCTTTTTTTTTTTTTTCATCATACAACGTGTGGAAGCACGTGCGATACCCTAGCCTCATCAGCCGCCATCCAGGGTGATAACACAGTTTCGGTAGCTCAAGGCGGTACTGCCACTCCTGGCGCTACCGAGCAGCTTTTGCCACCGGCTAGGGTATTTAAAAAAAATCTATGTATACATAAGATCAACTAAAAGCGGACATTACATTAGACGTTCGTTCATCTTCATTTTGGTGCAGTTTGTGATTTAAAAAGGCGTTTACTTACGGCCGTTAGATGTCATAGCAACCGTTTCTTGATTTTGCGTAATTACACGAGAATGGTGGTTACACGTGTATAACATTCGTGTTGAAATCCTTTCTATATCCGTTATCTTTTCGATTCGTTTTCTTTCATTTATGCGTTTCTGCCCAAAAGCACTCGAGACAAACGTTATATATAATTCCGCTAAAAGATTTTATTTGTTGATCAATGGGCCCTCAAGATGGGTGGTGAGTAAAAAGAAAGCTCCTGGTCTAAGTTAGTCCAGGTAGCTATCTGATTACCCTTAGGCCACTAAATTCTTGGCTTGCAAAAAATGTCTCCAGGACGCTAATGGTCAGCAATGGGCTTGTGAATACTGTGGGGGTAAACCTGACTCATAGGCCCATCAATCGATTTACATTCTCCGATTATATATATATATATATATATATATATAGGAGGTGCCCGTGGTGTAATGGTTATCGTCGTAGGAAATGGACACAGCAGCACGAGTTCAAATCCTAGACGATACCGATTGCATTTCACATAGCACTAATATCCTTGGGAAAGGTATGAATCCAATTATTCTCCCTCCAGCTATGGGTTCTTCAGCCTTGGTGAGGCAACTAGTCTAGGAGAAGGAAAACTCTGAATTCAAACCTGTTAAACACCGCTTAAAAATTGACCTTGTGTCATATCTTGCCCGAGCGGAGGGGTTAGGTAAATAATAAGAATGTATATATATATATATATATATATATTAGCGTTTTTCTATCAATATGATTAACCGACTGGCAAGAAAGCTATATAACCAGCTTAATAAATCTGCTTTTATCTATCTATCTATCTATCTATCTCTCTGTCTGTCTGTCTGTCATAAAAGGTTGGCACTAAGAAGCCCAAGTGAAAAGCATTGACGGAAATATCTTTGCAAATGGCTCTGAACTACAGGCTTGTTGGAGAAAGTCCAGAATAGTCATTCAGGAGATAGTACCTACCCCACCAAACTACGCCAGTCCTTCTTCAAAACCCCGTCGCTACGATGGGGTTTTGAAGATGGAACGGCGTTGTTAAACAAAATCAAAACTGGAGGCCCCAAGAGGAGAAAAATCTGCCAAGATAGTACTCCGTAGAAATGCCTCAAAAAGTGACTATATATATATATATATATATATATATATATATATATATATATATATATTGCTGGAAATGTGTTGGATTAATGGTTATCGTTGAGGATATTGGAATCAACGAGCAGAGTTCAAGTTCCAATTAAGGCTATATTGAGGTACCCGTGGTGTAATGATTATCGTCGCAGGATATGGACACGGCGACACGAGTTCAAATCCTGGACCTGACTGATTGAATTTCACATAGCACTAATACCCTTGGGAAAGGTATGAATCCAAATATTCTCCCTCCAGCTATGGGTAAATAGTAGGGCAGATAAGGTTCTTCAGTCTTGGTGAGGCAACTAGTCTAGGAGAAGGAAAACTCTGAATTCAAAACCTGTTAAACTCCGCTTAGAAAATGACCTTGTGTCATATCTTGCCCGAGCGGAGGGGTTGGGTAAATATGATTAAGGCTGTTGGCATTACCATTTAGGTTAATGCTTCGAGTAAAGGCATAATTCTACTTCCTTTCAATTATAGAGAAAACTGGGGTTTTTAGCCTTGGTGGGGAAGCCAGTCTTCGAGAAAAAAACTCTGTACTTAATCTTCCTGTTAGCACACCAGGAATCAACAGTCCATCGTAGGATTCATTATTCTGAATAGATATTCGAATAAGGATTCCTTATCTAAAAGTTATGCCCCTATTCCATACATAGAAGGAACAACAGATTATTAAAAAGAAGGAACAATATATTATTAAAAATAAGTTCATTCTTAAATCAAACTCTGACTGCTTTTATATAGAGGAGTAACCCCCCCATGAGTGTCCTGGATATGACACTAAACAACCTGATAGTGAGGTTCCAGTGATGCTGGAGCTTTGGGGAATGCGGAGTACCCCTTCATTGCCATTGCTCCCAAGTCCACTCTGGCCCGGAATGGTAGCACCTGATAGGGCCATAATATCGGTTGAATAGAACTAACTGCATACTTATGCTAAACTTAATTGTTTCCATAAGAACTGTTTGAATAAACTGAATAGCTTGAAACAGAAATGTTTTTGACAATCAAATTGTGTACTTACATTTAATCTCCGTGCTTATCCTAAACTGAATTGTTTGAAATGGAACTATTTTTGACATTGAAATAGTACTTACACTAAGCGGACTTACACTGAATTGTTTAATATAGAACCTCTGTGCTTATACTAAACTGAATTAGCTGAATTAGAACTGTTTGAATAAATTGAATAGCTTAAAATAGAACTATTTTTGACAATCGAACTGTGTACTCATGGTAAACTGAATTGTTTGAAATAGAATAGATTATTTGTATAAAAATGGATTTGGCGTTAAATAACCTAGAAAGGTTGATATGCCATAAAACCCAACCAACCAAGTAATCCATCTCAGAAAAAAATCAACTACTGATATACTGATATGTTTTCAATGAAATGCTTTGAATGAAGATACTTATAAAGTTGAATAAATTTGTACCAATTATTAAAAGAGATATTGCGAGAGGGACATGTGTAAGACAATTATCTGGGGCTGATATCTGTTTGTATTGGCGTCGGTGAAACTGCTTGTCTGTCCGCTGCCAACCTTGGGAGTCGTCAGCACGAAAAAAATTCTTTTTGACGATACAATTATTGATTCTTATTTCGATTAGTAAGACCAATGATTTATTGTAAAAAATGAGAAAAATAAAAGACACACACACACACATATATATAGTCAACTAAAGACCAATTAAGATAATGGTCCGGATGACCGGGGTTCAATCCCAGATCAAGTCATAACAAATACTCAAAAAGATACTTGATTCATCCTTGCTTAACACTTAGCATTGTAAGGTATGGGTCAAGGGTAAGTGGAGCAATCCAGGTTAACGAATAGTGCCCTTTCCTACATCTTGGTATAATAGCCACTGAAAAGGTCAACTAGCTATGTATATATATATATATATATATATATATACATTATGGTCAACGAACTATATATATATATATATATATACACGTAATGGGGAAAAAAATAAACAATAAACATAACGGAACCAAAATTTTATTATTGCCAACAATTTTGACGAAACTGCAATGGCTGTGACGCTCGTAAGAAATGGTCATTTTCTTTAATTAATGCTGTCAAACTTCCCTTAGTTTTAATAAAAATTTATTTACAAAGGAGTGATCAAAAATTAGGATATCAAATCAAGAAAAGAAAATTCGAAGAAATTTCCTATATTTTAGTATTTCTGAGAAATTTCTTTTTAAGAAAATTAATGAGGAATTGCCGGCTAGCACAAACGCGTCAATGCAAAGCTCTTTTTTATGAATTGAGCTCTCCAGTAGCCGATAAGCGTATATGTAAGAAAATATATATACGTAAAATTCCTTCGCTTACGTTGAGAGGGACGATAGCTTCAGAGTAAGTTATCCGAATGACGAAAAGTCAACTGATTTCAATTCTAGCTTAAAGTATCTCGCGTGTATTGGCACACTGATAAGTTGTGATACAAAGAAACAGTCTGTGGATTCATTAACCTCTTGGTATAAAATAACCCGAGATGTAGTTAAAATCTATCAATCGACATAAAATAACTATCTTAAATTTATATAAATCATAATCTTATATAAATGTTAAACTGACATCGACAAAAAAGTTTTGTTTCTTTGTTAAATGGCGTATTAACCTTTGTACAAAAAAAAATTAGTTAACACCGAAAAACCAACCAACCAACCCTATACTGTTGCAATTTTCTCACAGATTCCAGACATTGACAATTGAAATACAGTTAGAATTAATGTGTGGTATTGCTGGTGGCTGACCGATGACTACATTTGCGGAGTGTGGGGGTGTAAGCGTAGCTATAGCGTGACAGTAATGGACGTGCTCATCATCGCACCCACTTCTCCGGTAGATTTAAAAATCTTTTTTTTTTTCCGAGCTGAATCAGTTAGATAGCAGTGTATGTTATTATTCGAAGAGTTTGTGACTCTTTGATCTACCGTATAGCCAGGAAGAATTTATGTTGTTCGGCTCTTGTACGAACCGATATTTTGGCTGAAATTTGGTTTTCGGGGTTAATCGGCGGCGAAGAGCAACATCGTAATTTTGTGGCAACCAGCAGCTACCACTCTGCACTCTAGGGTCGGTCGACCGCCGGTAAATCCAGTTGACAGTTTTATTGCAAGAATTTGCAATAATACAAAGCAATGAAAGGCGACAGTGAATAGAATAGCGAGGGTCCAAGATTCCATTCACTCCCGCCTTTGTTTCAAATAGCTTTAAAGTACTAATTTTTAACATAATGATTTTTAACGTAATTATTTTTATCGATTTAGTTCTTCAATAAAATAACGTGCACTAAAAAACCTCTTGAAAGTGGTTTCAGCTCCTGGACTATAATGATTAATGAATGATTGATAGATTCATTGATCGATTTTAATGGCATGTCAACGTGTCACGGGTTATTTTGTGCCAAGAGGTCAGGGAATTGCATTTTTTGTACATTTATATTTATATATTAATTAAGTAATTTTAAAGCGTTTTTCTTACATTTTTGACGTCCTATTTAGTCAACAAGCTATATACATATATATATATATATATATAGGTACGTTATGCTGAGGTCAATCAAACAATTTTGTAGAGTTAAGTACGAGTATTATTGAATCATCATCATGTCGTGCCGCTAGCACGGATATCCCTGACTCTCTCTCGCCACCTTTCCTTATTATTCATCGCCTCTGGCAGGTCTTCAGGGCTACATCTCGTATCCTCACACAGCTGCTGTATGTATGTTCGTGCTGGTCGTCCTGCTTTTGTTTGGCCATATGTAGGGGTCCATAGGAGTACATCACTTATGAGCTCGTCCTTGCTTATCCAGCAGTGGTAATTTACTAAGCTTTTTGCTTAGATGTGGCACAAGGCCATATGAAAGGGGCACCCAATGAGACTCGAACTCACTCGTGTAGGTTTGCTAGTCGAGCTTGCTAACCATTACACCACCAGAGGCGCCTCTGCTTATCCAGCAGTGTCCTGCATATCTGGTTCGTCTAGCTTGGATAGTTTTCCTGATGGGAGGCAGGTGGCCGTATAGTTGGTGCCTTGTTGGGTGTTGCTGCCAGGACTTGTTCAATATTTCTCGTAACATTATTGTGTAGTTATTGAATAAATAAGGTTAAATGTTGTATCAGAACTTGGTAATAGGCAAGTTTTTACAGTCGCCAATTATTCAAGGAAACCAATAGTGATGGGGTCTTTTCATGTCCCAAAAAACTGTCAGAATGACCTTCTTTACTGACCATTACTTCCGAAATGGAAATAATTGGCACATAGTTTTACGGTTTCAAGTACTAAATCATAAAATTATGTTGTAAGGTCAGATGGTTGGGGCTGCAGAATATACCGACTACTTCTCTGCAGAGGGGTAAGACTCCCCCATCGACTGCTGCTTGGAAAAAACTGCGTTTCATTTTATCGGTCAGGTCTGACTTCAATATGACCGATAAGCTATCGATAGCTGCCCATGCCTTTGCTAGTCGCTTGTTGATGTCTGTCTCAGTTGATATCAAGTATTCCTACCAAATAATCTTTTCTACAGTCGTGTGTTCTCAAGTATTCCTATATAATTCAAATAATTATTTAATTCACTTAATTACTTTTAATTCACTTAATTACTTTTATTCACACAGTTATATGGTTTCAAATAACAAATTATAATTCTTTGTAAACATAATCTTAATGCAAATAATTCACAACTCGTGTCGGGTTATTTCATGCATAAAGGTTAGGGAATCGTGTGCATTATACGTACATATATATATATATATATATATATATATATATATATATATATACATCTTTTTTTCTGTGTCTGGTTATTTCTTAAAAGATTTGGAGGTGGGCACATGATCTGATCGAATGCAAATATTTTAAAATAATTTAAATAATTTAAAATAATTTAAATAATCTAAAAGATCTATTTGACACAGAGATTATACCCTAACACGTACTACAACTCCGGGCAAGAGGCGACCTTCGGAGAAAAGACAATGAACCGATACTCCACACTACACAGATCTCCAGAATCGGAGCCTCACCATCAAATTCCGTTTAGTTGTATAATCAGGATACCCCTTTTTTGTTGGGGAGGTCTTATCCTTCTCCACGAAATACAGTCAGTGTCATCTAACTTTCGCTGACAAGGCAGTATGACTAAGGAATAGGATCCTTACGGGGTTACGTTCGACTAAAATTAAGCCAGCTTTAATGAAAGAACCTTTCAGATCGCGTTTGCATTTCTTTTTGCACATGTCTTCACATTATGGGCATCGTTTTAATTTCTAATGTCTTCCTGGCGGGATCTTTTCCCGCCCAGCGTTCATAGGCTGACGCCATCTTTTTTTTTTTCTTCTTAGATCAAACCCAGTTTCTTTCGAAAGTTTCTAGTTTCCTGTGTCAAATATTCATTTTCGCCCACACACCGCAGCTGACTGTTCCCTGAACTGCCGCGATTGTTTACACATTTTTCTTTCAATTGAAGTCAATTTATTCGTAATGAAAATCGATAAATACTAAATTGGAAAGGAAATGAAAAAAAATGATAGCCGAATGAGACAGAGAGATAGAGAGATAGAGAGAGAGGGAGAGGGAGAAAGAGTGAATAGACAGTGAAGAAACGATGCGAGCAGACAGAGAAAGACAGTGAAAGATAGAGAGAGAGAAGAAAGTTTGTTTGTTTTTTTTTCAAGAAAAAGAAAGATTTCATTTTTCTTAACCATGTCAAGGTCTAGAAGCTTCGAGTCAAAACAAGCTTCTGTTCAATTCCAGCGATACCAAACCTTTCTCATCGAATCAGCAAACGACTTAAATTAAAACGTACATTACAAAACTATATCTTCCCATTCTTTTCTTTTTTTGTTTACTCATCAAGAAATTTCACGGTTTAATTAGAAACCTCAACCAAGTCCTGAAGATCAATATATCTAAAATATCATAGCTTAACGGTTATTTTCAGGGGAAATGGTGGTGACAACTCGAGTTCAAACTCTGGACGAGACTGTTTCCGTTTCGCTTTGCGCTAATACACTCGAGAAAGGCATGAATATTTCTCTTGTGTCCCCTCCAGCTACAAGTAATGAGGAAAGGAAATTGGGCTATTTAGCCGTGGTAAGACAACCACTCCAAAAGAAGGAAACCTCTGGATTCAACCCATAAATAGTTCTCTTAAAAATCGACCCCATGTCGCATCCTACTTCAGGCAGTAAGTATGCACACACACACACACACACACACAAACACACATTCATTCGTACACATGCAGACAGGCAGACAAGCACATGCACACACAGAGATATACACGCAAATGCACATGCAGACACACATACAGGAGGTGCCCGTGGTGTAATGGTTATCGTCATAGGAATTGGACACGGCGACACGAGTTCAAATCCTGGACGAGACTGATTGCATTTCACATAGCACTAATACCCTTGGGAAAGGTATGAATCCAATTATTCTCCCTCCAGCTATGGGTAAATAGTAGGGCAGACTAGGTTCTTCAGCCTTGGTGAGGCAACTAGTCTAGGAGAAGGAAAACTCTGAATTCAAACCTATTAAACTCCGCTTAAAAATCGACCTTGTGTCATATCCTGCCCGAGCGGAGGGGTTGGTAAATATGATACACACATACATACATTCACACACACACACACATGCTGACAGACGGGACTGACAGAGAAATACACATAATTTCTCATACAGACACACACACAATCACTCAAACATACATATACACATACATGAAAAGACTCAGAAATAAACACGTACATACACACACAGACACACACAATCACACACACATACATATACACAGATATATACAGGTACACAGAAACAAGTACCGTACACACACACACAGAGTCATACACGCAAATACACATACAGAGAGACAGACAGACACACACACACAGATATACACGTACATGCACATGCAGACAAACAATCAAACACATACACATACATAGATTATAATAGGGAATTAGAGATAAATATCGTATACAAACACATACACAGATATACACGACAAACACACACACACACACACACACACACACACATAGATATACACGCAAATACACATACAAACACACACACACACAATCACACACACATACATATACACAGATACATACAGAGGCACAGAAACAAGTATCATATAAACACAGAAATATACACACACACGCACATACAGACACACATACAATCACACACACACACACACACATATATATATACAGATACATACAGGGACACAGATATAAGTACCGTACACACGCACACACACACACACACAGATATACATGCAAATATGCATACACACACGTGATGATTGCAGCATCTCCACAGATGATTGCTGTCTCAAGTTTCAGAGTTTGAGACATCTATACATCATTGGATTTAAGTGATGCAAGCTTGTAGGACACTTCCACCACTCTCTAAGCTTTAAAAACTATGATCTAGTGACAAGCAGACGCAAGGTGACTGGTAGTTATTTCAGCTGCCGGTATTATATCGGAGTTTTCCTTCTCCTATATGAGTTACCTTCACTACGGTTAAGGAGCCCCGTCAGCCCCACCGAGGAGAGCCTCTCCCGCGCCAGATTCCGACCGGGTATTTTCTCGTTCTCGCAGTATGGTAACCCTCCAGAATACCAGAGGGAGGCTAACAGGTACTACACCTTGCCCAAGGGTGACCTGGAACTATGCAAGATAGGGGAATTCAACTCCCTGACGTATTATGGATACATGCATACACACAAAGATATACACGTACAAGTAAATACAGATACACACACATGATCACACACACATACATATACACAGATACATACAGTGACACGGAGACAAGTATCATACACACACAGAGATATACACGCAAATACGCATACAGACATACGCACATACAGACAAACACACACAATCACACACAGACATGCAGATACATATGTGGTGTCTTCAATAAGTTTCCAGAGGTTTTTTAAACAAGCATTTAAAATTGTCGTAGACTTTTGAAAATTCACTATGTTATTGCTATACATCTTATGAGATAACTGACGAATTTTTGTGATTTCATGTTCAAATGAACAGCTACGGCAACAATTGGAATAAACCCGACACCCTACTAAAGCCTGATTGTCACCGCTGGTGAATTTCAAAAATGCAATCTGAACGTGAGGACGCTTTAGAAGAACGATATTCAATAAAATTCTGTTTTAAACTTGGAAAAATGCCACAGAAACGTATGAAATGCTTCAGAGTGCTTTTGGAGCATCTTGCATAAATCAAGAATCAGTTTTTGAGTGGCATAAGAGATTCAAGGAAGGCAGAGAGTCTGTGAGGGATAATGAGAGGTGTGGGAGTAGTAAGGAAGTCAGAACACCAGAGTTGATTCACCAAAGGCTTAGGGTAGGGTTACTATGTTGAGGTTTTAAGTGAGTTCAGGAGAAGATTCCGTTGGAAGAGGCCAGCACTCTTCAAATCGGGTCAGTGGCATTTCCACCAGGACAATGCACCAGTCCACAACTCCATCCTTGTCACAGACTATTTGACCAAGCATGAATGATAGGGAGAAGTGGCTAGAGGGGGTCAGGGATATCCGTGCTAACGGCATCAAGACAGTTCCTCAGCCTTCCTTATAGTCCAGACCTTGCTCCTCGTGACTTCTGCTTATTCCCTAAACTCAGAGGCTGCCGTTATGAGACCACTAAGGAGATGAAAGAGGCTGTGACAAAGGTCATTGACACGCTCACACAAGAGGACTTCCATGGGGTCTTCCAGACGTTGTTGGAACGATACAAGTACATTGCAGCCGGAGGAGCTTACTTCGAAGGGGACTAAAGTTTCATGTGTGTACTATCAATAAAAGATCCCATAGGAAAAAAGTCTGGAAACTTATTGAAGGCACCTCGTATCACCAGCCTCTTCAATCCAACGTTTTATAGAGTTTTAAAAAGACGTACAAAGACATGGAGACAAGCATATACAATGAGACATTCAAATACAAATACACATACAGATATATATATATATATATATATAGTCTTGCGTCACATTCTGTACGTAGCAGAGAGGTTAACTAAATATGTACCCATCAACGATTCAATAATACACCCAAATTCGTCTTACGGTTTCACGCCAGATTATTGATACTTAGCCTTAATGAACCAACCCGGTATATACATGAGGGACCATTTAATATCAGCAACTACTTAAAAAAAAACTTAGACCAGTGAGGATAGACTTCATTACTCATAGCGATATTAGCAACGAAATGCGTATCAATAAGCAAATAATCTCGCCGTTTTTGACGGGTGTTGTGTGATTTAAAGAATAGATAAAATCTGATGGGTTAATTAGATGAAAAAGATTTCCCGCAAAAGAGAAGAATAAATGAGAATAGGCTTTACGAACGGGTGATACTTGACAATATGTCACGAGGAGAAGTGCCGGTCTGAACGTTCCGGGACTCACGTAGACATCACGTGATTGTCACAAATGAAGCTCATTTCTCATTTACTCTAATACAAGCCACTTTCTTGTTCTCAGCCACTTTAAACTCTCGGCCGAGTCAAGAACTCAACGAGGATCCTCGAGACTTGAGATTTAATCAGCAAAGAAGAGAGCGTCTTGTAATAATCACTTGCTGAAAGCGTTCAGCTTAATGTGGTTCAAAATCATTTTAAACTCAATTTCAAACTTTAACCCTTAGATGAAAGTCTAGAATGGATCGGAGAGGTAATGACAATTCTGAGAAGAGTCTACATTCCCCAGGGGCGACAGAAGGGGGATCCTCATAAGTAGATGTAGTTTTAATGTCAAACACAGCATTCACTTTTAGGTGGAGTCTTATCCATCCACATAAGATGTTATCAGTTTATCCTAAGCCTCGCCGATTGAATTAAAAGTGAAATTAAAATTAGTACATCCCAATATATATATATATATATCCTCTCCGAAAGATAGGATATATATATATATATATACCAACCTCTCCGCAGGATATGACACAAGGTCAGTTTTTAAAGTGGAGTTTAACAGCTTTGAATTCAGAGTTTTCCTTCTCCAAGACCGGTTGCTAGAACAAGGTTAAAAAAATTCAAACTGCCCAACTACTTTACCGATTGCTGAAAGGAGAATAGTTGAATTTATACCATCCTTAAGGATATTAGTGCTACTTGAAATGTAAACTCCACCGTCCAGGATTTGAACTCGAGTCGCCATCTCTCTCTCTCCCTTTCTCTCAATATATATATATATATATATATATATAAGGATGTCGATACTGAGTCAGCAGAGCCCAAATGAGTGAACCTGGGAGTAATACCAATGAAGGAGTACCCATGCAGCTGGGGCTACAGAATACTCTGACTACTTATCTATAGAGGGGTAAGACCCCCCCCCACCAATGAGTGTACTGGATATGACACTAAACAATTTGATGATGAGGCTCCAGTAATGCTGGAGCTTTGAGGGATGCAGAGTACTCCTTCATTGCCATCGCTCTCAGGTCTACTCAGGCCCGGAGTGGCAGCATCTGATAGGGTCCTATCTATGGGTCAAATAAAACTAAACTGTGTAATTACGCTTGACTGAATTGTTTGAAATTTACGGTTTTTACGTTCAACTGGATGAAAACAAAGGAATGATGTTCATTTGAATTGTTATTGGCACATAGCAATACTTGGAACCATTTAACTTTGTTGACATGCTAAACTGAATTGTTTTAAATAGAACTATTTTGACATTCAACTGTGTGTAAGCAAAAAACTGTATTTAAACCAATGACAAACTGTGTATAAACAGGACTGTACTAATGCTAAACTGAATTGTTCTGATTTAAGTGAAACCACGCGGCTAACGAAGGCATGAACAGCTATCGATAGGCTATCGGTCATATGGAAATCAGACCTGACCGATAAAATGATACGCAGTTTCTTCCAGGCAGCGGTCGTATCGATACTGCTGTATGGATGCACTACTTGGACGCTAACCAAACGTCAGGAAAAGAAGCTAGACGGCAATTATACAAGAATGTTGCGAGCAATATTGAACAAGTCTTGGCAACACCCCACAAGGCACCAACTATACAGCCAGCTGCCTCTCATCACGAAAACTATCCAAGTTAGACGAACCAGACATGCAGGTCACTGCTGGAGAAGCAAGGACGAGCTCATAAGTGATGTACTCCTATGGACCCCCACATATGGCCGGGTAAAAGCAGGACGAGCACCTCGAACATACATCCAGCAGCTATGTGAGGATACGGGATGTGGCCCTGAAGACCTGCCAGAGGCGATGAAAGATAGGGGGAAGTGGCGAGAGAGGGTCAGGGATATCCGTGCCTGCAGCACGACATGATGATTATAATGATTTAACTGTGTGCAAAAAAATAACGAGCTCAAGCATGTTTAAAAATGTTATCTTCGAAATGTGTTTAAAAATCATTTTTAATATATATGTATGAAAAAGATTTGGCATTAAATAACCTACGATGGTTGATATGCCATAAAACCAAACCAAACAAAAGTTGCAAGACTGGAGCCCCACCATCTGATGATTTTGTGTCATATCGGGACACCCTTCGCGGCGGGGTCTTACCCTTTAGCAGTGATTCAATCGGTGTATTCTACAGCTCTCATAGCATACAATAAATGGGATTCCTTGAAATTTGGGAATAAAATAACTCTGGACGGATCGACTTGCAGTTAAAACGTATCAATCAATTAACTTTTTACTAGAATAAGAAATCCCTGGACGAAAAATTTCTTAAAATACATCTTGTTGGTCACAGCAAAAATGTTTCTTGGTGACATATAAAAGGAGTGTCTTCTTTATTACAAGTTGGGCGATGGTTACCGACAATAGTTGCCCGAGATCAGCAACAAATTTATTTTAGGGTTCCTAAAAAGTGAGTGGGTGTTATTGAGACCAGCAACACTGTAAGGGTGTCTAGACTTTGGACATAGTAGATGAATAAGTTCGTTGTAACGTTGAATGGAAAATCGAAGTCTATATGCGCAGAATTCTGTAGATCTCACACATCACACAAGTTCACCCACTGAATAGATGAAGTCTGAAAAGTTATGGATGACAGGGGATTTGTTATATACTCATATGCATATACACATGCATGTACATGCAGAATAATTCACAACGACATGATAAAGGACGAGCGAAGACTTCTTTAATAAAATATGTACCACTCACTTTATTGTAAAGGGTCGAAAAGGGTTACTCAATGTTTGCGTGTGAGAGGGAGTTGGAGACCGAATATAACTGCAATACTTTGACCCCCACTCTGATGGCCGTCAACATTGTGTCTTTCCCGTTCTCCAGGGCTGCTCGACCAGAGGCCAAGAGGCCCACTCTCCTGGGTGCTGGCTTTCTTTACTGCATCTTATCAGCAACTTCTCTGGACCCTAACTCAATCGGGGGCCCTGAGCCCCTTCGGCCTGGTGTGGTTTTCCCTACCAGATCTCGTCTATAACTCCGTCCAATCTCTAACTGTCTGACTTCTGTCTTGACTGAGTTATATAATAGTTCAACACCCACTCAGTCGCCTATTCGATCTTTGGAATGGCATGTTTGATCGTCATCAAGCGGAAATAACTGTCATGCAGTTCACAGGTCACTCTCTTCCAGTGCATCAGTCTATGAGTGTACCATGGGATTTTCTTTACCTTGCCCCATTTCATCAGCCAAATCCCGCCTACGCGATTTCTTTCGATTATTGGCCATTGGGATATGACACTTCCTTCCGGTGCATCACTTTGGAATGGCATATTTTGGCCGGGTCGAGGGTCAAAATACAACAGATTAAGTAAACTGCCTGTAGACATAAGAAGTTTAATGGGAGCTGAGTTGGAGCGTATGTCGTAAGTAGGACTGTAGTAAAGCATAAAGCTATGTTCAATTTACTGTGCGTCTGACTTCCTTTTCTTTGATTAATGGCATACCAACCTTAGTGGTTTATTCAACGTCAAAGCCATCCTTGTTGAAGAACATTAGTGGTATTATTTAACCAATACCAAGGGGATGAGGAGGTTTACACCTTTACCGGACATTGGCATATTGTTAGAGTGTTCACCAATGACCCAGGAGACCTGGGTTCAATCCCAGGTCAAGTCATACCAAAGACTAAAAAAATGGTATTTGATTCCTCCTTGATGAACACTTAGCGTTATAAGGTACAGATCAATGGTAAAGTGGGTCAATCCCAGGAAAGGGGTAGAGTCCTCCCCAACACCTTGTTATAGTAGCTATCAAAAAGGGAGCCTTCAGGTCACCTTCCACTAGGGTTACCAACTTTACTTATTCCTTTACCAAGGGTATTTGGCCTAAAATGAATAGCATGGCCAGAGTTCGAACTTGTTTTCTTCGATGATACAGACTGAAAGTTTACTATTTTCTCTTGAACTATTAATCGAAAAAAGCCGAATCAATTGCATATATATATATATATATATATATATATATATATACTCCCCTAGTTCTCTAGCGAAGAAGTAATCGTGTTGCCATTAGCGCCTTTGCAAGTCTCTTCGTATTTGAATTGAGATCTCGGCGGCCGTTTGAACGGATGTATGTAAACAATACTAATTGTGATTCATAACCGTTTAAAAATGTACTTCGTAGCTAATTTCTCCTTGTAGCTAAATGGTTAGAAGCTCGGCTTGGTGTTTCAGGCAACCGGGTTTCGATCCAAGCTACGGGGAGATACTGTCTAGCCACACTGATGAGTTCTGATAGAACGAAACAGATCTGTCTGTGGATGACAATATATATATATATATATATATATATATATACGAAGATCATTAGATAAGTTTCCAGACTTTTTTCGTATAGGCACTTTTATTGATAGTACACACATGAAACTCTAGTTCCCTTCGAAGTATATATATATATATAATTTTTGTTGTAGGCCCAAAGAGAGAAAGAAATGTCTTAAAATGAGGAGGTCCAAGAAGTGATTTGTATTTTATTTTTTAGGATGTATTTACTTATTTTGTTCTTATATCACTTACACAGATACACTCAACTTATCAAATATCGGGTGTGTCCTCGTGGTGTAATGGTTAAAGCGATGGACTGCGGGATCGTAGTAAGCAAGTTCGTACTCCAGTCGCGCTATTACGTTCACTTTCGGGCAAATTCTCTGGGGAAAGGTATGAACCCCCTTATCCTCCCAGCTATGGGTTAAATAGTACCACTACTGTTCTTCTAGGAGAATGGTTTTGGTATTAAATAACCTACAAAGGTTGATATGACATTAAACAAAGAAACCAAACCAAACCTTATCTAATATCAAAAGCAAATGAGGACTACAGCCGACTAATGTAAATATTCTAAGAAAAAGAGAGGAGTGACCAACAAAATAACCCATAACCAACTGAAAACGAGAGAGTTCAAGTCTCACTGAGTACACCATTAACAAGTCCTTAGGCTGTAAATGTTCTCTGACTGGAAATAACAAACTGAAAAACAAAGATGCATGTAAGAACAAAAACAAACACATCCTAAAAAAGTACAAATCTCTTCGTGGACCTACTTATTTGAAAAACTATTTCTTTATCTCTTAGGACCTACAACGAATTTATATAGATATATATATGAGGTGGATACGATAAGTTTCCAGACTGTTTTCGTATGGGCACTTTTATTGATAGTACACGCATGAAACTCTAGTCCCCTTCGAAGGAAGCTCCTCCGGCTGCAATGCTCTTGTTGTACCGTTCCAACAACTTCTTGAAGGCTCCATGGAAGTCCTCTTGTCTGAGCATGTCGATGACCTTCGTCACAGCCTCTTTCATCTTCTCAATTGTCTCATAACGACAACCTCTTAGGGAATAACCAAAAGTCACTGGGAGCAAGGTCTTGACTATAGGGAGGCTGAGGAACTGTGTTGATGCCCATCTTGGTCAAATAGAGTGTGACAAGGATGGAGTTGTGGACTGGAGTTGTGGAAATGCCACTGACCCGGTTTGAAGAGTGCTGGCTTCTTCTGACGGAATCTCTCCCTGAACTCCCTTAAAACCTCAACATAGTAACCCTAACCCTAACCCTTTGGATAATCAACTGTGGTGTATTGACTTTTTTACTCCTCCCACACCTCTCATCATCCCTCACAGACTCACCAGCTTCATTGAATCTCTTGTGCCACTCAAAAACCGATGCTAGATTCATGCAAGACGGTCGAAAAGCAGTCTGAAGCATTCCATACGTTTCTATGGCATTTTTTCCAAGTTAAAACAGAATTTTATTTCATATCGTTCTTCTAAAGTGAACCTGAAATCATAAAAAAATGGTCAGTCATCTCATAAGATGTATAGCAACAACATAGTGAATTTTCAAGAGTCTACGACAATTTAAAATGCCCATACGAAAAAAGTCTAGAAACTTAACATGTGCATCTCGTATATATATATATATATATATATTAATTAAGGTGTACGATACACAGCTGACCGAAGAAAGTAGAAATTAAGCTTGGGAGAACTACATATTAGACATTTTTGGGATCGAAATCGCCTATTTAAAAAAAAAATGTTTTCAAGTGCAGGCACGAAAATAAGTTCTTGCTGTGTGTCGTAGCATCTGACTGAAAAACTAGAGGGAATGGAAAGGAAAGAAGAACGAAAGAGAAAAAATGTTTTTGAAATTGCTTAAGGAAAATTATTTATTTACTTATTAATTTTCATTTTTTTTAGGATAATTTATCTATTTTGAGATAATACCTTAAATGTATAAATTGAGCTTCTGCATAAAAGGGTATTTTAAATTTAAATTATATATATATATATATATATATATATATATATATATATATATGAACTCATAAGAGATGTACTCTTATGGATCCCCACACACGGCCGCGCAAAACCAGGACGACCAGCACGAACGTACATTCAGCAGCTATGTGAGGATACAGGTTGTTGTCCTGAAGACCTACCTAGGGCGATGAACGACAGGGAGGAGTGGCGAGAGAGGGTCAGGGATATCCGTGCTGCCAGCACGATATGATGATGATGATGATATATATATATATCGGGTAGTGCTCAGAACTCTTAATATACAATTCTTTCCTCTGTCAACTGATTGCCCAGTCTTCTGGGGTTGTAGAATACCCCGAATGCTTCTCTGCAGACGGTTAAGACTCTCCCAATGAGTGTCCTGATATGACACTAAACAATCTAAAGTAATGCTAGGCCTTTGGGGAATGTGGAGTACCCCTTCATTACCATCCTTCCCAGGTCTACTCTGCCCCAGAGTGGTAGCACCTGATAGGGTTCTATGTATGAGTCAAATAGAACTAAACTGTCTGCTTATGCTAAACTGAATTATTAGAAATAGAGCTGTTTCGAAATTTAACAGTGTGTAAACAAAATTGTTTGGAAGAGAACTGTTTTTTGACATTGAAACTGTGTACTTATGCTAAACTGAATAGTCTAAAATAGAACAATTTTGACATTCAAGTGTGTGTAAACAAAAAAAAAATTATATTCATAAAAAACTGAATTGTTTGAAACTTTTATCAAAATGACTTAATTCGGTGTTAAATGACCCAGAAAGAGTTGATATGCCGTAAAATATAACAACCAAACCAAAACAACTGAGCCTTACTTTCATGTGTCCAGTTGTAAAACAGTTTTGCAAAGTTGAAAGTGGGTTACAGAATATGATGCATGCTTACTTTAAAAATCAATTAATTTGACTTTTGGCTACATATCAAGACCTCTTGATTCAAATGGACTTTTTTCGGCTACTTTTATCGTCATCTTAATTTATATATATATATATATAAGTTATTGGTACATATAAATTTATACAGACAAATGCTAAGTGACAAATGCAATAAGGAGATAACAATAAATGGAAAAAAATTTTATTGCAATCGCTACGATATTTGTCAAGTGAAGTCGTTTAAAACAATGTAAACAGATTAAATGATTAAAAGCAGGGGTGAAAGTGAGAATGATGCAGCAAGACCAAGGGGGAGGGGAAAAAATTAATTAAAACCACCCCTAGTCAAGCAACAATTATTTCCTATTATAGGGTGCTTTAGATTTTGCTTGCACAGAGTTGGCCTGTAAAATAACATGTCAAGTGCCTCTAGGACGACTAAATATTGTTTTGTCCTAGCTCTGTGCAAGACACCAAAGCACTTACCATTATAGAATAACGGCACAATCATTTATAGCATTCAAATGCTTGCAGATGGCAGAATCGAGTAATTTTGAATGCCTGGATGTTGTGCGGTTACGGATGTCTCTGGGAACATGCTCCTTAACCCTAACCTCAAGGCGTTGGAAGGTGGGCTTTATATATGTAGCATTACAGCCACACTGAAATTTATAAATTGAATTACTAAGTTGAAATATATATATATTCTCCGCCGAAATAAATTTATTATGACGGCTTAACCGAGTTTGAGTCTCCATTTAATTGTACTATATATATATATATATATATATATATATATATATATATATATATATATATATATATATATATATATATATTATAGCAGTGTTGTTTGTCACTAAATCACTTTGTGGGTTTGTGTCGAATCAAGTTCAATATAATATGGAGTGTGCCCAATATCTAGGATAGAGCTATTATATAATAATAATGAAATAAATATATGTTAGATATATATATATTTAATTCATAGAATTTAGACTGTGACCCTTGGTTTTATGAACTTTTTTGCAAAAATCTCCATGAAACCCAGGGGTCGCAGTCTAAATTCCATGAATTATATATGTATATATATATATATATTGTTATTTTACCTTTACGCCAAGCGCTACATTTATGAACATTAGTAATGTTTTCTTTGGACGGCTTGAGAAATTTAATTAAGTAAAACTCTTAATGTTTCTTGTTTCTTGTTTCTGCGTTGACACAAACGAATCTTTGCTGAGACTTTGCCGTGTCTGGAAGATATTTCTTTCAAAAGAGGTGTCTACCTTACAGATCAATGCACTGTTTTTCCACTTCTTATTTATAAATGTATAATCTAGCTGTGTTTTTGAGTTATTTGTTGTCAGACCACAGTTTACATTTCCTTTTGTTAAAATTTATTGTTCCATGAACTCAGAAAAACAAAACCGATGTATTTTAAACAATATGGAGCCATCTCCCTAATGAATTGAAAGCTTCTGATAATAGAAGAGGTGCTGCCAGTGTAATAGTTATCGTCGTAGGAAATGAACACGGCGACACGAGTTCAAATCCTGGACGAGACTGATTGCATTTCACATAGCACTAATACCCTTGGGAAAGATATGAATCCAATTATTCTCCCTGCAGAAATGGGTAAATAGTAGGGTAGACTGAGTTCTTTAGCCTTGGTGATGCAACTAGTCCAGGAGAAGGAAAACTCTGAATTCAAACCTGTTAAAACTCCGCTTAAAAATTGACCTTGTGTCATATCCTGCCCGAGTGAAGGGGTTGGTAAATATGGATAATAGAAGAGCATTCATATACCTTGGTAGCAATATCTCATCTACCAAAAGCTATGTCAAAATACGTACAAAAAAGATATATACAGCAATTGAAACATCATTAATCATTTGAAAATCTGATATCTTTGATGAAATAAAAGGCAGGAGTAAGTGCTACTGTATGGTTGCACCACAGGAACTCTAACGAAACGTTTAGAGAAAAAAAAAATTGATGGGACCTACACAAGAATGCTACGTGGTGTTTTGAGCAAATCCTAGCGGCAGTACCCCACAAGATGGCAATTTTGTACCCCCCGTCTCACAAGCCATCCCAGTAAAAGGAATTAGACATAATGGGTATTGCTGGTGCAGTAAGGAAGAAGTAAAAATGTTCTGGTATGAAATCCAGCACAGGCACACACCATTGTTGGCTTACCAGTAAGGAATTACATGGATCAGGTCAGGCTAGCGGGCCTAACAAGATAGATAACGGATAGGGAAGGATGGTGAGAGTGAGAGAGAAATCAGGGGATCTGTGCCATCAGCATGACTTAATATCTAGCTATTTGGACTACGTTAGTTATGCTAACCATAAAAATGTCTTTAATGAGACGGGGCAGCTCTCATCGAGTAGGGTTCTCTAAGTCATTTCTCTACAAACCATTTAACGAATGTTTAATAATAAACAAAAATATGTGTTACAAAGAAAAAGTTGAAACCATTGAACTCCCCCGGGGCTGTAAAATACACCGACTGTATCTCTGCTGAGAGGTAAGACCTCCCCCTCAATGAGTGTCCTGATATATGCCCTCAAACAATCTGTTAGTGAGGTTCCAGTAATACTGGAGCTTTGGGGATTATTGAGTACCCCTTCATTGCCATCCCTCCCAGGTCAACTCTGGCCCAGAGTGATAGCACTTGATAGGGTCCTATCTTTAGGTCAAATAGAACTGTTTGACATTTAAACTGAACGCAAACAAATGACTAATGCTAAATTGAATTGTTTTAAATAGAACTGTTTGATGATTTAACTGTGTGTATCTACAAAATGTGTTTAGAAATCATATAATTTATATATGTTTTAAAACAGTATTTGGCATCAAATAACCAATATTTTCTAATAGACTAAATCAAATGGAATAGAATTATAATTGTTAGATAGCAATAATTGAAAATATCTAAATATGTAGAAACAATAGCAATACTTATGTGGAAACAAATTAGTTCTAGCTCATTTAGAAATGAAATTACCGCTAAATTAATCTCTTATATATCAAATATTACTATTTAGATGTGTGCAAAGAAATAACTGATGTTAAATTGTGACTTTTAAATAACAATACATTAAACCATTTAACTATGTAAAAAAGAAAAAAAAATGTTATCTACAAAATGAGTTTACAAATCATCTATATGTAAGAAAGGATTTGGCTTTAAATAACCTACAATTGTTGATATGCCATAAAACCAAACCAAACCAAACCAAACCAAATCATATATATTTAATATATAGGTATAAAAAGGATTTGGCATTAAATAACCTACAATGGTTGATATGTCATAAAAGCAAACCAAATCAAATCCTATATATTTAATATATATGTATAAATAGGATTTGGCATTAAATAACCTACAATGGTTGATATGTCATAAAACCAAACCAAACCAAACCAAATCCTATATACGTAATATACATGTATAAAAAGAATTTGGTATTTTATAACCTACAATGGTTGATCTGTCATAAAAGCAAACCAAATCAAATCCTATATATTTAATATATATGTATAAATAGGATTTGGCATTAAATAACCTACAATGGTTGATATGTCATAAAACCAAACCAAATCAAATATATTTAATATATATGTATAAATAGGATTTGGCATTAAATAACCTACAATGGTTGATATGTCATAAAACCAAAACAAACCAAATCCTACATATCTAATATATATGTATAAAGAGGCTTTGACTGGGCCATTGGCCTAATGAGTAGAGCGCTCGACAATGGTCCAAGTAATATTAAAGACTCAAAAAAGGGTACTTGATGCCACCTTGCTTAACACCTCAGCATTATAAGGTAGGGATCAAGGGTAAAGTGGAGCAATCCAGAGAATAGAATAGCAGCCTCCCCTAAACCTCAGTGTACACCAGGGATGTGAATGACGTCATGCACCGGAAGCGTGCGCGGAGGATTTTGGGAGATTTCAAAAAGTCAGTGGTTGAGTTGAATTCTGCCTCGGGAGAAGACGGCTGACTTTCGCTTGCTCGCCGTGGCCTTGTGGTTTGGGGCAGATGGAAAAGTCAGGTGTATCTCTCTCCTTATGTCGAAAAACCTTTTAACTCAATGGTAAAAAAAAAAGGTTCGTACCTGAACAAAGAAGTCGTAAGTGTTTTTGTGTTTAGGTACTCCTATGTTCTATGTATATGTGTAATGAACATTCTTTGTACGTTTCACAAATCCGTATCATGGGTATGGTACAAGGAGAAACAAAATTTACGATGTATTTAAAGCAAATACTCAGACAGGTTCACACTAGAATGCAACAAGTTTGTGTCGAAAATAACCTAAAAATTGGAGAAATTAAATTATAATCAAACTGGATTTTTTTCTCAATAATGCCGTTAAATTCATTAATTTGGACTAGAGATATAATTCGCTAAGTAGTGTTATCCTGTTTATGACGACAACAACGAAGTTTATAAATATAGTTCTCCTTTTTAATACTCGCTGCTAAATAGTGCGTTTTACACATAAATAATTACGGTACGTATATTGGCTAATTTATTTACAGAACTAAAATAACGAACATGTGTAAATGTTAAAGTGATGGACTGCGGGAACGTTGTAAGCGAGTTCGAAATCCAGTTACCCTATTACATTCACTTTCGGGCAAAAAACTCATGGGAAAGTTATGAACCCCCTCATCCTCCCCATCAATGAGTTAAATAGTACCATTACTGTTCTTCTAGGAGAATGGCTTTGGCATTAAATTAACTACAAAGGTTGATATGCCATTTAACAACCAAACCAAACCAAACCAAACCAAAGAGTTATGTTAACCATGGCTTTTTCATTATACTGGTGCCCCTTCTACTCACACATATACGAACTTTTATTGATAGTATACAGATGAAACTCTAGTCCCCATCAAAGTAATCTCCGCCGGCTGCAATGCACTTGTTGTACCGTTCCAACAACTTCTGGAAGGCCCCATGGAAGTCCTCTTGTGTGAGCGTGTCAACGACCTTCGTCACTGCCTCTTTCATCTCCTCAATTGTCTCATAACGACAGCCTGTGAGCTTAGGGAATAACCAAAAGTAACAGGGACCAACGTCTGGACTATAGGGAGTGTGAGGAACTGTCTTGATGCCCATCTTGGTCTAATAATCTGTGACAAGGATGGCGTTGTGGACTGGTGCATTGTCCTGGTGGAAATGCCACTGACCCGATTTGAAGAGAGCTGGCCTCTTCCGACGGAATCTCTTCCGGAACTCCCTTAAAACTTGTAACCTATACGAAAAAAGTCTGGAAACTTATCGTATGCACCTCGTATAGATAGATAGATAGATAGATAGATAGATAATATCATATTGTAAGAGTGTTGGTTGTCACTAAATCACTTTGAGGGTATGTGTCGAACCAAGTGCAATATAATATGGAGAGTGCTCAATATCTAGGATAGAGCTATTATATAATAATATTAGATAGATATATATTAGTTATATATATTTGATTAAGTCTATAAGCATTTATTTATTTTGATATATATATTTTATTAAGTCAATATATATTTAGTTAAGTCTATATTCCATGAATTAATCATATATATATAAACAGGTTTGGTTGAATACCATGGATTGTTCTTTTTATAAAAATCTTTAAGTGAATGAACATCTTCACTTGAAGATTTTAAAAAAGAAACAATCCGCGGTATTCAACCAAACGTGTTTAGATAATGATTTGCTACCTAAAAATACTATATATATATATATATATATAAAGTAAAGTTGGCGACCATAGTCGAGGGTGACCCGAAGGCTCCCTTTTCGATAGCTTACTACACCAAGGTGTAGGGGAGGGCGCAACTCCTTTCCTTGGATTGCTCCACTTTACCCTTGTTCCGTACCTTATAATGCTGAATGTTAAGCAAGGAGGCATCAAGTACCATTTTTTGAGTCTTTGGTATGACTCGACCTGGGATTGAACCCAGGTCTCCCGGGCCATTGGCGAACACTCTAACCGCTAGGCCAATGTCCGGTATACATATATATATATATATATATATATATATATACTGAAGTATATATGTATATATACATATACTGTAATATATATATATATACCGTAGTCTACACTGTATATATATATAATGTTGACTGATCTCGCTTTGTTAGATAATTAGAACGCTCTTCATAACGGCCAACAAGAACGGATGAGAACAGGAACGAGAATGTGAAAAGAAACGAGATTACGTCCTTGCGAGACATGGCCTGACACAGTGGAGATGACGACTGCGTCTGTGTTGGCTGGCCATGTCTCAAAACAAGGCTTAGTAATCCAGCTCGCTATCCACCTCACTGTCTCTCTATTGGTCTAAGCGCTTAAATCTATAGTTTTTTGTTTGTTTGTTGTTTTTTTTCCTTTTCAACGACCTCTTGTCCTCTCCGTCTGACCTAAAGAGGTAATTATTTACTTAGAATGGCCAAGTCGAGCGCGAGACTCCGATCGCTTGGCACCCGGTGCGGATCAAATTGGCTGCCTAGTCAACCAGACATTTCTGCCTTTCAGGCTCACATCTGTGGAGTGTTTATATTTTAAGATATCTCTCTCTCTCTCTCTCTCTCTCTCTCTCTCTCTCTCTCTATCTATCTATCTATCTATTAACCACGCTGATGTTGTGTAATGGTTAATGCGATGGACTGCGGAATCTTAGTAAGCGGGTTCGTACTCCAGTCGCGCTATTACATTCACTTTCGGGCAAATACCTTTGGGAAAGGTATGAACCCCCTTATCCTCCCAGCTATGGGTTAAATAGTACCACTACTGTTCTTCTAAGAGTGGCTTTGGCATTAAATAAACCACAACGTTTGATATGCCATTAGACAAAGAAATCAAACCAAACCAAACCAACCCAAACTGCGCTGATGATGCTTTAAGAAGAAAACTGAAACACTTACCGTTAGCAAATAGTTTAACAATAAGTAGAATCATCCCCTGAATACATTATTTTTTACGTTTGCGCACACGCACACACATACACTCATGACTGCCCCAACTTCAAAGATGATTGCAGTATCTTGATTCTCATTAAGATTGAAAAAGAATCATTTGTACATTCTGGAATAAAGGTGACAAACGCTCGAACAACACGAATACAACACTGTGTAATTGGGGTTATACTCTAGGGACAAGCCGAGACATGATAATCAGTAATTACAAACACCGCAGTTTGATTTTGGTTTGATTTGGTTTTGTTTTGTTTTGTTTTATGGCACACCATCCATTGTAGGTTATTAATGACAAATCTATTTTTATACATATAAACAGTTCGATTTCAAAGAATTCAGTTTAGTATAAGTATAGTTCTTTTTTTTTTTGTTAACACACAGTTAAATGTCAAAACAATTCTATTTCAAACAATTCAGTTTAGCATTAGTATAGAGTTTCAATGTCAAAAACAGATCTATTTCAAACAATTCAGTTTAGCACAAGCACAGAGTTTAGTTCTCTTTGACCCATAGATAGGAAATTATCAGGTGTCACCACTCCGAGCCAGAGTTGACCTGGGAACGATGGCAATAAAGGGGTACTCCGCATTCCCCAAAGTTCTAGTAATTATGGAGCCTCACCATTAAATTGTTTAATGTTATATCAGGGACACTCGTTGGGGAAGTCTTACCCCTCTGCAGAGATGCAGTCAGTGTATTATATAGCTCCAGTCGACTGGACCATAGAACACTAGTTGGGGAAGTCTTACACTTCTGCAGAGATGCAGTCGGTATATTATATAGCCCCAACTGACGGGGCAGACAATGTTTTCCTTCTCGCTATGGTACTCTTTTAAATTGATCAGCTGTGCTCTTCCGTTGACATCGCCATTTTTCTTTTGCAAAAGCATAATACTCTTTTGCGATACTTTCACTCTGTACCATAGCCATATACACGAATACGCGAAATGTACATGGGATGTCCATATATATATATACATAGAACATAGAACATAGGAATCTCGAAACACGAAAAACACTTGACGACTTCTTTGTTCAGGTACGAAACTTTTTATTACCTTTGAGTTTAAAGGTTCTTCGACATACTGAAAGAGAGGCACAATCTTTCTATTCTGGCTTTTTCATCTGCCCCCACCCAACACGTGTGGCACCCGCCACAAAGGTCTCCGCGAGCAAGCGAAAGTCAACCGTCTCCTTCGGTGTCCAGTTCTCAACGCTACTCTCTGACTTTTTCAAAATCTCCCAAAATCCTCCGCGCTTTTCCGGTGCGTGACGTCACCTGCACTCCGTAACCTCGCTTCCAATGTGGGCAATTGTGACATCTCTGAGTGACATGTCTGCTCCGCTCGTGCGTGCGCGCGAACACGTGTGTTAATGTTGCACCTAAGTAACCCATGCGCTGAGCCGAAAGGTTCTCAGCCTAACTAAACCCAAAGGTATAAACCGAAATCCCTCGGCCATTATGTTACAGCTCTACTGACATATTCCTTGCAGATGTGTACAGTGCAGTGGTTAACATTGCAGGAGATAGACAGCGTGACCCGAGTTCGAACCGTGGATGAGGCTATTTGCATTTCACATAGACTTAATGTTGTATATTGACCCTTGACCGAGCCGTCAATCAGAGATGCACCAGTGTAAATAAGCAAAAGAAGCAAGTGGGCGTTATGAAAGAATATAGGCAGGTGTCGGCGGCAGTTGAGTCAGTTGGTGAAGAAGACAAGAGTGAGGGCCAGCTTGCAGACTGAGAGCTGAAGCTCTCAGAGACCCCGGGTTGAACAACTCCAGCCAAGATGCGGAAGAAGTGCTGCTCTGGTCAGGAGAAAAAGTGGAGTCAATATAGCAGTCTGTCCCTATCTACACTCATCTCTCAAACACAACAGAAATATTAACCCTTCCGAGAATAAAGTGTGAGAGATACATATTTTTATAAAGAAGTGTGTTCGTTCGTTCGTTCGTTCGTTCATTGAAGTTTGTCATTATCTTCGATTATGTTTCCGCTTATATTTATATCTATAGTTGTATCATAGCTCTACAACATTAATATTCTTAGTAAACGAATGACTCCAACTATTTTCGTTCGAACCATGGATAAATAGTTAGGCAGGCGGGCGTTTTGAACCTTAGTATGGCAACCAGTTTTGGATTAAAAAAAATGAATTTAAACCTGTTAAACTCCGCTTAAAATTGACTTTGTGTTGCATCCTGTTCATTGAGGAGGGGGTTGGGTAAATATATACCGATATAACATCAGGATTTGTCATCAGGGTTTATTCCTAAGATCCGTTCCTTTTTCAATTCAGAGTTTTTTTTCCGTCTTCTAGACTGGGCACCCCACTATGGTTAAGAGTTTACCCTTATATATATACTTTATCTTTATCAGAGAGTCAATGTAAACACTCAAGTTCCAGGTGCAGTAGTCAGTAAAGAAGGTCATGCTGACAGTCTTCTGGAACATTAGATGACTCTTCGCTGTTTATTTCTTCGAAAAATCTGCAACTATAGACAGTGCGTGCTACTACTAATTCCTTTGGCAATATTTCACCTTATCCATCGAATATCACACACATACACACACACACACACATATATATATATATATATATATAAGCGCGTAAGTTGACCGACCGTAGATGAGTGCAACCCGAAGGCTCTCATTTCAATAGCTACGACACCAAGGTGTAGGGAAGGGCACCACTCCTTTCCATGGATTGCTCAACTTTACCCTTGATCTATACCCTATACTGTTAAATGTTAAGCAAGGAGGTATCAAGTACCATTTTTTGAGTCTTTGGTATGACTCAACCCAGTCCATTGGCGAACAGTCTACCACTGTGCCAAAAAGTCCGGCTTATTATTGCACTAAAGATCACGTTGCTAATTTTTGTTAATCATTTGAATAAAAGCGTCGAAAAAAATATGGAGACTTTCTTAGTTCATCCAGCCGAGGCGTTTGGAGATTTGATAAGAAGCTGTCTCTGTCTCTTTCTCACCCACCTCTCTCTCCCTCTCTCTCTCTCTCTCTCTCTCTCTCTCTCTCTCTCTCTCTCTCTCTCTCTCCACAAACAGGTTTATTGATTTTGAACAATGGAGAAAGTTTGGAGTTCAGATTTCATCAGATTACGGAAAAAAATTCAGTTTTCTTCTCTCTCTCTCTCTCTCTCTCTCTCTCTCTCTCTCTCTCTCTCTCTCTTTATTTTATTTTCTCTTTCTTGTTTTTTGTAATTATATTGATCAGCACTAAAACTATTAAAGGTTTTGGAGTGGGGAAAGAAAAAAATAAAGAAAAAAGAACAAACGTAAATAAAAGATAAATTTAACGCAATCACTACTACTATTACAAATACTATTTCAACTACTTCATGAATAATAATAATAATAATAATAATAATAATAATAATAATAATAATAAGAAGAAGAAGAAGAAGAAGAAGAAGAAGAAGAAGAAGAAGAAGAAGAAGAAGAAAGATAAATTATGACGGAAAACAGTTCAAGTCAGAAATAAAGACAGATTACGAAGAAAAGAAAGAAAGATAAATTATCATGAAGAAAAAAGAAATATTAAGTGAAGAAGAAGAAGAAGAAGAAGAAGAAGAAGAAGAAGAAGAAGAAGAAGAAGAAGAAGAAGAAGAAGAAGAAGAAGAAGAACTTAAAAAGTAAGAAAGATTACAAAGAAAAGAAAGAATGATGAATGATGACAAAAAGAAAAAAGATGAATTATGAAATAAAGAAAAGAAAGAAAAACGACGAAGAAAAGAAAGGACGATAAATTACGAATTAAAAAAAAAGAATGAATATTTCTACCAATGAAAAAGCGCATGTCTTATTTCAATAATAATAATATCTGACTCTAACTGCCGACCCTCAGTAATTACCATTTTTATATTGTTTAAAGTATTCAACAGGTCCCCAACCAAATGAAAGCAGGGAGTGTCCTCGTGGTGTAATGGTTAAAGCGATGGACTGCGGAATCATAGTACGCGAGTTCGTACTCCAGTCGCGCAATTAGGTTCACTTTCGGGCAAATGCACTTGGGAAAGGTATGAACCCCCTTATCCTCCCAGCTGTGGGTTAAATAGTACCACTACTGTTCTTCAAGGAGATTGCCTTTGGCATTAAATAACCTACAAAGAGTTAATATGCCATTAAACCAAATGAAAGCAATGTGAGTTTCAGCACTGTTTCCAGAAGTAGGGACAATGATTTTGGTTTTGTTTATTTATTTAATGGCATATCAGCCATTTAGGTATAATTAAAAGCGAAAACCTGATTCAATAATACACATTTCACTAATCATAACAATATTTTCAGTTTCATTACATTTTCTTTTACTACCAAAGGAGTTCTGATGGCCTGGTGGATAGCGTGTTGGGCTGTGAGATCGTAGTAAGAGAGTTTTAACTCTATTAGTGTTATTACGCCGACTTTCGGTCTAATATCCTCGGGAAAGGTACATATTCCCTCAATACTCTTCCTCGCCAGGCATAGCATTGGCATTAAATAAGTCACTGCATTAAATAAGTCACTGCATCTCTGCAAAAGGATAATAACCCACCGAAAAATGTCCTAGATATGACATTAAACAATTTGTTGGCAAGGTTCAAGTAAAGCTAGAGCTTTGGGGAACGCAGAGTGACCCTTCATTGCAATCACTCTCAGGACCACTCTGACCCAGAATAGCAGCTATGTGAGGATACAGGTTGTTGTCCTGAAGACCTACCTAGGGCGATGAACGATAGGGAGGAGTGGCGAAAGAGGGTCAGGGATATCCGTGCTGCCAGCACGATATGATGATGATGATGATGGGTCAAATAAACTATCTTATATTTTAAATGAGTGCAAATAAATGACTAATGCTTAACTGAATTTTTAGAAATAGAACTGTTTAATCTTTTGACTGTGTATAAACAAATGACTGATATTTAATTAAATTGTTAGTAATACAAAGCTACCCCGAAATCATCTGTCTGTTAACAAAGGATTACTATTGAATAAGATTATTAGTATTAACTGTAATTGAAGCCATTTAAATGTGTAGAAACTATAGCTATTCTAGTGTCCAAATATATTAGATCTAACTCATTTTAAAAGGATATCTAACAACAAACTAATCTTAGATAGAAATATTTCAAACCATTTAACTCTGTGTAAAAACAAATCTCAGGCTTGTTTAAAACGATCATCAAGAAAACGTTTACCAATCATATATATTTAATATGCAAGGATCATTAAATAAGTTTCCAGACTTTTTTCGTATGGACACTTTTATTGATAGTACACACATGAAACTCTAGTCCCCTTCGAAGTAATCCCCTCCAGCCGCAATGCACTAGTTGTACTATTACAACAACTTCTGGAAGGCCCCATGGAAGTCCTCTTGTGTGAGCATGTCAACGACCTTTGACACAGCCTCTTTCATCTCCTCAATTGTCTCATAACGACAGCCTCTGAGCTTAGAGAATAACCAAAAGTCACAGGGAGCAACGTCTGGACTATAGGGAGGGAGATGAACAGTCTTGATGCCTATCTTGGTCAAATAGTCTGTGACAAGGATGGAGTTGTGGACTGCTGCAATGTCCTGGCGAAAATACCACTGATCCGATTTGAAAAGTGCTGGCCTTTTCTGACGGAATCTCTTCCTGAACTCCCTTAAAACTTCAACATAGTAACCCTAACCCTAACCCTAAGCCTTTGGTGAATCAACTGTGGTGTTCTGACATCCTTACTCCTCCCAAACCTCACAGACTCCCTGCCTTTCTTGAATCTCTTATGCAACTCAAAAATTGATGCTCGATTCATGCAAGATAGTCCAAAAACAGTCTGAAGCATCCCATACGTTTCTGTGACATTCTTTCCAAGTTTAAAACAGAATTTGATTGCATATCATTCTTCTAAAATGTTCTCACGTCCAGATTGCATTTTTGAAATTCACCAGCTGTGGCAATCAGACTTTAGTAGGGTGTATTCCAATTGCTGCCGTAGCTGTTCATTTGAACGTGAAATCATAAAAATTGGTCAGTCATCTCATAAGATGTATAGCAATAACATACTGAATTGTCAAGAATCTACGCTAACTTTAAATGCCTGTACAAAATGTCTGGAAACTTATTGAATGCACCACGTATATGTATAAGTGAATTTGGCATTGAATGTCCTACAATGGTTGATATACCATAAAACCTAATCAAAACAAATCCTATATATTTAATATATATGTATAAAGAGGATTTGGCATTAAATAACCTACAATGGTTGATATGCCATAAAACCCAACCAAACCAAATCCTATATATTTAATATATATGTATAAAGAGGATTTGGCATTAAATAACCTACAATGGTTGATATGCCATAAAACCCAACCAAACCAGACCAAATCCTATATATTTAATATATATGTATAAAAAGGATTTGGCATTAAATAACCTAAAAGGGTTGATATGCCATAAAACCTAACCCAGCCAAATCCAATATATTCAATATATATGTATAAAGAGAATGTGTCATTAAATAATCCACGAATGTTGATATGCTATTTAAGAAAGTAACCAAACTTCCTTTTGCATGATATCAATTATTCCAGTCTGAAATTAATAATCCTTTTTAAGAGTTTTCCTTCTTCAAGTGCAGTTGCCTACCTAATGCTAAAGATCACAGTTTGACCAACTATTTTATCCATAGCTGGTGAGTTTCCTTTGTGCAGAGGATGCAGTCAGCGTATTTTGTCTAACCTACAAATTACCCCTTAGACTTATGCTTATCTCAACGGCATTAGCACGAATTGAAGTGCAAAGACCGTCGTCTGGGTATCACATCTTTTCATTTAATTCTAATTATATGCTTTAAAGTGACTATTCCGATTTAAATTATACAGTTTTATGGTTTCTCGTATTTCTAACTCCAATTAGTAACGTAAAGTTGTCTCCCTTTAGTGAGGGCAACCAGAAGGCTCCCTTTTCAATAGCTACTATACCAAGGTGTAAGGGAGGGCGCTACTCCTTTCTCAGAATTGCTATAATTTACTCTTGATACGAACCTTATAATGCTGAGTGTTAAGCAAGGAGGTTTCAAGTACCATTTTTAAAGTCTTTGGTATGACGCGACCTGGGATTAAACCCAGGTCTCCCGGTTTGCTTAAAAGATTCAAAATTTTTCAATCAGAGTCAGATAATTTGTTTAAATGACCCATACTTTTTAAATAGATAATCTGGTTTGGTTTCTTTGTTTAATGGCATATCAACCTTTGTAGGTTACACCATGAGGACACCCCTTTATAGATAATCTGTGAACAATACATCCCCAGTAGTCATCACATTCGGTTAGGTGCATGATATCTGGCAACGAGTCTCCATGATCCAGCAATGTTTGTTCTCCTGATATAAAAGAGTTTGTAAACACAAACAACTAAATTGACACCCTGTGGCCCCCTGTGCTTTTATTTAGACTGCTAAAATTTATATAGACCTCACCAGTGAACTTTAGGGATCCTTTGAAAAGCCCTGCACTAAATAAACTATCTTTATGTTACCAGTCTTCTCCACAATATACAGAAGACATTACTATCAATGAAAAATAAAGACTGTTTTTCTAATTCGGAAAATGCTCAAACAGTATTTAGAGATTTAAAATTACCAATAGTACAATCTGTAAATATGTAGAAGTGATGAAAAATTTTTAGCCCAACCAAAAAGGGTATTACTTTTCTTTATTGAATTTCTTGGAAGGTTAAAGAAACTCCAGAAAGGGATATGCAAGATGAATACCTGGAGTAGCACGTATCATTCATGAGTAAAGGTCATTCTCTTCTTAATGAAGCTGAGAAACTATCACCAGCCTCTTCAATCCAATGTTTTAAAAAGACGTTTTAAAAAGACGTTTTAAATAAAGAATTTAAAAAGTATAGCATTATATTTTAAAACCGAAAACATCTTATTTTAAAGTTTGAATATTCTTTTTGTATTCTAAGCTTTTAAAGGCGTATGCATTTTAAGATGTATGAAATATTTTAAAATCAATAAAAAATATTTTAAAATTCTAATTTTTTTTTTCCAATCTTATTTCTTCAATGCTTTTTTTTTTTTGACAGTCACTACCCAAAGTCTAATTCATTATATATATATATATATATATATATATATATCAGTCACAGTTTTAATTCCCTGAAGAGATGTGACCGACGCGAAGGGTCACTCTTTTTAGAACTTTAACATAATTTAATTGATTTTAAAATGTTTGTTTTTTTTAATTCACACGCTTTTAAAAACAATATTTAAATTCTGCACATACCACAGAATCTTTATCTAATTATATAGTTTCGAGTAACTAATAATAATGGTCCTTCGGGAACAATTTAATTAAGTATTTTAAGACAAAAAATTAGCATACAGTTAAATGGTTTAAAGAAGTCTTATCTAACATAAATAATTCTATTTAATAATAGAAGTAATAATAAATTAGCACGCTTGGAACTGTCCCCAAAGTCTTGCAAAGGAGACTAGAATAGATGGAAACCAGAAGAAGAATCGAAACCATGCAGATTCAGAATTGTTGAGATCGGCCAGAATACTGGGAAGAGTCCTGGAGATCTGAGAAGATTTGCGGTTATTCAGACTCCAGTGAAAGACAATCATCTGCTTTGAAAAATTCAGAAGGAGTGATATAATAATAATGATAATAAAAGGCCAGAATACTGAGAAGAGTCCTGGAGACTTGAGGAGACTTGCTGTCACTCAAACTCCAGTGAAAGACCATCAGCTGACGCTGATGTGAAAAAGCCCAAATGGAGATGATAATAAGGAGTATAAGGCTAGACACGACTGGGTCGGCAAGGTGATCCACTGGGAAATGTGCAAGAAATTTAAATTTGACCACACCAATAAATGGTATATGCACATCCCAACACCTGTCCTAGAAAATGACACAAATAAACTCCTATGGGACTTTGACATAGACACGGATCACCTAATCTCGGCCAGAAGACCAGACCTAATAATAATCAACAAAAAAAAAAAAAGAAAATCCGCAAAATTGTCGACTTTGCTGTCCCGGCTGACCACAGAATAAAACTGAAAGAATGTGAAAAGAAAGATAAATACCTCGACCTTGCTAGAGAATTGAAAATACCATGGAACATGAAAGTGACGATTGTACCAATTGTGATTGGTGCTTTTGGCACGGTAACTAAAGGATTATTAAAGGACCTGGAGGATTTGGAAGTTGGTAGACGAGTGGAGACCATCCAAACTACAGCATTATTGAAGACGGCCAGAATAGTGAGAAGAGTCCTGGAAACTTGAGGGGATTTGCTGTCACTCAAACTCCAGCGAAAGGCCATCAGCTAAAATTGGTGTGAAAAACTCTAATGAGTGAATAATAATAATAATAATAATAATCTGAAGGAAAGTGAAAAGAAGGATAAGTACTTCGACCTTGCTAGAGAATTAAAAAACTGTGGAACATGAAAGTAATGATTGTGCCAATTGTGATTGGTGCGTTAGGCACAGTAACTAAAGGATTATTAAAGGGCCTGTAGGACTTGGAAGTTGGCGGACGGGTTGAGACTATCGAAACGACAGCATGGCAGAGGACGGCCAGAATACTGAGACAAGTCCTGGAGACTTGAGGAGACTGGCTGTCACTCAAACTCCAGTGAAAAACCATCAGCTAATACTGATGAGAAAAATTCTAGAGGAGTAAATAATAATAATAATAATAACAATCATTTGTTTGTGCATAGTTATACAACTTACTGTATTTCGATCCAATACAAACATTTTTTCAAATAAATCTATTTAACCTTAACATGTTCTACAATTCCGAGTCAGAGTGGGGCTAGGAGTAATGGCAATGCAATTGGCTCTCCACATTCTCTAGAGGCCAGAACTGTAGCCTGACAACCAGATGCAGTTTTCAACTACCTCTTCTTTTTCGGGGAATTAATGTCAGCCTATTCTAAGTCCTGTGAACAAGTCGAACATTCGTTGGTTGGTAGTTTTATATCTGTTGATAAATTTCTATAATCACAAATAAATTGTTGTCGAGGAATTGTTGATAGATTTGCTGGACAGCAGCAGACTCTTCTAGTTGAGTAATTACTACTATACCACGTGTGATGGCCACGGGGTTACCCGCGACTGCTGTCTTGTACTGCCAAACGAAAACGAGGCTAGCCTTATAAGCTGTGTCGCCATAGAGACGCGGTTAGAAGGTTGATCTTATTGACCATTGCTAAGCTGGTTGGTTGATTGTGTTTTACGGCATATCAACCGTTGTAAGTTATTAAATGCCAAATCCTGTTTATATATATATATATATATATATATATATATATATATACCATAAACCAAGAACAACAAACGTTGTCTATTTGAAAAGCTCGTCTAAGAGAGTTGAGGAAACGCACACACACACACACATATATATATATATATATATATATGGAGAAAACAGAAAAATAAAGTAATCCAAACGTGACGAATTTTTACGAATAAAAGTCAACGTTAAAACGTTTCGATTTTAGTAAACCTTCATCGGGACTTTAAGATGGTGAAACAAGTGTTAATAGAACAACGATGGATGTTTTTATAAAAAACGAAAACAGGGAAAAAGAAAAAAATATATACAAAAAAGGTCATATAACCGTTCAATCATACAATCAGCGTTTTTTTATTCGAAAAACTATTACCCATAAATGTATGTATCAGTTAACAATTCTTAGCAAGCCACAGCTCATTTGTTTGCAAACGATTAAATAGTTTTATTTGCACATACTTAAATTGCTTCAAGTATTGCTATCAAACATTGGTTTGGTTTAGTTTTATGGCACATCAACCAATGTTTGTTATTTAATGCCAAATCCATTTTTATATTATAAACAGTTCTATTTCAAACAATTCAGTTTAGCATAAGTACAAGTTTTTGTTTACACCCAGTTAAATGTCAAAACAGTTTTATTTCAAGGAAATCAGTTTGTCATAACTACATAGTTTAGTTCTATTTGACCCTTTTAGGTGCTATCACTCCGGTGTCAGAGTGGGCCTGGAAGCGATGGCAATGTAGGAGTACTCCACATTCCCCAAAGCTCGAGCATTACTGAAACCTCACTATCAGATTGTTTATTGTCATATCCTGGACACTCGTCGTGGGAGTATTACCCCCTCTGCAGAGATACATTCGGTATATTCTGCAACATTAATAATTCTATTCCCAAATAGTTTTATTTGTACACAGTCGATAGTTTCAAGTATTGCTATTTTACGCATGCAATTCAATTTAAAATCAGTCATTTGTTTGCACACAGTTAAATGGTTAAACAGCTCTATTTGACCCATAAATGGAGAGTTGAAGTGGACCTAGGAGGTTTCCCCAAAGCCCCACCATCAGATGCAGTTTTTGTCGTATCCAGGACACTTGTTGAGAGAGGGGGCTTACTGCAGAGGTGTTATGGGCGTATTCTACAGCCTGAGCCGACTGGGCAGATATGATTAGATTTGAAATAACTCATTCGTTGAAATTAGATATATAATAACCAATGCATCTAATTACATCTAAAATTACCTTGCCTAGTCGGCTGGGGTTGTAGAATACACCGACTGCACATCTGCAGAGTGGTAAGACCCCCCACAACGAGTGTCCTGGATATATCACTAAACAATCTGATGGTGAGGTTCCAGCAATGCTGAAGCTTTGGGGAATGCGGAGTACCCCTTCATTGCCATCGCTCCCAGGTCCACTCTGTCCCGGAGTGGTAGCACCTGATAAGGGTCCTATCTATGGGTTAAATTGAACTAAACCGTGTTTCTTTCACTATACTGATTTTTGCATTTAAACTGCGTATTTATGCTAAACTGAATTGTTTAAAATAGAACTGTTTTGACATTGGAACTGCGTACTAGAGCTGAACTGAATTGCTCGAAATAGAACTGTTTTGACGTCTAAACTGTGTACTTCTGCTAAACTGAATTATCTGAAATAAAACTGTTTGACGTTTAACTCTGTGTTTTGCCCAGTCGGCTGGGGCTGTAGAATATACTGACTGCACCTCTGCAGAGGGGTAAGAACCCCCCGCCAAACGAATGTCTTGGATATGACACTAAACAATCTGATGGTGAGGTTCCAGCAGTGCTGGAGCTTTGGGGAATGCGGAGTACCCCTTTATTGCCATTGCTTCCATGTCCACTCTGGTCCGGAGTGGTAGCACCTGATAGAAATAGAACTAGCAGCATACTAATGCTAAACTGAATTGGTTGAATAAACTAAATAGCTTGAAATGAAAATGTTTTTGACAATTAAACCGTACTTACATTTAAACTGCGTGCTTATGCTTAACTGAATTATTTCAAATAGAACTGGTTTTCGACATTAAAACTGTATTCACACTTAACTGAATTGTTACATATAACTGCTTGAATAGTTAGAAATAGAAATTTTTTTGACCATTAAACTGTGTACTTATGCTAAACTTAATTGTTTTAAAAAGAACAGATTATTTACATAAAAATGGATTTGGCGTTAAATAACCTACAAAGGTTAATATGCCATAAAACCCAATAAACCAACCAACCAAACCAACTAAAATTACCAGTATATATTAGTGAATTTAGAATTAAAGTACATATGATTAGATTTAAAATAACAAGTACGTTATAATTAGATTGAAATAAGCATATATGATTGAATTTAATATAACTGTATATATTAAGTTTAAGATAAACGGTATATATGATCATTTTAGGATTAACTGTACATATGATCAGTTTAAACATACAAGGACATGAAATCTAGAATAACCAGTATTTATGCAAGATTTGGAGTAAAAAAAGAACACATGATTACATTACTAGAACGTTATAATTAAAATCATAATTACCTGTACATATGATTAAATATATCACCACCAGTACATATGATCAAATGGAAAATAATCAGTAAATAGGATTAAATTGAAAATAAGCAGTACATATTATG